>VBSM01003176.1:19073670-19092214 GCA_008086735.1 Cheirogaleus medius | reverse complement strand
CTTTTTTTTTTTGCCTTCAGAGTCCTTTGCAAAAGGAACCATACTGCCTGGCATTCTAAATTATCCCTAATTTCCAGGTGGAGAAACAAGACAGATGAAGTGTCTAAAAACACTGGGGGCTATAGTTTTAAAAAGACAATAATTCATATTTTCTTGCTTTAATTCTTCTCTATATACCACAGTAAAATATTTAACAAAGTCCAAGAGATTACTGATATGCAATAAGAATCTATGACTTTATAATACATTAATGGAGCTATCAATATCAAACTTATTCAGTGAACTAGAAAAAAGTTACACCATTAAGAGTGATTCATTATTCTATTTACACAGTATCGAAACCATCAAAACATTTAAACACCCAGAAAGTTCAAATTAATACTAAATAATAAACGATAACTCTGAAATACTGCAACATCTTGAAGCACCTCCTAAATGACCAAAACCAGATGAAATTTCATTTGGTATAACTTCAGTGACGTTTCTTTAATACATAACTATATTTTTAAATTGGTAATCCATGTATGATATATATGAAACCTTTAAGTGACTAGACTGTTCAATAAATAAAACTCCACATTGTTTTACTGTTATGAACTAATGAGCTTATAATTCAGAGAAACTCTTTCAAGAAATTCTAGCCTATAGAATGACATGTTTAAATTCTTTGGTCCTATTAATTTCATTAGCAAAAACCTCTAATTTCTTTGTAAGATATTTAATTCCTCTGAAATTCATCTTTAAAGGGCCTGACTTGATTTTGTCAAAAAAGATCACAATTAAAGCTTAAGCCTGCTGTCTCTAGGTTCTTCATGAGTTTCAGCTCAGGGTTAGCCAGCACACTGACCTTCCTATGAATTTTGTACAGTACCAACTTTAACACTTTCCATAAAATGTCCTGTCCTTCTCTAGGCCTTTGGTAAAATCTGATGTTAATAATGACATGTGGTGTTCCTTAGCATAACCTGCCAAAAAGTGATTATCTCTTTGGAAGAAAAACCATGGGCTGCAATCACACGTCTGAGTTGACAGACATCCAAATGGATTCTATATAAAAAGAAAAGGTTTGTGTCTTCTGGAATATGAATGTCCACCTTTAATAAATTCAAACAGATCCCAACATAAACATCTTCAAACTTAATGGGTTTTACATGATCCATCATTTCATAGATCCTTGGCACCAAATCTCTGGACATTATATAACCCATCCCACTGCAGTAGAGAGAGAACACCTTGAAAGGATACTCCTGGTATGAAATATAGGGTTTTTGGTAAAATCCTCTATAGGAGTAATTATCCATTAGAGGATAACCTGTGAATAAATTCTCTGAATGGTTTAGGTTTAAAAGATACTTCACTAAACTGCCAGTATTGATGAAAACATCTGTGTCTGTTTTCACTTGGCATTGGGGCAAAACTCAGTTACCCACCTGAATGCCATAATGGTTTCCAAGGTCAAGTTTTTATATATGTCTAAAAACTCTTGTTGGATTATGTCACCATAAAGAAGGTATTCATCCTTTAAGGACAATTCTAACATTGTCTATTCCCTTTCAGCCTGTCGGCCTAGTAAGAAAACTGTAAGAACCTCATATCCCCACCAAGACTTTTTTTCACCCCAAGTAACTCTAATGGCCTGTTTGATTTTCACAACTGAGGGGTTAGAGATCACCAGGATGACCAGAAATGGGTTTTGATAACAGCAGTTTGAATGCTCTCGAAGTGTGAAGTGGAAGTCTTGCCTGTAAATTGACTCATACTCGTAGAAGTACATCAAGTTTACACGTTCTATCACACTGTAGTGGGGAAGGCTGATGTAGCACACCACAATGAAACTCAGGAGTGACAGCAGCAGGAGACTCCATTTGAGGGATCTCAGGGACATCCTACTCAGAAGGGCAAGCAAGAGAGCCAGGTCCATCCACATCAGCTCTGAGGCATGTGAGCCACAGGGCTGTCTTCCTGATTTGTTTTTTCTCAATAAAATACCTTCAATTTCCCAAACTGAACATTTAGCAGTATGTAATTGTCAAAAATAATGCCTACTAAAAAACAGGGACTCCCAGATTGGTTTAAAATTCTGCCACATACTGCTTGTAAGACACACTTCTCTAGAGTTTCAGATGAAATTAAAGCACTAGCTGAAGTTTTTTGTTATCTTCTGTATTCCATGCTTTAACTGAAACACTCAGATTTGCTGTAAACTATGAGAGGAGGGAGCTGCTAGCCACTGAGGCCCGAGGCCCAAGGCGCGAGATCCAGGGCGCAGCAGCTTAAACTGCGGATGCACTCTGGAAAGGGCCAAAAAATGGATTCTTTTTGACAATTTCAAGTGTTTGGCACAATGGTTGGATAAAGATGAAGTGGTGAAACATAGTCCAAAACCAAATATTCATCAAAAAAAGCTTTGGTGTCTGTTTGGTAGCCCAGCGCTGGCACTATTCCCTATAGCTTCATGAAACCTGGTCAATCAATTACTGTGGACGTCTACTGCAACCAGTTGGATGAAATGATGAGGATGCTTGCAATCAAATAGCCGAGACTGGTCAATAGAAACAGGCTAATTTGCCTGTAAGACAATGTTCGACCACATGTCTCACAAACAACGCCACTCAACTACAGAGGCTGCACATGGAAACACTCTGTCATCCACTGTATTCACAAGATCTTTGCACCAACTGACTACTACTTCTTCCAGGTTTTGGACCATTTCTTGCAAGGAAAAATATTCCATTCTCAACAAATTGTGGAAAACACTTTTCAGGACTGCATCGTCACTCACTCTCCAGGCTTCTTTGCTGCTGGCATAAAAAAGCTACTGTTTTGATGGCAAAACTGTGTCCATATGTTTAGGCACATACTTTGATTAACTGTACTGCTTCTTGCTTGAGATTAATAAACTACACTTTTAATGTGAAATTGGACATTTCATATTTAATGACCTAATAAAAGTCTGTCAACTTTCATTGCTATTTCCAAAGTTTGGAATGTTGGCCTCTTCTTCATCTATCAAAATCTTACTTATCCTTGAAAGTTCAGTTTAAATGCTCTCTTAGAAGACTTTCCCCTGTTAGCTTTCATCTCTGCATTTCTACTCTCAAAGCCCTTTGGTTGTTCCTTCAATTATAGCATACAATTATTTTCTATACTAGCTAGCTGATTATACTTGGGTCCTCCTTACTTATAAACTCAGAGTCTATCATTTTATTACTATAGACAACTAGGTCTAGTACAACGCTACAGAAGACTAGCAAAAATCTTTAACTGAATAAATAAAAGATTGTACCAAAAGTTTTTAAAAAGAATGAGAAAACAGTATTAATTTTTATGATTCATTAAAACAATTCAAATTACAAACTAATGGAATAGAGGGGTAATTTTCTAAATGAGTAGGCTAAAAATTCACTTGAGGAAAAGGTCAAGAAAGAAGAAATGCTAGAGCTAGTCCACATAAAATCCAGATGGAAGCTTCAAGCTTCAACAAAGAAGTCATTCTTGCATATGATGAAAAGCCAGCAATACAAAGCTGCAGTGACAGGGGGAAAAAATCTTTTTTCCCAATCTCCATTCTCCAGGTGGAAACAGACAGATAGTTAGAAGACACTGTGAGTTAGTTGAAGTGGAGAAGCTTAGCTCAACTTTCCAGATCCTTAAAGAGATAAGTGATGACCAGTCATGACATGGATGCCTTCCATTTCTAAAAGATAGCCAAGTACCTGGGAAGAGTCTCACCTTATGCACCTAGACATATTATAATAATTTTATTTTACTCTTGAAAAAATGGAAAACTCAGCATCTGATCCACAACCTCCATCCATTATAATATATAAGTTATCATTCAACTTGAACATATACATTAAAAAAGCATGGTATCTTTTACAAATTACAAATTTATGTATCTTCCCCACAAAATTTAATTCCTTGAGGTCAGGAACAATTATATATAGATTTTTAATTTCCCATGTCTAATGTAATACCATGTAGAAAATACTCAACACATTGTTTGTTGAATAAATGAATAAACAAATGAGCGAACCAAAAAATAAAACTACTTGTTATATTGTCTTAAATGCAACCGACATGACATTCTTATCGTTTTGATATTATCTGAATATTTAGGTAAGTGAATATGAACATACTACAGATCATGAGTTCACAACCTGGGGCTCAAAGGTAGGGGGCATGAACCAGTGATATTATAAGTCTGTATACATGTATGTACATTTTTCTAGGATAGGTTCTATAACTGTCATTATAGTTCATAAGGGGTTTGTGACTACAAAAACTTCAAAGTTGCATTTAGAATTTAAAAAAATGAAAAATATAATTAATATTACATAAAATTTTACATCATACTAGATACTTTAATCTCTCTGTGATAAACCAGAAACCTCCTGGTTCTTATGGAGTACAAATGAGTCATTAACTATTCAGTAACTAACAAATTATTTTTCAACCATTTTAATTCTGGATATGTGGGAGCTTATACTTTTAAAAATTAAAGGGTAATATGTAATCATAATATACAACCAATATGACTAATACAAAACAAAAATATTCAAGCAATTATGCTATATGACATTATGCATAAATGACAAGTCATTCTCATAAATGAAAATATTTTTACACAGCCAAAAATAGCATTCTAGGGTTAGCTGGGATTTTTTTACAGAATAGGCAAAAAAATGTTAAAGCCCTGTATCCTTCCACCCTATCCCAAAAACTGAAAGTAGGCAAAACAGATAGGGGCTCTCAGAAATCCAATGCTTTGGATACTACTTTAAGAAATTTGATTATCATGCTTAGAAACAAGCTAAAAAAGTTGTCTTTAAGTCAATGACCAGCAAGAGTGAAAGGTCTGTTTCTAGAAACACTGTAACATCTAAAACTCCTAAAGTTTAATCACTACTTTTCTAAAATGGAGAGTTTTAATCAGAGGTGAGATAGGAAAAATAAATAATTTTGGAACACAGAGCATTCCTGAGGTAAGGCAAAGAGCCACAGATGATGTACATTACCAGGCAGAAAAAGGCTGAGATTTCAAGGGCATAGTAACTCAAAATTTGGGGAAAGAACAAAAAGGAGAGGTAAATGGTAAAAAATGAAGACATGAATATTTTGTCTATTGTCTCCCTTCCTCTGGACTCAAATGGGAAATTAATTATAAACAAGGTTCCCTCTGTTTTTCTTATTTGCTCACAGCGTGAGCAGACATTTTGTATGATATTGATCAAACAAGGATAAGCTATATACTATTAACAAGTGTAGAAATGTTTTATTACCTGCACACATTTATTTAGCAAGAATATTTAATAAAAACAGAGTAAATGTGTCTCAAGTTTAAAAAACAGTAAGGTACTTCTAAAAATCTGAGACACAGTTAAAAACTAAACTCCTTTACATGTGTTACCTAAGAAAATATGATCAAACGATATCTGTCCATGTCAAAAAAACTGCGTATCTATCTAGCCAGCTCCCAAAGCAAAAGTAAATGTAAGGCTTTCAGAGAAAATCACTGCTATAAAGTCTCTAAAGTTGTAAAGAAGGCAGCGGCCTTGTCTTCCTACATAAAATAAGCCATTTTATGTACCACTGATGAGTCATTATCAAAATCAATTTTGATGATACAATGCCATTTTAATTTATATTGATTCCACAATCCTTGAGGAATTCTTTCTCAGTTCTCATGATGAATCTTATCACAACTGAATAAGAATGTTAGTATCGATAGCATTATATGTCCTTTTAACAACAGAATTGATAGACTTCTATAGGAATAAAAACATCAACTACTCCAAGATGGAATAGAAAGCTTGGAAAACGAGGCATTTGCTGCCAGAAATTAAACAGCATGCTACAGGTCATATGTAATTATTATTATTATTCAGGATGAGAGGAAAGTCTTCAAGAAAATTTTAGTCAAAGAGTAAGGATGCCAAATTGTAATTAATTGCTTTGACCACATAGAATACTTACAAACTTTTTTTTCCATCTATATAAATTTGAGCTGCATAAAAGCAATTTTCCTCCATATAACTAGTTATGTATATCTGGATGTTACCTAGACTGTAGCTCTGTATTTATGAAATAATACTGTTTTATGTAATATATAAAAGGCACAACTGTGGACTGTTTTTGTACATCTATTCTAGTAATTTCCTATGTACTCTAGTTTAGTTCTCTACTACTAAAGAACTTGACCCTTTGCCAAACATAAGTATCAGTGTTATTTGTCTGACTCTCCTGCAGCATCTATTCCTGTTGAAGGATGAGTTCTAGCAACAGAAATAAAAATGTTAACTGTAACTAAACGTATAACGTAAAAGTTTTAAAACAGATAGTTTTAAAACTTTACTGTCCTGCTAATAGTAAAGTCATCTTGCTAGGTCTTAAGATTTATTTTCAAGTTTCTATGACTATGTTCAGATAAACAACCACCCTTTTCTGGGGGATGGGGGACCCATGAGATTTAATAAATTTTTAAGCATATAGCACAGTGTTAAGTATAAACACAATATTGTAAAGCAGATCTCTAAAACTTTTTCTTCTTGCATAAATGAAACTTTATATCCATTCAAGAGCAACCGCATTATTTCACCCTTTCCCCAATCCTGGCAACCACCTTCCTGCTTTTATGAATTTGACTAGTTTAGATACCTCATATAAGTAGAATCACGTATTATTTGTCCTTCTGTTACTGGCTCATTTCATGTAGTATATTACCCTTAAGGTTCATCTATGTTGTCCCATGTAATAGGATTTCCTTCTTTTATAAAGCTGAATAATATTCCATTGTATGTACATACCATATTTCCTTTATTCATACCACAATGAACATTTAAACTACATCCACATCTTTTGTCCTATAAGTAAGGATGCAATGAACACGGAAGTGCAAACATCTTCCTGAGATACTAATTTCAATTCTTTTGGGAAAATACCCAGAAGTGGGATTGCTGGATCATATAGTAGTTCTACTTTTAATTTTTTTAAGTAAACTTTGTTTTCCATAGTGGCTGCAGCGTTTCACAGTCCCACAACAGTACACAGGGTTCCAATTTCTCCAGTCTCACCATAACTTGTTATTTATTTATTTATTTTTGATAATGGCCATTTTAACAGGTGTAATGTGATATCTCATTGTAGTTTTGATTTGCATTTACCTGATGAGTAGTGACATTTAATAAAATGTTGGACTTTTGATTGTTTTCTTTGGGAAAATGTCTATTCAAGAATCCTTAACACATTTTTAATCGTTATTAATTTTATTGCTATTGAGTTGTATGATGTCCTTATAAATTTTGTAAATTAACACTTTATCAGATACATGTTTGCAAATATTTTCACCCATTCCATAGGTTGTCTTCCTTATGTATTTTAGAAATAAAGCCCTTACTGGATATATGCTTTGCAAATATTTTCTCTAATTCTACTGGTTCTCTTTTCACTCATTCATTGTTTCCTATGCCGTGTTGAAGAGCTTTTTAGTTTAATGTAGTTCCATTCGTGCATTTTTGTATTTATTGCTTGTGTTTTTGTTGTCACATCCAAGGCATCATTGCCTGGGCTAATGTCAAGAAACTTTTTCCCTATGCTTTATTCTAGAAGTTTCACAGTTTCAGGTCATATGTTTAAGACTTTAATCGACTTTGAGTTGATTTTTTTAAGGGTCTAATTTCATTCTTTTACATATGGATATCAAGTTTTCTCAACACCATTTGTTGAAGAGACTATCCTCTCCCCATTTTGTATGACTGACACCTTTGTCAAAAGTCGGTTGACCATAATATATGTATGGGTTTACTTCCAGGCTGTCTATTCTGTTCCATTAGTCAAGTATGTCTGTCTTTATGCCAGTAACATACTGTCTGAATTACTGTAGCTCTGTAATATATGCTGAAATCAAAGAGAGGGGCCTCCATCTTTGTTTTTCTTTCTAAAGATTCTTTTGGCTGTTTAGCATTCTTTGTGGTTCTATAAGAATTTTTCTTTTTCTATAAAAATAAATACCACTGGGATTCTGACATGAAACACATTAAAATTATAGATCATTTTGAGTAGTATCAAAATTTTAACACAGGCATACCTTCTTTACCATGTTTTGCTTTATCGCGCTTTGCAAATACTTCATTTCTTACAAATTAAAGATTTGTGGCAACCCTACATGGAGAAAGTCCATTGGCACCATTTTCCCAACAGGAGGTGCTCACTTTGTGTGGCTGTGTCACATTTTGGCAATTCTTACAGTATTTAAAATATTTTCATTATTATATCTGTTATGGTGATCTGTGATCAGTGATCTTCGATATTATTATAATAATTGTTTGGGGTGCTACAAACTGTACCTATATAAGACAGTGAAAATTAACTGATAAATGTTTTGTGTTCTGACTCCTCCACCAACCTGTTGATCCCAAGTCTGTCTCCCTTTCCTCAGGCCTCCCTATTCCCCAAGACAAAACAATATTGAAATTAGGTCAATTAATAACCTTACAGTTAATAACCTCTAAGTGTTCAAGTGAAAGGAAGAGTCACACATCCCTCACTTTAAATCAAAAGCTAGAAACCATTAAGCTAGTGAGAAAGACATGTCAAAAGCAGAGATAGGCCGAAAGCTAGGAAGTCTCTTGTACTCAGTCAGCCAAGTTGTGAATGTAAGAAAAAATACATGAAGGAAATTAAAAGTGATAGTCCAGTGAAAACACAAATGATAAGAAAGTGAAAATTACTGCTGATTGGAGAAAATTTTAGTGGTCTGAATAGAAGATCAAACTAGCTACAACACTGGCTTAAGCCAAAGCCTAATCCACAGCAAAGTCCTAATTCTCTTTAATTCTATGAAGGCTAAGAGAAGGAGGAGGCTACAGAAAATAAGTCTCTAGCTAGCAGAGGTTGGTTTATAGGATTTATGGAAAAAAGCCATCTCCATAACATAAAAGTCCAAGGTAAAGTAGTAAGTGCTGAATTGATGGAGAAGCTGCAAGGTATCCAGAAGATCAAGCTAAGATCACTGATGAAGGTGGCTAAACAACAGATTTTCAGTGTAGAAAGATCAGCCTTTAATTTAAAAAAGATGTAATCGTCTAGGATCATCAAAGCTAGAGAGAAGTCAATACCTGGCTTCAAAGCTTCAAAGCACATGCCGACTTTCTTGTTAAGGACTAATGTATTAATAGCTGTTGACTTGAAGCCAATGCTCATTTACCATTCTGAAAATCCTAGGGCCCTTAAGAATTATGCTAAATCTACTCTGCCTGTGCTTTACCAGTGGAATAACATAGCCTGGATGACAGCATGTCTGTTTGCAGCATGGTTTACTAAATATTTTAAGCAAACTGTTGAAACCTACTGCTCAGAAAAAAAGGATTTCTTTCAAAATATTACTGCTCATTGACAATGCACCTAGTCACCCAAGGGTCCTGATGGTGATGTACAAAGATTAATGTTGTTTTCACGCTTGCTAACACAACATCCATTCTGTACTCACGGATCAAGGAGTAATTTCAACTTTCAAGTTTTATTTTTTAACAAAGACATTTTGTAAGGGTATAAGCTGCCATAGACAGTGATTTCTTCTAATGAATCTGGGAAAAGTAAATTGAAAACCTTCTGGAAAGGATTTCCCATTCTAGATGCCATTAAGAACATTTGTGATTCATGAAAAGGTCAAAATATCAACTTTAACAGCTAGAAAGAAAACTACTATTACGGAGTCAACCTCATGGATGACTTTGAGGGGTTCAAGACTTCATTGAAGGAAGTCACTGCAGATGTGGTGGAAATAGCAAAACTAGAAATAAGTAGAAGGGGAGCTTGAGCTGTGACTGAATTGCTGCAATCTCATATGATAAAACTTTAACTGATGAGGAGTTGCTTCTTTTGGATGAAGAAAGATAGTATATTCCACAGACAGATCTACTCTTGCTGAAGATGCTATGGACATGGTTGAAATGACAACAAAGGATTTAGGATATTACTTAAACTTAGTTGATAAAGCAGTGGCAGGGTTTGAGGGAATTCCAATTCTGAAAGAAGTTCTACTGTGGATAAAATACTATAAATAGCATCACATGCTACAGAAAAATGTTTTGCAAAAAGAAGTGTCAATCAATGTGGCAAACTTCATTGTGTTAAGAAACTGCTGCAGCCACCAACTTTCAGCAACCACCATCCTGATTTATTGGCAGCCATCAACACAGAGGCAAGAACCTCCACCAACATCAAAAAGATGATGACTCACTGAAGGCTCAGATGATCAGCAGCACTTTTTAGCAATAAAATATTTTTAAATTAAAGTATGTACACTGCTTTTTTTTTAGATATAATTCTACTGTACACTTAGTAGACTACAGTATAAACATAATATTTTTATGCAATGGGAAACCAAAAAATTAATTCGAATGACTTTATTGTGGTATTTGCTTTATTGTAGTGTTCTACAGCAAACACTCACTGAGATATGCCTATATTAAGTCTTCTAATCCATAAATACGGGATGTCATTCTATTAACTTGCATTTTCTATAATTTTTCCAACAATGTTTTATATTTCTCAGTGTACATGTCTTTCACCTTCTTTTTAAGAACTTTATAATTTTTGATGCTATTTGTAAATACGATTGCTTCCATTTCTTTTTTGCATTTTTCACTGTTAATGTATAAAAACACAACTGATTTTTGGATGTTGATAATATATCCAACAACTTTGTTGAATTTATGTATTAATTCTAACTGCTTTTCTATAGAGTATTTATGTTTTTCTACTTAAAGAGTCATGTCCTCTTACAGAGAATTTTACTTCTCCCTTTCCAATTTGGATGCTTTTTAAATTTTTTTCCTTGCCTAATTGCTCTGGCTAGGACTTCCAGAACTATGTTGAATAGAAGTGGCAAAAGTGGGAACCTCGCCTTGTTCCTGATCTTAGAGGAAAGCTTTCACCTTTCCACTGGGCTTAGTTTGTTCTTTTTTTAATTGCTTGAGGAGTAAAGTTAGGTTGTTTGAGACCGTTCTCCTTTTTTAATGTAGGCACTAACTTAATACTATAAAGCTCCCTCTTCAAACTGCTTTGCTGCATTCCATAAATTTCAGCATGATGCGTTTTCATTTTTGTCTCAAGATTTTTTTTTTAATTTTTTTTTTATTTCAGCATATTACGGGGGTACAAATGGTTAGGTTACGTATATTTGTCCTTGCCCCACCCAAGTCAGAGCTGCAAATGAGTCCATCCCCAGACTTTGATTATTCTTTTGACTCACTGATTGATCAAGGCTATATTGTTTAATTCCCATACATTTATGAATTTTCCAGTTTTCTTCCTGCTTTCGATTTGTAGTTTCATTCTGTTGTGATCAGAAAAGATACTTGGAATAATTTCAATCTTCTTAAATCTGTTGACTTGTTTTGTAACCTAACATGTTATCTAACCTAGAAATGTTCCACGTGCACTTGAGAAGAATGTGTACTGTGCTCCAGTTGGGTGGAATATTCTGTATATGTCTGTTAAGTCCATTTGGTCTACATTGTTCAACTTTTGTTTCCTTACTGATCTTCTGTCTGGATGTTCTATCCATTACTGAAAGTAGTATAATGAAAGGTCCTACTATAATTTTGTTACTATTTATCCTTTTAGTTCTGCAATGTTTGTTTCAGATTAGGTGCTCTGATGCTGGCTGCATATATAACTGTTATATTTTCTTAATGAAGCGACTCGTTTTATCAGTACATAATGTCCTTTTGTCTCTTCTGACAGTTTTTGACTTAAAGTCTATTTTGTCTGATATAAGTATGGCTACCTCTGCTCTCTTTTGGTTACTATTTGCATAGAATATCCTTTTCTATTCCTTCACTTTCAGCCCATGTATGTCCTTAAATGTAGAGTGAGCCTTTGTAGACAGGATATAGTTGAATCTTTTTTTGTTTGTTTGTTTAATTCACTCAGTTACTGTATAATTGGTGGGTTTAATCCATTTATAATTACAGTAATTACTGGTCAGGAAGAACTTATGATTGCCATTTAGTTAATTGTTTTCTATTTATCCTGCTGATCTTTTGTCCCTATTTTCCTCTCTTGCTATCTTCCTTTGGGTTGGGTTGATTTTTCTTTTGTGTATTTTGTATAAGCATTTTCTTTGTGGTTACCATGGGGTTTAAAAAAATAATGGCAGTCTATTTTAAGCTGACAACAACTTAACTTCAATCACATAAAAAACTCTATACTCTTACTTCTCCCCAACAATATTTTATGTTATTGATGTTATAATTTACATCTTTTTATATTGCATATCCATTAACATATTTCTATTATAGTTATTTTTTACACATTTCTCTTTCAACTTCTATACCAGAACTAAAAGTGATTTAGGTACCACTGTTATAGTATTATAATATTCTGTATTTGTTTATATATTTATCTTTACTAGAAAATTTTATACTTTCATATGCTTTCATGTTGCTGTTTGACATCTTTTTCTTCATTCTTTATTCTTACTATCTTTAACTAGACTCTAGAACAGGGATCCTCAAACTTTTTAAACAGGGGGCCAGTTCTCTGTCCCTCAGACCGTTGGAGAGTGCGCACTGTGGGCCCGGAACAAGTTGGCTGCTAAGCAGGACAAGCAGCTGCGGCAAAAACACTCAGCAGGCCAGATAAATGTCCTCAGCAGGCCGCATGTGGCCCGCGGGCCATAGTTTGAGGACGCCTGCTCTAGAATTTAAAAACCTATTTATTGTATAAGTTAAATAGCCAAGGAATATATGCATTGGTGTTGGCCAATAATTATAAATCAGAATTGAGCTTCCACTCTAAGACTTAAGGTATTGAAGGAACTTTGTTCCTGAAACCAATAATGCAGTTTTAGTCCATAAAAACTCCACCAATTTTAATACCTACCAGTTCCTTTGCTTAGATATGGAGGCTTAAAAAACTTCACAACACCATAGACATTAACAATTGTACCACCCTTAAGTTGATTCAGGGGTGTATATACATAATTTATTGCTGGGACCTAAAGAAAGAGAAGACAGTGAATAAATTAAGCATTTACATTTTAGAATCATGTTATAATCATATTTGTAAATTAGCAAAGCCATATAAGTATATTTTATCCTTTTAAGTGCCTTAAAGAGGCTATAGCCTAAAAAGAGGCAACACATAGCTTATAAAGGTTACTGTATAAACCAACTAGTTTTCCTTATAAATAACTTAGTTTATAAACTGTATAATTTGCATACTAGCCCATAAAAGCATAATTAACTTATAATCTGAATGAAACATTTTACGTCTTCAGTAAAAAACATGTTTTCAATAAAAAAGTAGAAAATAGTATACAGATAGTCCCTGACTTATGATGGTTCAACTTACGATTTCCTGAATTTAGTATAGGTCTATCAGGGTATTAAATGCCTTTTCAACCTAACATATTCTTGACTTACAATGGTTTTATCAGGACATAGCCCCACTGTAAATCAAGGAGCATCTGTATGAAAATACCAGCAATTAATGTAAAAACTGAAGCAATAACTGAAAATAACATATACTTTTTTAATATGCGTACCTTCAATGTGAAAGATCTAAGAAAAGAGAGTTTTACTGAAAGGAAATGACAAGTAATTATGAGACATTTTTAGAGGCCCTGAAAGGGCAAGTAGAATATTGGTCCTATCAATAAAGTATCCATATCTTACAAGTTTAGGAAATGTTTTTTGTCTAGGACACTTCCAAGTGTATTAAAGCCTCTGAGGGGCTCTTTAGTAATTAAATCATTCTAGCTATCTTTAAGTTAGTACTTCTCCAACTAATTTGGTAATGAAATTATAGCTGGAGGAAAAGAAATCACACTATTAACAGACAGAGCAAATTCGAAGACAAGTAGTTTAAGAGATTTCTGGTTGTGGCTTTTGACCTTAACTAATATCTCTTCAAAACTTAAGGTATAATTTCTTTTTCTCCCCCTATACTTTATTAAGATTTTACTTAGGCCTAAATAAAGTCAGATTTTGATTCAAAAATGATATAAACATTAAAAATGGTAGTAACAGAACACAAAGTTTACTTTCTGAAATAACTGTGCATAAGTTTGAAAAGAGAAGGGAAAGTGGTTTACAAGGCTATGTTTATATATTAACAAAGATACTAAACCAATCCTTAAAAGGCTTCAGTGGGGTTACCTCATCATCTTACTCACCTCCACCTCATTTGGAAATAGTTACCATCACTCTGAGAATTAAAAATTTTAAACTCAAATCAAAATGAATTAATTCGCTTTTTCTTTTTCTTGAGACAGAGTCTGGCTCTGATGCCTGGGCTAGAGTGCCGTGGTGTCAGCCTAGCCCACAGCAACTTCAAACTCCTGGGCTCAAGCAATCCTTCTGCCTCAGCCTCCCGAGTAGCTGGGACTACAGGCATGCGCCACCATGCCCAGTTCATTTTTTCTATATATTTTTAGTTGGCCAATTCATTTCTTTCTATTTTTAGTAGAGACAGGGTCTCACTCTTGCTCTGGCTGGTCTTGAACTCCTGACCTTGAGCGATCCACCCACTTTGGCCTCCCAGAGTGCTAGGATTACAGGTGTCAGTCACCACACCTGGCCATTAATTCATTTTTTCAAGGAGGCTGATGCCTCAGGCCAAACAAGAAGAGTAAGGCTTATAAATCTAATCAAATGTTAATATAAGAAAAGCTGTAGCATATCAATGATGAAAGAAGAATGAAGGAACAGAAGCATATGGAACAGCAGAGAGAAGATATGTGCTCAGCTAAAAAAATAACTGGACCTAATATTCTATCTTAACAAGTATTTCCCTGATGTAAAGACGAATGGGGAAGGCCAACACAACTCAATGACGCTAACCACTATGTCATCCAAGTGAGTACACTTGTTAATTCATGACCAACATACAACTTCTTAATTATTAATTTGGCTTTCCATGTAAATCGGCCAATATATGCATGTATAGCAGCTAAGTTATATTCCTCATTATAAATTAATAAATTGTTTTTTTCACTTCTTAGCTCTTCTCTTACAAGTTTGGTTAATGTATTCTCGAGTAAGCCCATACTTGGAAACATGGGAATTAAATATAGATAATGATTCCCAATAAGTAGCCAATTTGTCTCTGAGTAGCCAATTTGTCTCCCTTGCTGATACAATAAAGTACGACATTCATAAAAAAGGAATGTAAAGGGGGTTTTTAACCTTAACTAATATCACTTCAAAACTATGGTACAATTTCTCTCTCTTTTATTCCCCATACTATTATAAAGATTTTACTTAGGCCCAAATACAGCCAGGTTTTGATTCATAAACCATATAAAGAGATTAAAATTGTAACAAGAGAACACAAAAATTATTTTCTGAAATAAATGTGCATAAGTTTAGAAAGTACAATCAGTTTGAAATTAAGAGACAAATGTGTGTTGTGGGGGATATAGTAGGGTTAGATACGGAGAAGCTTAAGCAAAGGCTTTCTGAAGGTGGTGACAAATAAATCTAAATACTGAAGGATAAGTAACACAGGAACAGGGTATAGCATGTGCAAAAGAATGGACAAAGCATTATATTAAGATAATAAGGGATCCAGAAATAGTTTGACATGGCTGATACAAAAGTGTGTCTAATATCTATAACAACAAGCATATAATATTTATGGCATCCTAAAACTTCCAGGCTAGTAAAAGCAGCTAGTACTTCTGATGGGAATGCTTATTGAAGCACTGTATTGCTCCCTACGTAATCTAGAATAGCACTGTCCAATAGAACCTTCTCTGATAATGGAAATATTCTATATCAACACTGTAGCTACTAAAAAATTTAAATATAACTAGTGCAAATCATGAACTGAATTTTTAAATCTAATAGCCACATATGGCTAGTTGCTACAGTATGGGACGGTACAGGTCTAGACAGTCACTTAGCCTAAAATATTAAAACATATTCATGAAAAAGCCATGGGCTCACGACACACTAAATGTAACTTGATTGCATTATCAAAAAAACATTCAGCAAGTACATCTCTCGATCCACCCTTCGCATAGATATGAAAAGGTTTTTTTTTTTTTTGTTTTTTTGTCCAAGAGCTTAAGAGGAAGCTCATTATGGAATCAGCCAAGAAAATGTGAGGACCAGTTTAAATGAGATATAATTTACAGCATATGCAGGAACTTAATAAAAATTAAGCACAGCAAACAATATAAGCCTTAAGAGAAAAGATACCTAGCTGCATGATTCAATCCACAAGTTCTTTATTCTTTCCTTCCTCCTATAATTTATTCAACAATGAGCTATGTATTATACATGGTGCTAAAAATAAAGGTGTGAACAAAACATAAACAACCCTGCACTAATGGAAGGATAAATCATAAAAGGCGAGAGATGACTTAAATGGAGTTTTCTTAGAAAGTCCCTTTGAAAAGATAGTTAAAGAAAGTAACTAGTTAAGCAAAGAACAGAAGTTGAGAATGAGATAAGCAACAGTGTTCCAAACAAAGAAAACTAATTCAATAAGTTTGAAACTTAAGAAGGAGGCTTGCGTGGTTGGAGTGTACTGGTCAAAGGTAATAACAAGTTATTAATAGCTTGGTTAGGAATATAAGGGATAGTTTATGTTGGGCCTTCAGATTGGATAACTTGGCCAAAGCTTTTAAATACTGAAGACAGTACAAGATCAAATGGTTACCCTAAGTAACTTGAAAATGGCAACCCTTCCGTCACAGGAAAACAAAGTACTTGATTTCCTAGATTCTAAAAACATCTCTAGTCCTCAAATAGACTAGATATTTAATAATGCATTTTCAAGAAAACAGCATTTTTTCAGGAAAACAGGAAGAATCTCAACAACAATAACTAGAAGTTTTCTTGATATCAAGATAGCAAGATCCCTGCTCAGTTTAAAAATGTGGAAATTTGCAAAATGAGCATCCTGGAGTCAGGAAAAAGTCAAATAAATCTGTGCCTGATTTAGTTAATTTAGAATGGCTTTATGAAAAATCATTTTTGCCAAGTTCAGAGGCTTTTTCACTTATCTCTGCCTTATTTACAGGTTCACAGATATATCAAATATTTGAAACCAACCAATCTATAAAATTTTGGGGAAATACTACGATTTAGGGTTAATTCACATTTTCAAAAAAAGTACATCAATCCTTTTTTATTGGTTTGGTTACACTGTCCCTTTAATTTTAATTATTAATAGTACTCAGTATTTAAAATCTGTGTCCAGCAGTCATTGTCAACTAGAAATTAAGTCCCTGCACTGTTCCTTAAAAACTAAAGGTTTAAAAACATAGATAAAACACAAACATTATATTAAACTTTATAGATATATTACCTTCTTTCCAGTTTCACTCAGCTACAAGTAGCTCACCTATAAAAAGATGAACCTTCCTATTGCTATGAGATAATGAAATTTTATAAAACAGGGGGAAAAAAAGGTCAAGAAAAAAGAAAAGCAAAATGTATGACAAGTATAAAAAACTTCTTAAAATTATATAATTTGTTCAAATTATAATTAAATACATAACCTGCTTAAACATAAGCTGATGAAAAACAAAAGAAATGAATTTGCCTATTGTTTAAAACTAATACAAGTTTCAGTGTCTTCATACAGTGAAAACTTCTATTTAACTTTTTTGTGTATGTATCGTTTATGTGAAATATCAGTAAATATTCTAGAAAACAGAATATTCATATATTAATTACAAGATAAATATATAACTTCAATGTAGCATTATCAGATATAAAAAAAGACTGTTTTCCCATTGTACTGACACAACTTCAAAATCAGACTATAAAGTGGGTAGAATATATATAAACATGTATCTATATGTGTATGTGTGGGTATAGGTGTACATATTCTAAATAAAACTGAATATCATCTTACCAAAGACATTGATTCTGTAGAACAATCTCTTACAGATTGAACATAAACCTGAAAAAAAAAAGGGACTTATTTGTATGCAAACAACCTCCAATGTAATTACAGACCTTTAGTTGTAGTAAAACTATACACACACTTAACTGCATACTATTCAAATTCACTAGACTGGCATAAAGTTACAGCTTACAAATTAAGAGTGATGTGCAAAGTTGTCTAAAATATAGAATCTAAAAAAATAAAAGATGTAAGGTCAAATAAAAATGTACTTTATAAAAAAATTAGTACTCTTAGAGACTAAATTTGCAGTACACCAATATTCAGTTCTCAGTATAGAATGTAAAAGAGAATATACACTTTTATTAGTCCAATGGAAGTAGAAAAGCAGAGTTATTTAAAATTTTTCCTGCATAAAACCCTTGAGGAAGTGCGACAGTGATCACGCTAACTGTAAATCTCACCCATTTTCAGTCTAATCCATTAATTTTAACATCAAGCAGGGCTACCTCTAGCCCTTATGGTACCTTTGTGTATACTAGAAAAAAAACAGGCAGATGCTGGCCTGCAGGGCATATGGTTTGGCCCAACTCCACCTAACAGCCTAGACCAAAGAAGCAATTTTCAAGTATGTGTATGCCTGTGTACTGGGGGGGGGGGGGGGGGGGGGGGGGGG
>VBSM01003176.1:19020903-19073660 GCA_008086735.1 Cheirogaleus medius | reverse complement strand
AGGGAAGAAAAGGATAATCATCTTCACTAAGGGTAAAATGAGAAGAAATCAGTTTTACCTAAAAAGGGTACTTGAATGTCTGTGCAGTTTTGTAAGTTTCATTAATAAGTATCTATAGGGATCTTCCTTGTCTATCTAAAGTCATTCTCAACATAATGTGAAGAGAAAAATTTTTAAACTTAAAATATTAAAATAGTTCAGTCAGAACAAATAGTTTATCTGCAGATTTACAGAAATACTACTTCTATCCCATCACGTTTAGCACATTAAAACTGCATTGTGACTAGAGACTAAAAGTTGCATACTTACATAAACAGTTGAATTGAAGTCTTTAAATGCTTTCAAAAATATGTAATGTTCGCCATTCTAGAGGAAGATGCTGACAAAACAATAAATTCAGCCACTGCAATGGTGTCCTAAACAGGAAAAAATGTTTTAAATCAATTATCAAAATATCTGTAATTCTTAATATCATATAATCTTTATTTATATTATTATTTAAAAACAGGAATTACTTCTATAAAATGGAAAACTTGTTTAATGCTTACTGAATATTATGATCTCCTCCTCTAAAAGGGTCTTCAACATCTACAGCTACATTATAGCCAAAGATAACTATAATGCCCCACTTCATGGACCAAGAAAGCACTGATAGAAAATATGAAACATAATTCAAAAAGAAAAATGCTTATCTGACTTCAACAAACATTAAATAACTTTTCTATATTGACTTTACAAATCTTGTTAGGTTATTATATTTTAAAACATTCTTACAAAAAGTAAGAAGATACAGGGAGAAACCAGGGGATCTAATGGCATGGATAATGTGGTGACTGACAGAAAGTATTTCTCTAACATAAAAAAAAAATGTATTTTCAGAGTATTAACATCTACTGGATTGTAATATCAAGGACAAAATTAGAAGTAATATATGTCAATAATATTAGCACTGAAACCAAAATCCTTAAATGGTCTACAAATCACTATATGATCTGATAACCACTGATCTTACCAGCCACATATTGTGTGACTCACACAATATTCTGCCTTCTCACAATTCTTTAGACATCTCAGGATGCTCGCTCAGGGCCTTTGCATATGCTATTTTTTCTTACCAATCCATAAATAACTCAAGTACCCCTGTGCTCAGTTTCCCACTACTCTTTTCATTCTGCTACTCAATATTCTTAGTTATATAACATATCTGGATAAAATAATTACATTAGTTGTTTAATTCTACTCTTCTTCATTGAACACTATGCTCCACGAGGGCAAGGCCCATGACTGTCTAACTCACTGATGTATCTCCAACATTTATCATAGAATACACAAAAAAATTCAACAAGTCTTTGGACAACTAAATAAATAACCAAAGATATTAATACTCATATGTGTGTATATATATATATAGAGAGAGAGAGAGAGAGAAAGTATACCTTCATAAATCTTAAATAAACTGTACAACTGCTGAAAATCTTACTTCATAGAATCCTAGCATTCTAGAAAAGCATTTAAGAGGTCCTTAGAGTTCATGTACTATTAATAGAACACCTTTCAGATAATAAGAACCAGAGAGGATACATGAATGGTCTATGGTCACATACAGCTAATTAGTTATAGACCACGACAAGAATCCAGATCTCCTGATTTCCACAACAGGCACCATGGTGCCTCCTCTTTCAGAACTAAATTTTATAAAGATGGGAAAAAATGTATTAACAAATGTCCATAATTTTGACAGTTTTGTGATAAAATATTGTTTTAAAAACTTTCAGAATACTTTGGAAAAGTCTTTCCTCATATTTTATATCCACATACTAAATGTTAAAACTTACTTTTAAAAATTGAAAGCTAAAATTGAAAAAATGCCTTATATGGAGGGAGGTTCAATTAGAGCATGTGTATTTCTGTAAAATTTATCATTAGTCTACCAAAGCAAGGATTAAAATCTTGTTAAAATTCACTTTAGTATTAATATTTTAGGATTACTGTTTTATTCAAATACAAAGCTATCCTTAAGAGAATAAGCAAATGACAAAGAAGACAGGTATAAGAATCAAATCAGAAAAAAATTCATTCCTTTATGGAAAAAGTTTTACCTTTGGATTATAATAGCCTTTAATCTTGATACTATAACCTTTAAAATAAATAGACAAATTACACTATCAAATGATCAGCATTTGAGGATTTTAAATCCAGAAAGAATTTGAAGTAAATTGTGACCCCAGTCTTTTTACCATTTTATTTTAAAAGGGAGAAAACTTTGACTTACCATTATTAACATCCTCTGTTATCTAACAAGTAATAATTTGCTAGTATAGTTCTATTTTATTTTAATGAGTACCTATTTAAAATTCATTTCAATAGCAGAAAACATTTTTCATATGTCAGTTAGGTAAAATACTAAGAAGATACTGTATATGTTTTGCAGATGCAGTGTACATGTTTGGCTAATTCATATTATAACCCTTTTATATTGTTTCTCAAATAGCCATTTAATAAACATAAGAATCTTAAAAAGGGATAAAGATGAAAATGAATTTAAATATAAGCAAACAGATCCCTAATATTCAATACCATGTATTTATTTTAAAAACCCTTCTCTAAGATAGCCAAGATATATTAGTTGAAAATAAAGTACCTTGCAAAACATGGAGAGTATGAAGTCATGTAGTGAAAAATATATACATACAAGCTTATACATATACACACAAATACGTGCACATAGGTGTAACACATATATAAAAGAGGAAACAAAACAAAAACAAAAAAGAACCATAGCAGTGATTTTATCTGAAGAATGGAACTGGGAGATGATTGGGTTCAGGGGGACTTCTGCTTCTCAAGTTATATCCTTTTATACTGCCTAAATGTTTTTAAAATCATTACCACACAAGAATAATACAATCTTCTAAGATAAATATGTGTAAGATTACCAAGTCCATCATACCTCCCTGAGGTTGGGAAAAAAAAAAAAAAGATAGTTGTTTCTCCATTTACTGCAGGTTCTTTAACAAATTTTACCCTTCATAATAAAAGTACTAATGACTATCATCACAAAAAGTTAATGAAGACTAAATGAGAAACATATGGAAGCACTTTGCAATCTGTAAGATTCCATACAAATGTAATATAATATTCTTAATAAAAGATGTTAATTCTTAAAAAAACCTGGTTAAATGTTAGAAGCTGGCTATAATAAATGTTTGAAAAAGAAACAATGTTTTCTACTACCTATTTTTTTAAGTATACCTAACAGCCTTTAAAATATAGCCTTTATCATTTGCTATTGAACTATGTAAAATAAAGGATAGGAAAAGAAATAAAAATATAAGTTTTTTAATCTTAACTTCACTAGAAATTAGAATTTACATCTCTACACCATTATACTCCAAAACATCCAAACATGTTAGCTCGAAAAACTCTTTAAAAGTTATGACTTCCCAACAAAACATAAATACCTACACACATGTACATACAGATACACCCCAGGAGTAAAGAGGAGGAGGCAGTGTAAAATAACAGAGATTTATGCACTAAAATAAAATAAATTTTAACATATATTCATACAAATATAATACACATCTCTCTCACATCAACTCCACCTAGAACATCTCCCCCAACAATATTTTGTATTGTTTTTTAAATTTCCAAAACTTTAGAAAACAGGATCAGAATTTTTATTAACATTAACACTTGGTATTTATGAACATAAAATTTTTCTAATAATAATGCAAGATTTTTATAACATATCAATTTCTAATATCAAATCATTATTATTTCTCTATAATGTGGTTTCCAGAGCTAATTACTCTTGGAGCTCCATATTAACTCAACTATATACCATGACAGAATAACATGAAATTCTGCCCTTTAAAAAGCAGTTTTGATGACTATGGTTTTATGGATCTTTCTGAGAAGGAGATAAAAGTTATAGATGACATCTTCACAGAAAAATAATAATAAACACACATTCACACACACTTTTACTGGATTCAAGAATCTCTCATGCCAATCTATTCACTACTGAAGCTCATTGGAGATCCCTGTACTCTTAAGACTGTGGTCTCCAACCCCTGGGCTGCCGATCTGTACCGGTCTGTGGCCTGTTAGGAACAGGGCTGCACAGTAGGAAGTGAGCAGCCAGCCAGTTAAGCTTCATCTGTACTTACAGCCACTCTCCATCGTTCCCATCACCACATAAGCTCTGACTCTTGTCAGATCAGCAGCAGCATTAGATTCTCATAGGAGTGTGAACACTACTGTGAACTGCGTATGGAAGAGATCTAGATTGCATGCTCCTTCTGAGAATCTGATGTCTGATGATCTGAGGTGGAGCTGAGGCGATGATGCTAGTACTAGGCAGTAGCTACAAATATAGACTACCATTAGCAGAGAGGTTTGACTGCAAAATAGATGTAATGGACTTGAATCATCACCCATCTATGGAAAAATTGTCTTCCATGAAACTGGTCCCTGGTACCAAAAAGGTTAGGGACCACTGCTCTAAGATACTCATCTTCACCTAAAGACAGCTTTTGTTTTATAGGTATTTGACTCTTAAAATCAGAATGCTAGAGTATCTTCTTGATCATTAATTAAAATGAACTTTTCTTCCCTAAAGGAATAAGAAGAAGAAAGCTCAATGCTTTACTTATTAAAAATATCAGGAGAGAAGAAGGGAAAGGGAACTTTAATGATCTTAGCAAATTGAAAGAATGTAGACTATGCCATCTTGGCCTAGGTTCTTAAAATCTCTAAAAATGTTACAAGTGTACATCTTTACAAAAAGGAAAGAGTTCATCTGAAATAAGAACATGAAATTACATTTTATGTATATTCAATATATTCTATAGCCCATGAAAACTACGTATTACTAATGGAAAGCACTGTGACAAAAATTGCTTATAAATACCTAGCAGCCTGAAAAACTGGGAAGCCATTAACAGCATTTGCATGTTTGTCTCCTCCAAAACTCATGTTGAAACTTACAGCCATTATAACAGTATTTAACACATTGACTGCCACACTAGGAAAAAAATTTTTTCCTTGTGGCCACGGTGTTTTATTACAAAAATAGAATAAAAACTTCAAAAACAAAACAATTCTTTTTAATTTAATGAAAAATTTGTTATTTTTTATTGTTTTCTGTGTGTGAGTTATATGCAACTTGAAAAAATAGTTCACATGGCTCCCAAGGTGAAGAGACATGTGAGTTACATGTTTCATGAGGCCCCAGGCTCAAAACTAGCATGAGTTAAAAACAACTCATATGGCAGTTAATGTTTTAAGAGGCGGGATCTTTTAGAGATGAGTGATTAGGCCATGAGGGTCCACATGGTGGGATTAATGCCATTATAAACATATAAGTAAGGCCCCCTTGCTCTCTCTTTTTGCTCTTCCACCTTCCACCATATGACACTGAAGCCTTCAAGGTGCTTTCTTGGAATTAGAATCTCCAATCTTGCCAGTGCGTTCCTATTAAACTTCCCAGCCAGACTGGGAGCCAGTAAATTTCTGTTCATTATAAATTAAAAGACCCAGTCTGTGGTACTCCATTATAGCAACACAAAACAGACTAAGGCATTTGTATTTTGGCTTTTTTGGGGGGGATAGGGGGAGAGGAGTCAGAGAAAATTTCTGTCGTAGCTTAATACGTACATGCCCGTTAGTCAATAAACTGATTTTTTTCATTTTCCCCTCTCTCAAAAAGCACTGTAATGAATAAATTATGTCTTCTAGTTAAAGGAAAAATTATTTTTGTTAGCTTTTTAAATAAATGAATCTTTCTCTGTTAAACACCAACATATAGTCTTTCATTCATATTCTCTCCCTCCCTTCCTTATTCTCTCTCAATTTCATCATTTCTGAAGAATATGTTCTTAAAAGAGCATGATTTCAGACCTTCTTAAACACTGAATTCTTAATAATTGAGAACTGTCATCTCAAATATCAATTATCTTGATTAATTTGAAATAAAGTCATCCCTTCAAGGGAAAGAATAATAATAGGAATAATAGTAATGATAGCAGGCCTTTACTGGAGCCACTCACTAACAAAAATGCCTCATCAAAATAGACAGTTATAGAGGGACTTGTTTAAAGATATTGACTCCTACCCAAAATGGCTTTAAGCAGGCATGATTGTGTCTGTGTGCATGCTTTTTTCTATTTTATTTCCTACTCTTCTTTTTTTAGTGTATTTGCCTCTAGAACTTCTGTCATACCAACTAGATTAAAACTGTATCTCAATCAAAATTTTAAAAATTATATATAAAATTACTCTAGTGATTATTCTGAGACAAATGGTCTTATAAATTACCCCATGAGTTTTAGGATATGAATTGTATGTCAACTGCCTTACTTCCTCAAATTCAAAAGAAAGATTTTAAGATATACCACTGACACTATAATAGCTTTGCCCAGGAAAAGCTATCACTACACTGATTTTCCTTTTCTTTGTTCAAAGTAGAAATTATGAAAACATTAACTGACTTACCAGCTTTGCACAGAAGCTTTAGCAAAAAAGATAAAACTTGAGTTTGTTGATGTATCCACAAAATTCTTGTTCAAGAAAAAAAAAAAGTGGATGTTCTAACAGTTTCCTTGAAATGAATTTTTATATTCTAGCACCATTTTTCAAGTCCACTGAATTGTTTATAAATCATCACAATTTCTACAATTATAGTATGTCAGAACTATTCAGAATTCTCAGCTAATCCAACACCCTCCTTTTATATTTGATTAAATTTGGATCTGTGGACATCCAACATTATTTGAGATCCAATAATTAACTGAGGAAAAGCAGGGACCAGAAGCCAAACTCCTGGGCTCAGAGTCTAGATTCCCTTCCTCTACCCTACTCTTCCTCATTGGGCTGTAATTACAATAAGAAAATAATAACAATAATAGTTGCTATGTACTCAGTTCCTACTTTGTGCCAGTAGCAGATATATTTTGTCTCTAATCCTGTCAATAATCCAGAAAGGTAGGTACCATTAGCCCCATCTTAAAGACTGAAATAAAAAAAAGAAAAACTAAATGAAAAATGGAGTTAAGGGTTTGCCCCAGGTCCTACCTGCTGGGATTTGGACACACTAATCTCCTTGCTGAGTCTAAAACATACACTTACACTTCAGAGCCTCTGTATTTGCTAATTCCTGGTCTAGCATGCTCTTCAAATATCTGAGAGATCACTTAATCACTTCCTTCAAGTCTCTACCCAAATATCACTATCACAGTCTTTCCTTTACCACCAGAGAAAAACAAACGTCCCCTCTTCTCATACTCATACCTTATCTCTCTTCCACTGCTTTAGTTTCCCCATAGCACTGTTTGCCACTAGAAAAAACATATTATTTATTTCTGTTTATTGTGTTTCTCCACTAGAAAGTATGCTGTATAAGAATAACTTTCTTTGTTTGGATCACCAGTGATCCAAGCCTGGCTCCTAACAGATGTTCAACATACCATCAAATAAATGCAGAAATGACCGAATGAATGCATAGTAATTCTCTTACATTCTCCTCTAGGAAACACAGATATATTCAAGAGTAATATTTAAAATATAAAAGATGAGTAGAGTATACTGCAGAGGCTCCAGTTCCTACAAAGTCAACAGATGGCCACTAGCCTTAGAGCACCAGATGCCCACCACAATGCCAGGACCACCATTAGTGGCATGGTCTTTCCTAACTGACAGGAGCATTCAAAGAAAGGGAGGAAGAGAAGTGCAGTGCCACTTCACATTAGGGTTCCTGGGCTGGAATGGCAGGAGGTGTTGGAGGACTCCAACCAATAGCTCTTTATCATTCTCTAAAGAACTATTTTAATACTTTAACAACCGATACAATCATGTATCTGTACAAACTAGATGAAAATTAGTTGTGGACATACTGCTCATTCTTAGCATTGTTACAATTATTTAGATAATTCACCTAGCTGGGCACACACCACAACCCATTCATGAATTACTAGATATTACACTGACCTCTAGAATCTTATCAGCTCATGTATGGAAAGAAACAATTTTAAAGGAATTACAAGATGATGTTCAAGCCTGCTTTAGGAGAAGTTAGGAACTATAAATATTCTCACGCAAGAAAACCAGAAGGCTACAAATATTGCCATAAATTTCTGCACAATCCACAGATTTATGTGCTGATTTGATTACAAATGAGCAACAAAAAGAATTCTGTGATTAAAGCTGACTTTTTTGGGCAACATTTCAGTATAACTTCTGTGTTTTTATGCTATGTCAGCAATCGGCAATCTGTCACAATGTTTACCGAAATAATTTAGGATATAGAATTTAAATGTTTTTTATTTAAAAAAACCTTAAGAGACAAAAAAATATTTCAGAATATACTGATAGAGCATTTCAATCCAAAAGTTGCAGAGTTTAATTTCCTAGGCAACCCATTTCACAGTGTCAAATGAACATTAGACACATATGCTATACTAGATTAACAAAATTTATAGAGGACACATAATACCCAAGAACAGCTGTTTTTATTCAAATATTTACTTAATGTAGAAAAAAGTGGGAAAAATTAATGCTGAGCATTAAAAAACATTCAAATTCAGAACTTAGGAAGCAGATGTTCTTACAGACTTATATGATGAATTCTGTCTCAAAAACTGAAAACTACGCCCCCATGCAACTCACAAACACACATATACAACTAATCAATTCTATGCGAATTTCGCCAACTCTTTAGTTTTGGTCTTTATACATGCAGGATAGGTCTAAAGCCTCCACACTGATTTCTCTACCTCAGTCTTTTTCATAGAAGAAAACAAACTGAAAAATAATTTAGGAGATAATATGGGAAAATGGAATGATTTGAAGTTTGATTATATAAAGGTATTTTGTTATTTTAGGTGTAAAAATGGAATTGTGTGTACAGATGTACAAATAGAAAGGAAGACAGATATACATATATATGTGTACATATACATGAATACATTGATATTTCATATTGAGAAATTAATGCTAATATTTAGGTAGTTATAATGGTATGTGGTATGTATTCATTTGTGTACAGTCACACACCACATAGTGATGTTTTGGTCAATGTCAGACCACATATAAGATGGTGATCCCGTAAGATTATAATACCATATTTTTACCTTTTCTACAGTTTTCTAGGTTTATATATATTTAGAGATACAAATACTTTTGTGTTACATTTGCCTACAGTATTCAGTAAAGTACATGCTATACAAGTTTGTAGCCTAGGAGCAATAGGCTATACCATACAGCCTAGGTATATAGTAGGTTATACCATCTAGGTTTGTGTAAATACACTCTATTATGTTCATATGACAAAATTGCCTAACATATTTCTCAAAATGTATTCCTATTGTTAAATGATAATCTCAAAAATATTATGGACAAATCAATAGACTAAGACACAGGCATAGTTTAGTTTTTGTTTTGTCTTCTGTAATTAACCAGATCTGTCAGTTTAAAAAAATTTATTTAATCAGAGTCTCAGAAAAAACAAAGTGTTTAATTTAGATGGTTTTTATAATTTCTTCTAGCCCTGAAATTTAATGATTCTATGAATATATTATTGGGCTCTTTGAAAACTTCCACACAGAAATCTACTTTATTTAATAAAATTTTAAACAGATCCTACAATATACCTTTCACACTAATATTCCAGCCTTTGATATAGCCAACAAAACATACATCAATTTTACTTACAAGATAGGAATCGTATATAAATAAAATATGACAATCAACAATGTATAACGATTCAGTCAAAAGTAAAGGTAAAAATTAATAGTTCCACTTAGGAGATAGAAAGCTGGAAAGAGTGACAACAACAATAAGTTGGACAATCTGCAAATTTCAAAACTTTTCTTGACCCATCAGAGAGCTGAGGTGTCAGGGAAAACAACTAAATAGAAATTTAAGGAAAGAGGAGTGCCTCCAAATGAGCAATGGGAGCAAGTACTTGCTTACTTAAGGTAAATGGCAAATGCTGTCAGACATCTGTAAGAAAAACTCTTCTAACATATTTAACGAATTACTAAAGGCTAAGTATGGGCTAGTGGAAACACATGGAGCCCCTGAGCTGCATATACAAGGGAAATTCACAACACACTTACAAGCTCTTCTCCACAGACTTGACAAGGTTCAAGCTAAGAGGTAGGGTAAGGGTGGCAGCAATACTGTAGGAAAGGCAGGAAACTCTCATTAGATCTTTCTCCTCTTTCTTTCAGAACAAAGACCTTAAAATGCTGGGAGATGGGCAACAAACCTGTCAATCTTAGAGCTTTGCTGAAAACCCACTGTAGCTGGAAGAAACAGAAAAAAATACCTTCTACCCCTTCTTAGGGATGGGCAGGAATAGGTACATAGCTGCAAGACCCAGTCCTACAGCTAGGGGCAGGGCCAAGCCCCACTCACAAGACCCAAGGACCTACTTCCTGCCAAGACAAGCTTACTTAGAATGGAGAACATGTACCCCAAAAAGGCTAACAGTACCTAATAAAAAGTAACATGGTCTACTACTGGGAAAGAGGCCCTAGAGCATGGAAAGAGAGCTTATCTGAGGCAAAACACAAAGTAAAGACCTAACCTAAGGATGGGGAAGACAAAGAGAAAAATCCTCCAGCCAACCAGCACCCATTCTACATACGAAGTAACTCTAGAGGACTCTGAAGCCTCTTGTGCACTGAACAACAAACTACAAATCTCAAACCTAGCTCTTGATTAGATTAAATCTGGATGCACCACACTAAAGGCCTACTAGAAAAAGACCTATACATGTCCTACTTTGGGAGCCTTCCATCACCCTAAAGGAAAATGCACTGGTGCTGCTCTCACGAACTACTGGGAATTTTGAAAGTAAATCAACTACTAAGCCCATCTACCATCCCTTACCCAATGGCTCTAACCATGAACCAGGAAAGCATGGCCCAGTTCCTGCATCTTGGATGCAGAATACCTCCAAATGTTGTCCACAACTAGGGCAAATGAATTGGTAAGGCAAGACAGATTTAACTAACAGCCCTCAGGTGGTCTCTCTCTGAAAACCAGAACTAAACAGAACTACTGGGACTGAACTGGGGGTCTATGGCCTTACCTGCTGGTAGGCAAGAAAGATGACTGTCAACCCATCTGACTGATCCATGCCTTTCTTGGAGGGGCTCCAAACAATTTAAACTCTGTTTTGAGGGGTGGCATGTGTGCCCTAAGGATTGTGCTTCTTGTGTGAAAGGCAGAAATGAACCACAAAAACAGTTTGATGTACACCCAGAGGCAGATATAAGAAACATTTAAGTGTTTAACAAAACACTTTTGGTTGACCATGTACCCCTCAGTTATATATTATGTTCACAGTTTTACCTACAATGGAAGTTATTCTATTACAAAAGTGGTATAAAATTTCTCCCTGCCTTTAGTTGAAGTGAGCAAAGAAAATTAGAACCTGAGTTAAAGGACAAGGTTTGAAACTTAAAGGATAACTGAACAGTGAACGTCCAGAGAGATTTATGTCCCGAGAGTTATGTGTTTATAATTCAATAGTAGACGAAACCTATAGCTATTCCTTTACATTCCAAATGATGTTTTTACATTAAATAGATTAGGTTTCTCTTCCTCTCTCAGGAGAGGAGGGTGAATCTGTCCTATATAACTCCCAGATTCATCATTTCACAGTTCCTCTCCTACAGTGCAAGAAATCCCCTTTTTATATTAATACATGCAGGAAGATATATGGCCCTCAATGCATTGCCCAGAATGCGGAGGCATGGAGTTATTGCTGAGAGATGCTAAGATGCAGTGATTGCTGAGAGTAACAAAGTCATGTGGCACTTAACAATGGGAATATGTTCTGAGAAATGCATCATTAGGTGATTGCCTCTTTGAACATCACAAAAGTATACTGACACAAGCCTATATGTTATGGCCTATTACACACCTAGGCTATGTGATAGAGTCTATTGCTTCATAACCTATACAGCATAGGCAACTGTAACACAATGGTAATATTTGTGTATCTAAACATATCAACCAAGAAAGGATACAATAAAAATATGCTATTATAATCTTATGGCTCCACCATCTGAGATATTGTTACGTAGTTTCCCTCTACTCTAAAAATCTCATGTTTGCTTTTTGGATAAAAATTAATATAGATATTAATATGTTAACACACCCTGTTATGGACTAAATTTTGTGTTCCCCCTAAATTCATATGTTGAAGCCCTAACCTCTTATACCTCAGAATGTGAGTATATTTAGAGATAGGGCCTTTAAAGAGATAACGTTAAAAAGAGGCCATTTGGGTGTACCCTAATCTGACTGGTGTCCTTATAAGAGGACAAAAAGACACACAGAGGCTCCAACATGCACAGACAAAAGGCCATGTGAGTACACAGCAAGAAGGTGGGCATCTGCAATCCAAGGAGAGAAGTCTCTGAAGAAATCAAACCTGCAGACCCCTTGATCTTGATCTTCTAGCCTTCAGAACTATAAGAAAATAAACATTCAGCCACCTGGTGTGGTATTTTGTTATGGCAGCCCTGACAAACTAATATACCCCCTCAAAAAAATGGGAGTTTTCTAAGCTCAGTACTCCTCAGCTGCGATACAAATCTTGTATGTACAGTATGCATCTGGCCTGCCCCCATGGGACATGGGGAAGAAAAAACAACCAATGTAAACACGAAGTTCATGCCACCTGCTGTACCATAAGTAATAAACTATGTAAATCCATTTGGGCTCCTTGTTTCCTTACCAGCTAAAGTATAGCAGGCCAACCTAAGTACCGCATTATACCCTGTTGCTTAGAACTATTTGACCACTTGATAGTTACCTAAATGAAATAAAAACTTAGTTCAGATAAAACTTGTACATAAGTATTTACAATTGCTTTATTCACCATTACAACTGGAAAGAATCCAAATATTCCTACAGTGGGGAATAAACAGGCTGCAATGAAATTCTAGTGACCAATAGAAAGGAATATTACTAATAAAAACAATCTGAAAGAATTTCAAATGCAGCACAGTAAGTGAAAGAAGCCAGAATCAAAAGGCTACATGCTGTATAATTTCATCTACATGGCATTCTTGAAAGGCAAAAGTGTAATTTCAGAAAACTAGGAAGTGGTCATGAGAGGTTAATACTGTGGATAGCAGGGTGACTATAAAACTTTGGAAAGTGATGGATTGCTTGATATGTTAACAGGTAGTTAACATGTTTTTATATATTTGTCAAAACTCACAGAAATATAACACTAAAAACAGTAAATGTAGCAGTAAAAGGCATTTAATAAAATTCAAGAAACATATATAAGAGATCTCTGCAGGTTAGAAAAGAATATGTAAGTATACAAACTGAGAGTTGAAAAATGAGAAATTAATTCAGATACATAAAAGAACAGAAAAATACTTCAACTTTATTTTTTTTCTAAATGAGAACTGTACATAACCATATGTCAACCATGAGAAACACACAAAAGGTATTTCCTAGTAGTAACCCTACTAGATACTATAATAATATGTTCACTTACAGCTAAAAGGATTTACTATAGTAACACAAATAAAAATGTTAAAATTAAAAAAAATTTTCACTAATAAGTAGAAACAAAAATAAAATAAGAAATTAGCAAATTGTCATAGTATTTAACATTGCTATATCAAGCACACAAAACAAATACACACATATAAGAAATATCACACTAATCAACCAACTGTAAAATGAGTTTGAGAATGCTAACATTTGATATGAATTTAAATGCAATTAAGTAGAAAAGACCAACTGTAATTCATAAAACTTTATTTCATATGAAAGGAAATTCCAGGAAAATGAAAAATAAATAGATGAATCAAAAGTATAACAAATGTCCCTATATGGAGAAGTATTAACAATTAGAAAGGCAAAACTGAAAGGTAGATTTCTTTTTCTTTCTTTTTTTATCAGATCCATTTTACTAAGTCCCTCAACTCCACCTTAACTAAAATAAAAAGTTCACTAAATATGCATAACAAAATATTGGATATGACAGAAAAAAAGTTCAGTGAACTTGAAGACAGATAACAGAAATTACTCAATCTGAAAATCCTTTCTGCCAAAAAACCAAAACAACAAAATGGAGGAAAAAGGAACAATATCTCAGAGATCTATGTGATGGTATCAAACAGCCTAACATATGAACACACATGTAACTGGTATTCTGGAAAGAAAAAGAATAATGTGGCAGGAAAAAACTTTCCAGAAATAGTTACCAAATTTCTCAAATTTGATGAAAACCATTGACTCACGAATCCAAGAAGCTCAGTTACCCACAAACAGGAGAAACTCAAAGAAAAAACACACCTAGGCACATGACAGTCTAACTGCTGAAAACAAAAGATAAAATAGAAAGTGAACAAAGGAAAAAAATGCTCATTACAAACAAAACAATGGAAGCCAGAAAGCAGTGGAATGGTATATTTAAAGTGCTAAAGGAAAGAAAAAGCAAGCCAGGAGTCTATATTCAATAAAAATATTCTTCAAAACAAATGTGAAATAAGAGCACTTTCAAAAGAATGAAAGCCAAGAGAAGTCGACTACAGCTGAAACTTTAAGACATGCTTGATATTTTTCAAGACGAAGGGAAATTAACCAGATAAAAACTCAGGTATACAGGCAAAAATGAAGAACACCAAAAATGGTAAATATGCCAGTCAATGTAAGACTATTTTTTCCTTTTCTTAATTTCCTTAAAAGACAACTCACTGTTTAAAGCAAAAATAACAATGTAAGTTGGAGTTTGTAAAACATGTACATGTAAAAGATATAACAGCTCAAAGAACAGAGAAGCGGGTAAGTGGAATTTTACTGTTGTAAGAGTTTTACATTTGTCAAGTGGGAAGAATTTAAGCAGGACGTGAGAAATAACAAGTATCATCTTGGAAGTGGTACAATAGTATGTCTGAGTAGACTTTAATAAGTTAAGAATGTATACTCTTAGTGCTATAATAACCATTAAAGAAAATAAAACAAGTATTGCTTAAAGCAAAGAGAAAATAAAATGGAATACAAAATATTTAATTAACCCAAAAGAACTCAGGAAAAAAGCAAAGAGGATAAACAAACCAGAAGGACAAATCAAACAACAAGATAGACTTAAACAGACCATATCAATAATTATTTTAAAATAAATTGACTAAGCATGCCAATTAAATGGTGAGATAGACTAGATTAAAAAGTATGATCCAATGATATGCTAAGAGGTACTTAAAGTATTAAACCATAAATAAGTTGGAAAATAAAATAAAATAAGACATGCAACAGAAACAGTAAAGATAAGAATGCTGGCAAGGCTATATTATTATCAAAGCAAATAGATTCCAAGACAACAAGTTACCAGAGGCACGGATGTGGGGCAAGAGTGACTACGGGGAGAGTATGTCTACACGAAGCACTTAGATTCAGCTTCTTCATTTCCAACATGAAAGAAACATCAACTCTTTGGACCCTAAAGAGCTATTACAATGCCCCTATGATAAAAACCACCAGATCAGGACCTGCAGATTTCCTTATCATCTTATCAAGTGCAGAAAGAACCATCCTGATGTCGCAAACAAATTGGCTACTTGTCCCTTCAATGCTCACCACCAGGTTCCTCAGGCTGAAATCAGTCATCATATCTCAAGCTGTGATGACAAAAGTTGTATTGAGCAAGATACTGTCAACCAAATCAGGAACCTTGGACAGAAGACCCTGGCTGAGAGCACATGGCAGTGCCCTTCTTCCAACAAAGACTGGGATAAAGATTTGTGGGAACAGACCAGCACCCCATTTGTCTGGGGCATAGCCAACTACTGTGGCAACAGCCCTGTATGCAACATAGTTAGGGAACATAAGAGTAACCTGGCTTCAGGCACGCAAGTTCCCAAATCTTTGTCATATGTCTTACCATGGAAAAACAATGGAAATGCACAGTAACTGAATATCTCATTAAATGCAGATCCTAGAAGACTCTTGCTTTTTCCTACTACCAGTGAGTTCTTCATTTTTCTCCTAATCTAATTATAGAATGATAAACTGTAATTAAAGATGGAAATTTGGTAATGATAAAAAGATAAATTTGTCATGAAGATACAATAATCCTAAATATATATGCACTTAAGAAGCTTCAAAATATGTGAATACTCACATAATTAAAAGAGGAAACAGACAAATCCACAGAATTGGAATTAACATTCATCTCCCAGTAATTGATAGAAGTAGAAAGAAAATCAGTATGAATATAGAAGACCTAAAAACACCAACATCTAATTTTATACAATTGACATTTACAGAACACTACACCTGACAACCATAAATGCTGATTATATAAATTAGGTCATTTTTATCATACCCAGTTAAATCAGAGTTGGGGGTGGGGTGGGGGTGGAAGCTCTTGAGGCACATGACCCTGCCTAAGAATTATTAGCAAGCCCAGCTGCTGAAATGGCCTGGCATAATCCTAAAACCAGTTTTACCTAGTAGCTGCTGAAATGACCTGCTGTGACTCTTAAGAATAGTTTTACTTACCAATGAGCTTTCTGTCAAAACTATAGGTAGCATTTTTTTCCTAATAAAATGTCCAAGCTTTTCTTTGTTATTCAGACACACTGAGGACCATTCCAGTCTGTGTCTATGTTTCGAAATGCAATTCTGTTTTCGAATTGCAATATATATTCCCAAATAAAATGTATTGCATAAATCCATCTCTATATATTTTATTTTAACTTTGACACGACTAATGAATACACATTATTTTCAAGTACATATGGAATGTTCAGGAAGGCAGACCATATGCAGGTCCACAAAATAAGTCTTAATAAATTTAAATAAAACAGAAACCTTGCAGAATAAAATTACAAATCAAAACAATAACATATTTACACCCATCCTTATTCTCTCTAGTCCCTATTCAACTCTTTCTTCAAAGTTACATCCCCTTTAACTGCAACTTTTCCTTTCTCCATTCCTTCACATCAAAATATTTTTATTATGAAAGTGAATATTTACTTAGAATGAGAAATCACAACAAATTACAAATTGTAAAAGCCGAAAAATTATACACAAATTTAGATTTCCATAAAAATAACTTAATTTTTAAAATAACTCAGTGCGTGATACACCTCTTTACACAATTTTCTTCATTGTTTTTGGCTATATGCTTTTTGATAATCTTTTCATGTTGCTTTTAAAATACTGGTTTCTATAAAGTATAGAGGGAATATAAAGATAATTCATTTTTTACTATAGCATACCTGATTAAAATTTGTTTTTGCTATTGATAATTTACAACAACTATATTCAATTTCACCATTCATTATTGGCAACCTTACGAAAACTACTAAGTTTGAAAAAATTTCTATTAAGTTTCTTTTATAGCCAAGCTGTAAGATTTGTAACAATTCTCTTTGGACTAACTTCAGGATCCATGAGATTCAGAACCTGTTTTTCCCCAACTATATAAGGCCCATGGTGGATGGGACAGGACATATTCCTACCCTGATACCACTTCAGGCCCCATACCATACTGCCAGGCTGACCAGTGAGTTGGAGTGTTACAGGAAACCATTCCCATACTAGGAGAGCTAGTAATAGCCTGACTATATATGGAAGTGACTTCAAACCACATAAATACATCTCATTAAACTCAAACAAATATACTCCACAAGTCAACTTCCCCTTAGCTAGATTCCCTCTCCGAAAATGTCCTTAGCTGCTCCAATGCCACTTGATACGAGAAGAAATGTGATGGAGGAGGAGTCAGAGTGGAAAGAGACAGCAGTCTTAACCATTTGAGGTTAAAACATCTTTTGTAAAGTTTTAAAATACATAAGAACATGTAAATTCCTTTTTAAGGGTCTTTGAAGGACTTATGCAAGTGAAGTCTTTGAAGCTTGAGTTTCACTAAGCTCTGGTCAGTGGAACTATGATACATTATTTTCACTAAAAACTGAGAAACAAGGAAAACTCCTCATCCAAAGACTGCTGTTGAATTTATTGTAAGTACTACACTAACTAGCATTTACTGAATGCTTAGACTTCATTAAGTAACTTCTTTACATTTAATCCTCACAACATCTCTAATAAGGTAAGTTCTACCATAATTCCCATTTTGCAAATAAAGAAAATAAGTTATAGAAAGACTAAATCACTTTCCCAATTACACAGCTAATAAAAGGTGGACCTGCAACTGAAAACAGGCAGCCTGGCTCCAGGGCTCACACCTCTTTTCAGAACACTGAACTGCCTGCCACAGGAGCAAGTTAGGGATTATGGCCTGGGTGTGAGCGTGACTGTGTCTTAGGAGGAGGAAGAGATGAGGAAAGGAAATGCTGATACACTCTTAAAATTGATTTTGTTTTATCTCACTTTAGTGCTGTGGTTAGGGAGTTGATTTTAGGTAGCATAAAAGCCAGTCAGTAAGACTCAAAGGCAAAACTGGCTCAGCTAAGAAGATGTGCAACGTATGGGGTATGGTCATGCTTGAGGCTCTGCCTCGAGGGGGGAGGGGGACGTGGGCAATATACATAACCGTAATATTTGTACCCCCATAATATGCTGAAATAAAAAAAAAAAGAATTAAAAAGCCTTAAACTCCTATTTCAGGACTTCTATGATCAAATTATCAAAAGTATCACAACACATTCCTTGGAAGACATTTCTTGCTTTCATTTCCTCACCTAACATTCAATCCTCAAACCACTGAAAAATAGAATTGCTTCAGAGTACTCTAGCAAAACTAGTCTTGCCAAGTGACCCACTTCTTGATTATTAGATCAAACAGATACTTTTCATACCTTAGACTGAGCATCTAACAGCAACATATACTTCGGTTAGTAGTAAGACTGCTCAGCCACTTACTAGTTATTTGATCTTGGATGAATTTAAAGTTAACCTCTATCTACTGTCCAGCTATAAAATGAGATTACCTATTTATAGAGTTCTTAGGATTAAAAGAGATAACATATATAAAACACTTAGGAGAATGCCTACTAGATAGAATTTATACAAATTACTGGTATTAGTCACTCCTTGAAACTTGCCTTCCTAAGCATACAGGACACCACTCTCTCCTGGTTTTCCTCCTACTTCTGTAGACCATTTCAGTCTCTTATTCATACTTTCTTTCGCTCACTCCTTCAACACAATTCTCTTATCTTCTCATTCTACACTTTGGCTCAAACCTCTCTAAGTAGGAGACCCTTTGAGATCCAAATCCCCAAATCCATTTACCACTTAGATACTTCCAAAGACCTCTCAAACACATCCAAAATTGAAGTCATCATTATTTCACCTAAACGTGTGTCTCCTATTGCCTTCCCCAGGCTGTCTAGGAATTAGAAACAGAAGCTTCCTGAATATCTCTTTGCCCCACTAGTCTAATTGTTCTCCAATACCTGTTTATTCTGCTTCTTTATCCTGTCAGATCTGAAGCAAATGATCTAGATTAAAATCCCTGCTCTACCACTTACTAGCTATATGATCTCAGGCAAGTTACTTAACCTTTCTGAAATACAGTACCCTCATCTTTAGGTAAGTAATAACAGTACTTAAGTCATAGGTCTTTGTGATGATTAAATAAGTTAATCTATGTAAGCACTTAAAACACTACCTAACATATGGAAAGAGCTCAATAAATGTTATCTCTTCCTATTATTATCATTTTATCACTGTTATTTTTTCTATCTACCTCCTTCCTATCATGCCCTATGCCACTGGCTCTGATCAGTATCACACCTAGATTACTAAAACTGCCTCTTAACTAAGTATTCTTCCTTTAGTCTTGCCCTTTCCAATATATTCTTTACCCAGAAGGCAAACAGTCTGGACTCAAAGTGAATCATGTCTTTCTCCTGCTAAAATCTGTTAAGGGCTTCTCATAGCTTTTAGGGTAACATCCAAATTCTTCAACATGCACATAAGGACTACTTTTACCCAAAAGGAAAGTAGAATACAATCTGTCATCCTGTAAATTCCAGCTTGACTTTCCTGATCTCATGTGTCAGAACCAAAACCTCTCATGTTCACACATCACAATGCTAATATCATACTTATTAATTAGAGATTAGGTAATCAGTCAAAAACCCAAAAAACCTTTAGTTTGGGAACTATATTTATTCATTTTTGTACCTCGGAAAGTTATTCCAGTGTATCACAGAAGAATTCAATAAATGTTTGCTAAATAAATGCTGAATCATTAAAAATAACTTATCATTGAAATACTGTCTCAAATGTTTGGCAAAGATAAAAACCACCTCTCATGAAGAAACTCAATGTAAAATTCTGCATTCCTTTTAGAAGGAAAAAACATTCTGAGTTATGAAAATTCTTACCTGGATATATTTCTTGCTATAATCACAACCTGGCTGTAGGGATCTGAAACCCACTCTGTGTAATTTACTCAGTGGCTGAACTTCAGGCACTCCATTGACTTCCCTTATTAATTCAAGTGGCATATCAGTTCTGCTTCACAGTGATGCCCAAAGCAAATTCAAATATGGAAGTTGACAGCTTGCTGCTGAAAACACAAGACCAGTGTTTTACCCAAAATGTAGTCAATAATTTGCTCTAAGCCTCTTTGATTTAGTTTTGCTTTTCCTTTCCTTTAAATTAGTTACCATGGTTGGGGAGGCCAGGACAGGATAGATTATTTTACATTTTATTACAAGGATCAATACACAGCATTCTTCTAAGGAACTGAAACTTAATTCTTTTCTACTTAGTTTTTGTATTTAAAGTACCTCTAAAAGCCAGTTTTAAGATCTGTGAAAACTTCAATAATAAATGCTTTTACCACCTTGCTTTAAAATGTAAAAGCTATTGGGGAAGAGGAGTGGCTGAAAAGCTTTGTTTTTGTTTTTTAAACCTCTTGGCAGTTGTAATATTGTGTAAATAAATTGTGCACAAAAAGCTTGTCACAATATTATCTGTGGCCTCCTCCCTTCACCCCCTAAATAACAGAAAGAAACAATTACTAAACTGAAGTTAACTTGTGCATTGTAGGTTCAGACTTATTCCTCAAACCTCTTGACTGGGGCAGTCACTACTGTCAATATTTACTTTTAATGTATGCGCACCAACCTTCCCCAAGCAACTTGAGCTTCTTGCGGGCAGGGACCTCTGCCTCTCCCAAGATGCTCAACACAGCAGGCTCAAGAGAACACGTAAGTAAGGTTTCTCTGCAATAATTACATCAAATTTTGATCTAAACTAAATCAACCCCTTTATAATACCAAATCCGGTCCCGACCCACCTTGTACCCACGCAAAGAACTCCAAACTTACTTTTTAGAAATTCACTCATCCGCACTTTAGAAGGAAACCTACGACGAGTTTATAAGGGCGCGCTCATGACGTCACACGCACGCTGACGGCCCAGCTCCCACGCATGCGTACAGTGTCACTAGCGCTAAACAGCCGTTCCTTCCCGCGCCCGACGAGGGCAAACTGCGTAATAGTTCCCAGGAGTAAGGCGCCCTGGAGGTTCCCACAAACATGTAGAGAATGCGGCGTTAGGAGTGATGTAGGCTCTCAGTACAGGCCCCGCCCAGTCCGGTCGCATCTCCCAGAATTCTTGCGGCTCCCATTAACTCCGCCCCCCCCGTCAATTTCCCGCGTTGGTGGCTGGAGGCGCCTTGGCAGGGAAGCGGGGCGAATGTGCAGCACGGGATTTGCGATTCGGTTTGATAGACTGGAAGTCTCAGTAGGCAGCGCCCTTCTTTAGCTTCCAGTTATCTTTCCTCCAGAAGTAAGCACCCAATGCAGTTTTTACAAGGAAATAGTTACAAAGATAACAATGTTATTTGATAGTTTGTATAGCAATTTTGGGGCACTGGCATCATTCCTGCAATGAGTTATGCTATTTACGGGCAGATTTGGTTTACCTTGCCATTGGTTTCTAGGGCTATAACTTGTGTTATAATTAATAAGATTTATCGTTAAATGTGAATCCTTTGCAAATTTCTGATGTACTCCAGTCATTTAAGTGAAACCACCTCAGTGTGAGACGTAAGGTAACAAAGAATTACACAAATATTTCCAAGGCTAATTTGGACTCAAGTATCTGCTTTAGATAAATATTTGCAGGAAGAAATAGCTAACTATTTTTAAAGCACCTGTTCTTTCAACAGGAAGCATTATCTTTCCCTTCCCTACCGTGGTTATATACCATGCATGAGCCGGGGGTGACAAGTGAATAAGCTCAGGAGCTGTCCATTTGAGGAAAACTATGATAGTAAGTGTCACTGTCCTGTTCATGTCTGAACTCTGAGGTGTTGCCCCAGTTCTTGGGCTCTGGGCTTAGAAGAATCACAAGCCTTGGCCCGCATTAAGGAGAGATATGACAAACACTCCGCAAATATGCGTGAAGAATGTATTACAAGTAAAGTTTAAGGGTGCAAAGCTAAAGACATTTCCTAAGGGGAAACAGGTCTGTCTCTGTGAGTGGAGAAGACACTGTCTACTTCTGTGTTTTCCCTTTTATATGCTAGTAGTTTAGGTAAAGGTTAATTATAATTATTCATAACTATATGTCACTGTTTGGGGGACTGAATTCTTTCCAGGTATGGACATAACTTAAAGGTTATGTTTCAGTCATTCTTTCTAATTTACGTATGGTGGGGAAAGTGCCATTACCTGTTTATGGTGTTTTTTTCCATTCTCTTAACTGGTGGTCAGTGTTCCACAGCCTTAATTACCCCATTCTGTAAGACTGAAATAACTGTTCCCCCTTTTTATTTTTCTGTAACTATTTCCTTCTTATTGTTTTTCTATAACTGTTTTCTCCTTTCTCTTTTACTGATTACCATTACCACTCACTTGTTTTTCTGTCCCTAACGTAAGGGTCAGACTCTGTTGTCATTTCTTCTCTGGCCTCACCCAGCTGTGAAATAACTGTTCCTAGTCCCTAAGTGAAGACCTCCACATGAGCTTTGGATTCTGACCATTTTCTCCCCTCTGTCATCAGTAATATTAATATATCTTCTCTCAATGTATTTTCGACTTTCCTTCCTCACTCGTTCTATCCTATCAGCATTTAAACACATTCTTCCAGTAGTGGAAGGACAGGGAGAATTGCTTACTTACTATTTTAAATAAAACCTGTGCAGTGTCTGGCAAATTGTGGGTGATATATATTCATTGAATTAACAAATAAATGCTAAGCAAAACTATTTCTCTTTTTTCACCTCTGATTTCCATCCCATCCCACGCTGTTATACTAAAACTGCTCTTGACAAAAACATTGAAGACTACCTCTTTGTTGCTAAGCCAAAAGGTACAAATAGTTGTAGTTTTACTCTTACCTTTTTATCAATTGAATCTTTTAAAATTGTTCCTCATCATCTCTTTAGCCTATAAATGTCTGTATTCTGTAGGATGCAATGAAGATATCTAACAGAAGTATACATTAACTCCTTTTTTTGTTTTGTGGTTATAGTGGTTGTTCTCAATTTCTCTAGGATGCAAACACTTCCTACACATCCTAGTAACTTCCAGTCTTGTTTCTTTTTCGTAATCTCCCAATTAATGGCAGAGCTGGGATGCATCTGGCTCCAGAGCCTATCTACTTGTCCTCACATTAGCAATTAGTTTCTACAAATGAAGAAAATTACACATGAATATACAGTACAAATTAAGATAATAAGAGGGGAAAAAAAGAGAGATTGAATCAACTGGATAAGGCGCTGAGGACATTAATGCCAAAACAATCTATTACTGTTTTTCTATGCCTGTTGAAGCAGCACTGAAAAGCTAACAATTAATGTAATAATTATTACAAGTTATAATTTTTAAAGGTGCAGTGAAAAGTTTTTATATAAAATCTACAATGTAAAAATGTTCAAAATTGAACACTTTTAAGAACTTCTTAAGAAAAGTTAAAATGAGATTCTCACTGATAAGTAATGAGCACCAAAAGTGGAAAGAGTGCTTTTTTATCTGATGCATAAATAAAAACATCCAGTGCAGTTATTGTAAGTAATAAAGGTGAAAGAAATTAATCTGCAAATTGCTGGCACTTTTTCCCTCTCATTACCATTCTCAAATTGTTCTTTACTATTTTCTTTTTAATGTCTAAATGTTGATTTGAATTGGCTAACAGTCTAACACTTCAAATTCATTTCCTTTGCATTAATTGTGGGGTCATTAACCTATTGCTATTTTCTATCTATCTATCTTGCAAGATGTCATCATGTTGCATCCCTACAGCCTGCAAATATCATCTCCTACTTACTCCTGAGATTTTCTAGCAATAATAGCTAGAATATATTGGTTGGAGTTCATTTTATTATATCTAACATCATTTCTGCCCTATCCTAATGAACATCTAGATTGATTTATCAAATCCTATTTCAATAAAGCATCAAATTTTTATAATGATATATAGTTGAACCAGGAGATAATCCAAACAAATTTATATCAAAATTTATGTTTAAATTATAAACTTAAATGATAAAGTATGTTAGGAAAACAATAAAGATTTTTGAAATATAACATCGTGTACCACAAATTGAGAAAAACAGGTGTCTGGTGAAGAGTTCTCCCTAAAACTTTTGTATTTTAATAGTAATTTTTAAATTTACATGCATAACTTCCAGTTCCCTTCAAATCCTACTCTTTTTAAAAGTTGTCTTTCTTGTCTAAGAAAAAATCCCTATATTCAAATTTAACTATAGACTGTAAATAGATAAATATTTTATAGTGTATTGATTCATGTAAGTAAATTATAATTATGTGCTTGCTCTTCTTCAAAGGCTAGAAGAAATATATGACCTTCCCAAAATAACTGTTTCTTTATATGTAACATTTTCTAAATTTTTTTTTTCTAAAAAAGGCATTATGTAACTTAATGAATATTATGAGGACCCCGGAGCATTAAGTTGTGCACAATCAGGCATGTCCCCAGACCATTTGGAGCTTGCAGTGGAGACAGAATCTTTTATAAATTTGGAGAAATCAATGCAAAATTTTGATTATGATTCAAGATATAAAGGATAGTTCATGGTACCAGGAAAGTATAAAATGGGAGAAATCGACCTATATAGAAAAGTCACAGCAAGCCTTCCTGAGGAAGTAAGAATTAAGCAGAAATGATAATATGGCAATATATTTCCTTTATAGCAATAAAGGAAAACTTATCGTCTAAAGTAAATTTCAGTCCTGTTACAATATAATAGCTTCAAGCATAAAATACTCTGGACTAGTCAATACATTTTTAGTCTTCTTCATTTCTGAACCCTGTATCCAGCCTTTATTTTGATTATCAGGTCAAACTCATTGCTTCTTTTGCTGTCTCTGGGCTGTAAACTGCCACAGATATAATTTTATGTGATTAAACTCAGGTATTATATGTGAAGATATGAGAATATACTCAGATTGAGACTCTGGTGAGATTGGCTCACATTAAACAAACATTGATATACAAAAAAGCCTGATAATACAAATAAATTTCAACCAGAATTTTTAATTAACCATGTTTACAGAATAGGGCATTATCTTAATACAAATACTTATGAGAAGCCAAATTATTAATATAAACACTTGGTTTTTGGGAAAGCATAGAAATTAAACAAAGAAAGTTTATTTGATGGTCCCACATTTTAACATAATCAAATCATGTCAGTTTGAAATAACAGTCTACCATAGAAATATATGTGGATGCTTAATATGTATAGTCCAGGGCACCATCTCCCCTTAATGTTTGCCTCTTAGGTGGTCTCTTTTCTAGGCACTTAATCAATCTCAACCTTCTTCAGATGCATCCTATTTTCTTTCTGTGCCTTGATTTGAATTATTAATAGAAATAGATTACAGCTATGGTCCCTATAATATGTACAGGTATTTGGCTGTGACATGTTCCTATCCTTAGCTTTCTAACAATTTATAAAATTCAAGCCTCCTTGTATAATCACTATAATATCTCTAGTGATTCTAAAAAGACAGGGATCTCTCTTTTTAAAAATCTTCTCATCTAAGGCATATGATTTAATTTTTCTAGATATATGTCCACTTCTTTCTAAGCACAAAGTCTTCAAGGCTTCTTAGTGAATTAGCTGTCCTGCTGCTAAAACCCAAGCTACATGAACTCAGAACTCAGAGTTGGCTGATTTTCTGAGAACAATTGAAAGTTCAAGTCTCATCTAGTGCTATAACAAGAATGAACACTTTCTTCTTCTAGTTCCCTTTCTCCCAGCTGAGAGGATTCTTATAAGAATTTATGCATTTTGTTGGGGTAAAAAACATTTATCTGAAGTTTAACCATCCTTTCAGTTTTACTTCAAGCATTTTCTCCTCTGATTAATTCAAATAAAATTTAATACTTAATACTTTTACTTTAAAATAACATCTATATATTATGATTTCTTTATTTTAAAATCAATTCTATCTACCTACCCAGGTAGCTTCATTTCTAATTCTCTTTATTTTTACAGTGGTGTCTGAAATGTTAATACTTGTTATTGTTAAGTGTAGGATTTGGATGAATAGCTGCTTTCTTTTTTGTTAATTAAAAAATTATTTTTTACTTTTTTTTAATCATTTAGCAACAAAAAACAACTAAACCAAAATAATATTTTGAAGGACTCAAAGTGTAAGCAACTTTTAGTTCTAAAATTATCTGACAACCATTTTGGGTGCTTATGACGCTTATACTTTACTTCTCTAAAAACTTCCTTCCCCACACAAAGAAGTCTAACCATGCAGCTACACTGGTATTACATACTTGATGCTGTTCCACCCTGACTATAGGCTGGGTGAGGGTGATCACTTGATCACTTGACTCAGGGTCAGCCAATCTCTTGCCTATGCTGAGCCAATCAGGCTCTCTCTCTTAGGAAGATGGGCTTAGCATTTGTGTACAAGTTAATTGGCCTTGACACTTGAGTTGCAAGGGCAAATAGGAGGCTAGGGTGGCCACTGTCCACAAGAACATGAAAAGTGAGAGAAAAACAAACTGCAAAGAAAGATGAAACATGAATCAGACGTATACAAAGAAACAAAAACAGCCATCATGAAACCCCAGAGAAAAAGACAGAGTATTTTACTGAGTTCTTAATATCTTTGCCATAGTTATTCATAAGGAGCAAAATGTCCTACTCTTAGGTTCCATGAGATACTTTTGAATTCCACCAGTATTTATTAGTGTTTATTTGTTAAGTTTCTATTATTTGCAACCAATAGGGTTGTGACAAACAAAACTCAGGAATTTCTATGGGCTGTCCCCTTAAATTTGTATAGGATCAGACCACTGCAAACCATTTCCATCACTACCACTGTGATCTAAGTCATCATACTCTCTGGACTGGGTTTTCACAGTAGCATCCTAGAGGATCCCCCTGATTCTTTACTCTTCATCTTCTGCCCACACACAACCAGTGCTTCTGTTTCATCAAGGACAGTAGGTCAGATCATTTGATCCTCTGCTCAATGTATTACAAAGGTTCTGCAATGCTATCAGAGTAAAATTCAAGTTGTTTATGTGACCTAAAAGGCAATATATGATCTGATTCCTTTGCTATCCTTCTGACTTTTATCTCTTTATGTTCACTCACTTCAGACAAACTGGATTCATTACTGTTTATGTGAAGTCTTAGTGGAGTACTAGAATACTCTTTCCTGACTAATTTCCTCAATATCTTCGAGTATTTCCTCAAATATAACCTCTCTAAGAAGCCAAACTGTATTTAAATTTGCACATACATCCTTTCAGACCTTTGCTACACTTCTTTTTTCCCATAGCACTAATCAACTTCAAACACACTGTAAAATTGACTCATTTAATTGTGTTTTGCACTAGAATGTAAGCTCCACAAGACCAGGGATTTCAAGCTGTTTTGTTCATTTGGCAGTCACTAAATACTTTATAAATAAATGATTAACTAAGACATCATGCCTAATGATAGACTATTCAGTTTTCTTTCCGGTGATCCACAGGCCAATGAACAAAACATTTCATTATCTCCACTATGCCAATGCTTGAAAATCATCAGTAGAATTGATAAGAAGAAAGACACTGATTTTGGATAGACACTAGTGAGGTTATATATGCCTATGAAAAATAGGAAAATTGCTTATTAATACCAAAGAAGTAGAGAAGCTACATTATAAACACAAACCTTATATACAGACACACACACACACACACACATATATATTTATTTGACCCCTGAATAACATGGAGAATCTGTGCAGCCTACCAATGGCTCAAAGACCACAGTTTGTGAATTACAGGTAAAATGACAAAGACCTTTGAGTATAATGACCATAGTAACACATTAGTTAAGATTGAAATTTTGTAAGTTTGCATAGGTTAATAAAAATAAGTGATATCTTGAATTAGGTAGTTTCTAATTAGGCTGTTTAAACAAGATGTCTGTCTCTAATACTCCTGGGAGATTAAGAGCCCCCTGTTTCATCTATTTTCTCAGCAACAGACAATTTTTTTAATTGGATTGGATCACTCTCTCCTAAGTTCCCTTCCCACTGTGTTTGATGGGGTAATGACTTGGAGTGAATAAAAGCGTATACAGTGAGAAGTCCTGTCTGAAAGGAATGCTAAGAGATATGCCATGCTAAGCGAAAATTGGATGGCTGGACACAAAATAAAAGTGTAAAAGCCAAGTTAGCATAACTGGAATTCAATGTGCAGAGCAAGACATAGACTAAGCAAGAAGAACCCAAATTTTCATCATTCTTGTATTTTGGACCATCCCACGTGGCACATCAGTGACTCAGTGTGCAAAAGGCACATGGATGTGGATGAAATTTGCTATCTCAACAGAGATAACCTTTAGCTAAATTATAATACACCAAAGATATTTATTGATATTTAAGAAACTGCATTAAGGAAAATCTTTTTGATTTATAATTCTTTTGAGTGTTTATTCAGAAAAAATTCTTTGACAAACCTACTTATAATAAAAACCAAGATCCAGCCAGGTGCCTATGTGAGAAGAACCATATTGCCTAAGAAAATAAATGGTTGGTTCTTCAGGTTTCTCTGTAGAGGGGAAGAAAGAGAAAAAAGGAGAAATTGAAGTGGAACCAACAAAAAGCCAGAGGGTGTGCATGATTTCCAGAAGAGATGCCACTCTTTGATACCTATGTTATAGCCCCATTCAACCCACTCAAAAAAAAAAAAACAAAAACAAAAAAACTTCAGTAAACTTATTGAGCTCACAAAATGCTTAAGAGTAAGTGAAATTTTTTAGTAAACCAGTAAATAACTTGGTTTATGTTCAATTTGACACATGTATAATTGAGGCAATACACACAAAAGGTGGCACATGAAGAAAAATAAGAGGAAATGTTTGCTGGAAATTAACAGACATGGAAGGCAGATTAGTCAAAGGGGATCTTTCAACTTCTTAACACTGTAGACATATTTGTTTATGTCTTAGGTTTAGAGTCCCTTTCTTCTACATGTCTTACATTTGATAGCATGAGATGGCTATGTTCTGTATAATCCTGTAATAATATCCATATACAGCCTCTCTTCTATGTAATCTTAGATGAAAAAATAAAAGTACTGATGGTTGGTTTGTTTTGAAAAATGATGATCCAGCTCTAAAAGTTGGAGAGCACAGGAGCAGGTAGCAATTTGTTAGCTTAACATTTTTCTTTTTCTTCCCCATTTTTTGAATGATCAAAGATTGGCATACTTTTAGAAACTTTATAAAGAATAGATTTTGAATAATGGAAAACTGATTAAGAGTTTGCATGTTTTTTGCATTCATTGGTTATTTGGAGTAATTGGAAACCATTTGCTTTAGGTTGAAAATGAATTTTTAACACAAAAAGACATTTTGTAACATTGTCAGAATTTGGTCCTATTACTTAAAATTGAATCTGCATCTATTCATTACATTCATACATTTTTATAGGTAATGGGAAAGTCAATATGTAGAGTACCCTTGATAAAAATTGAAGGTAGTTTATTCATTTTTCATTTGTTTGCAATAACAATTAGACCTGCTATGGCTAAATGTTAGTATATCTTTTCTCTGTAAAACTTGCCCATAAACAACTGTGTATTGTTAGAATGATAAGATTATAGCTACTGTATTAATCAGAGAATAAAATATCATTTGTGTTGTCCCTCTTTAATCCTCAATAGCAAAAAATTTACTCCAAGATATCTTTCCTATGATTAGAGCAGAATAGAAGTGATTACCATATAATCACCTTTGAAAAACTTCAGTTTAATTAGGATATATTCAACCCAGAACTTGATGTCAGAGTCTGGCACAGCCAAAGGAATAGAACAGGTGGAGATAAACAAATATTATGCTCTTCCTACTTATTTTCACATTTAGATAGTGTAAACCAGACAAAAGTACAGAAGCATATTTGTTTTAACAGAGTCTTATAATTCTATTAGACTGAAAAAAATGTTAAAAATAAAATATTTTCCTTTTGTCTTTTCATTATATCTGACCATTTAGAATTTTCTACCTACTCTAAGTAATCTGCTAATTCTATTCATATTTTATCTCCAAATACTAATAATATTAATCTTGATCAATCTCCTTCTTAATTTTCCTTGTATTAGATATGCTTCTTTTGATCTAAAGATATACTTTAGATCAAACCATTTTCCTCCAGCTAAAAAATCCTATCCTCTTGGGTACAGTCACAGATTCAGGAATGAGCATGTTAACAAAATCCAGGCTAAAGAGATGTAAGGAAATACTTCCTGAGACTTCTAAGAGATCTTTTTTTCTTTCTCTTTGAGGAAATATCATGGGAAATCAGCCTCTCCTCTTCCTGGTGACTAGAAACAGGTAGACCAATTACTCCTGGCAGCATTTCCATTACCAAAAGAGAACCAAACTTAACATGAAGCTAGTCCTTTGGTTGACTAAGCAGAATGAAAAAAAAAATAAAATAAAATAAAAAATAATAAAATAAAATAATCTTCAACCTTGATGGTATTGGTAAGCCCTTAGATGAACTAACTCTGAAACCTCACAAGTCTCTCAATTTCTAGTTATAGGAGCTAGCAAATTTCCTTACTTAACTCAGTTTGAGATTTTGGTTTTCTGTTACTGGCAATAAAAAGCAGTGTTCTTTCAGGGGAATGCCAGGAAATTCATAGGCACATGAGATTTAACATCACTAATCTTCACATTTAGTAAAACCTGGTACCAGATGGGAGACTACAATAAAAAAAAATATAGCCTCTGAGAGTTTGTGCTTAACTTTTTGTCCATCCACTATCCAACACTTTGATATTCCTCTGATGAATCATCCCTCCTCATGCTCAGTGCAGTTATATAGGTTTATGATTTCCAATTTTATAACTTCTGTTCCAGATGGATACATACCAACTTTGTATTTACTATAAATTCCAGATGTGTATTTTCATCTGCATAATGGATATTTCCACTTGGATATCTAAAAGATATCTCCACCTTTTAAATCATAACAGGTCTGAAACAGAACCCTTGATTTCATGAACCCTGAAATTGCTCCTTTTTAATGATGAGGAGCCTCCTCCATGCAATTATTCAGGCTGCTGTAGACTATGACTATATGTTTGTGTTCCCCTCACCCCCTGCCTAATTTATATATTGAAGTCCTATTGCAATGGTATTGGGAAGTGGGGCTTTTGGGAGATAACTAGGTCATGGGGTAGAGCCTCCATGATAATATTAGAGTTCTTTTAAGAAGAGGAAGAGCGGTAACCTTAAAGAAGGTGAGGATCTAACATCTGCAGATCAGGAAGAGTGTCCTCACCAGATACAAGATCTGTTAGTGCCCTGATGTTGGACTTCCCTGCCTCTAGAACCATGCTATTTGTTATAACAGCCCAAGCTGACTAGGATACAGGGGGAACCACCATGAGGACATCTTTAATTCTTCTTTCTACACTTCACACCAATCCATAAGCAAGTACTATTATCTGTATTTTCAGAACATATCCTATCCTGGATCCAGGATCTTCTCACTTCCTCCATCAACCCAATTATCTTTCACTGGGACCAAAGCAACAGTCTCCTAAAATTGCTTCTCAACATCCATTCTTATCATATTATATTTGATTCTCTACATAAAAGCAGAGTGATTTTTTAAAAATGTAATTATAAATGTCACTTCCCCAATAAAAATTTCTCAATGGCTTTTTATCACATTTAGAAAAATTAATCTGGTCTCTTGCTACTTCTCACTTTTATATTGAAATTTCCTCCCTAAATCTCTTTGCGAAATAGCATTCTATTCCTGTTTTTGAAACATTCTCAGCATACTATCTGGAAATACTCTCCCCTAAATATCTACTTACCTCACTCTCTCCCTTCTGGTCTTGCTATAAAGTCATTTTATCAGAGACCCTTTTCTAATGATCTATACTCTATCCCTTTACCTTCTTGAATTTGCTTTAAAGCAGATAGGTAACTATATATTACCAGTTTGTTTATTTTTACCATTTATAATCCTGACCAGAAGGTAAGCTCCATATGGCAGAGATTTTATTAAAGACTCTATCCCTATCATTTAGGAAAGTTCCCATACCTAGTAGATACTTGGTAAATAATAGTTTATTGATGGAATAACTGTCATTTTGGTGAGCAACCTCACTCCCTATTCTTGTGATCATAGGCACTCGTTTGCTACAAACCTGGACAGTTTACAAATTCTAATGCTCCAGTCACACTGATTGATGTTTAGAAATAAACACATAGCCTTAGCATTTCCAATCAAAGTAAGTACAGAGTCTTTTTCTGTAATATTTGAAAAACAAAAGCTTTCTTTACACTGGGCTTGCTAGACACTAAGATATTATAAGCTTAGATATAAGTTCAACTTTTATGGGCACAGAGCTTGCTGAGAATGAAACCCTCTAAAACAAAAGTAGAATTAAGAAATAGTAGAGAAAGGGGTTGAAGAGAAGGATGTGAGGAAAATAAGAATAAATGAATATGCATAAATGTCTAAATGATGTCTTCTGAACTCCCATCTGTCGTAATCTGGTTATCTACAGTTAGATTTTTCAATTATAAAAATGAATTTATTTTTGCTGACAATTTGACACGAGTTTCTTTCACTGTCTATGAGCAAAAATTGATCTTGGCTGCATTATTTGAGCCCCACTATTGAAACTATTGCCATCTCCTTTTCTTTACTAGTGACGTTGTTCTTTCCATTGTGATACTTGAAACCATCTGTGTCAATGTGCATTAGTAAGGCTGTAGACCACTTATGTCAACAGTAAGGAGAGATAGCACTTCCTGGATCTCAGAAGGAGAAAGTCATATAGGAAGGACTGCCTTAAGCAAAGATGTGACCTTCAGTGTAGTGATGCAGGCACCCTCAGGCCAACCCACAGATATATACTCCCTCAGATAAACTGCCAAGGCTTCCTATTGGTCAAGGCCACCCAAAGCTAGAGGTCAGCAGGTGGCAGTGATATGCTTTGGGCATGTCAGCCTCCTCTGGTAGAAAGTAAGTCAAAGAAGAGTGGCAAGAAGGTATGGAGGGACAAAGAAAAGATATATGGCATATCCTTCTAGGAATTTTTATTCTACTTTTTGAAGACTAGTTTATAACTATCTATTTTCAGGACACACAATTAGGAGGTAAAGCACTTACGTCTTAGGAATTACTGAATTCAAAAACAAAACAAGTACTGCCAGTGCGTACCTCAAAGCAATGCAAATCTCATTCAATTTATTGTTTTTAAAGATAAATAAGCAACTTTGGAGAAAACAGTGACAAAGACATTTTTCAGGATATACTAGGATCTGTGATAAATTGTTAATCTAACTTCAGTTTCTCAGAGGCCTTTTGGTAAATACAGCTATCTATTACCCTAGTTTAGCACTATTGTAAATCTTAGTAAGCCTGTAAAAAAGTCATAAAATATTAATATAAAGATGAAATATTAAAATTATAAGACTCTTCCCAGAAATTTTATATGGGGCAATTTCTGTAGGCCTATATAGACTTCATAATTTTCCAACTTTACTCAGAATCAAATAATAAAATGCATATTACAGCTAGAGTCATTTTTGTAGATTGATAATTTAAGCATATTCTAAGTATAATTGCATAGTTTGATTACATTGAGATAGCTCCAAGTTTTAATATGACTTCTCATGTTATCTTTAACATATCCCTGATTTTTTAGCAAAAGCAAACATAAAAATACAGAATATTAAATTCATTTCACTTAGAGTACATATGTCTATATTCTTACATAGATTCATCTGTGTTCTGCTTGCACCCCAATATTTGCATTTTGTCGGGATAACTACCACATAGATGAAAAACATAGCCATTACTAAATATTTAAAACCCCCAAAATAACATAATCCAAAAATTAAAAAAATTCAATTACTATTATTAGATAGTAAAATATGTAATGATATTATTCAGAACTTTGTACCATGGATTATTACATTTTATTGTGTCAGCTATAACTAAGCCATCTCTTCTACCATTATGGCCTTAAGAATTGGCTTCATCCCCTAACACACATGGAGAAAACATTCTGCAAGTGAAAAATTTCCTGGCAAAAAATGCCACTAACACAAAAAAACCCTCAGATTTCTAGAAGAGATAAATCCACACAGATACTACATTACCATCTTAGAAATGTTTAACCCTGGTCAGAGAAAAATAACAAACAAACAGGTTTCAAATCAGAAATCATAGAAAGTGCTGAACGAGGATATTAGATAAAATGGCTGATAAAAACCATATGAACACTCTCCAACCCAAATTACCTTTAAAATGGCCATATGTATTTTATGAAATAATAAATCTAAAGTGCTAAAAACATAGAATATCTTTTCATCAATTAATCATATAATTTTGGAAGTTCTATAGAACAACAACAACAAAAAAGAGCAGAAAAAATGTTCGTCTAAATCACTGACCAAAAGACATTCAGAATAGGATTATCCAGCAGATATGGAATGGTATCAAAGGATACTTAAAGCCTAGAGTCAACACATACAAGCAGTTGGGGAGACCCCCAGAGAAAGGATTATTTGGGTGAGTGCATGCGGAATAGCTGGACAGAGCGCTTTCCTTCCCTGAGCATCAGCTGCATTTGTGCTCAGAGCAAAGTGGAGAGGGTGAGTGTCCGGATCACTGAAGCCAGACGTAATCAGAGAGAAATTTCTGGCACAATCTACCAGCATTTTGCTCCCACAATCTCCTGAGGCCAGCTCTGATGTCAGGACATACATCCACAGCCAAGCAAACAAGCAAATGGAAATCATCAAACAAAAATATGAGAAGCTAGCAAACAAAATCACCAAAATTTTGTGGAAAATATGCTTTATTAACATAAGTCATCAATATGACAAGAAATTCATCTCAAGATTTTAGAGAACAAACAGAAGACTTAGAAAGGAATATAATTAACATCTTCAGAGTCAGTCAAAATACTACAAAATTTTCAGAAATAATAAAGGAACTTCTTCCAGATATAGAGTACTAAACAAGTATAAAATAATGGTCTGTTAAAATTTACACCAATAAATGTTAAAGGCTAAATCAAATAGATAATTTTCAAGGGAAAAGTACCCATATTGGCTATAAAATGATAACAAATATGAATGGATGAGTAACTATAGAAAAAATAATACAGAAAGTAAAAGATCTACTCTTAAAAAATGGAACCATAGAGACTTCTAAGCTGGAAGAGGAACAAAGTATCTACCCACATTTAACAAAGAAAATGAGAAATAGAAATGGGAATTTTATCTTACATGATATCAGCACCAATAATCTGAAACTTTAAAACATTTATAAAGGATGTCAAGTACATTAAACATTGGACCATTTTGAGAGAGAAGGCTGAGAAAGATCACTAACCACTGCAGATCAGAAGCAGATCTGTCACAGTAATAGGTTTCCAAAGTGGTGGGTCCCATCCAGTGGAAAATTAACTAACTCTTATGTCAGACATCAAGACTGAGAGCTTATCCTGGTTAAAGAAGCCTTCCTGATCCCTCTTTGGCCTCATGGAATGGCAAGGGAGTTGAGATTGAAGAAAATAAAGCTATATATATTTCAAATTTTACAGTAAAGCAGTTTATCACCCTCCTCTTCATGTCAACCTAAAGTACTCTTCTGGTCTCTTTCCACATTAAATTCTGTAAATAACTTGGACCAGGAAGAACTTCTCACATCCAAAGGTATGCAATGGGCTGGGCACAATGGCTCACACTTGTACTCCTAGCACTTTGGGAGGCCAAAGGAGGAGGATCTCTTGAGGCCAGGAGTTTAAGACCATCCTGGGCAACACAACAAGACTTTATCTCCATCAAAGAAAAAAAAAAAGTCAGGCATGATGATGCATGCCTGTAGTCCCAGCTACTCAGGAGGCTGAGGCAGGAAGATCACTTGAGCCCAGAAGTTTGAGGTTGCAGTCAGCTATGATGAGGCCACTGGACCCTAGCTTGGGCAACAAGTGCATGACCTTTTTTCAAAAACAAAGCAAAACAAAAAAGTATCCAACTATATAAAAGGAACATGGCACAAGAAAAAAAGTCATAAAGGGATATGAAAAGCTAAAAGCAAAGGAAACTACCAAAATATTTTAGCATAGAGTAGATAAAAACTCTGATGAAAGATTTTCCTATAGAATCAAATAATTTGGTTAAAAAATAAACAAAAAAGCCCTCCATACATGAAGAGTGCAAGACAGAGATACAGGAACTCAAGGGAGAAACATAATATAGCAAAAGAGTGGGAACAAAAACAAACCACATAAATGATGCAACAATTGAAGCATAACATCACTGAAAACAAATCTACCTAAATGAAGGACAGATTTCAGAATATTGAATTAAATACGATAGAAAAAATACCTTTAAATAATTAGAAAGAAGGAGATAGATGTGGAAGTGTGCCAGAATAGATCCATTATATACATACCTGGGGTCCATGTAGAGGAGAATAAACAAATACAATGGAAACTACATTTAAAGACATACACCAAGAAAAAAAATTGAACTAAAAGAATACTTTGTTCAATTCATTGGACATTGTACTCCAATGAAAATTGACTCAAACATTAATACTAATACTATTTTCTCATAAATTTCCTGGACTTAAAGCTAAAGAAAGAGTTTTATGGCATGCAAACCACCAAAACTATATAAAATAAAAGAGCAACTCACCTTAACAGGTACTTGTATGATTGGTTATTTTACCTTCTCGATGGCATTTTTCAATGTAAGAATGAAGTAAAGCAACTCTATGAAACCTTCAAGTAGAGAAAGTATGACTCAAATATTTTGCACTATTATAAATTTTTGTTTAGCTCTAAAGACAACAGATATTTTCAAACATTCAAGAATTCAGGCAAAATAATTTCTACAAGCCCTTCTTGAAGAAATTACTGGAGGATGCATTTCAACCAATCTAGTAATAAATGGAATGATTGTGGTTAAATGTAGAATCATTTAAAGTTGAAGTAAACATTTATAATCTAGGGAAATTATGGTTATGGAACAAATTCTGTGATAATGCAGAAATAATATAAATATCAAATATTGGATGGTAAAAGGGAAAAGTAGACAGAAGGTTTTATAACATCTTGATTTCACAATTTTTAGTTGTGGTGGTGAAGTTTCCAAAGACACCTAAAAGCTGATTAAATCTAGTAATAGTGACATAAGAATATATGGAGTAAAGATAGTTATAAGAAAAATTAAAAATATGTCTTAACTGATTGATATAAATTAGGTGGTTGAAAGGGATTAAAGTCAGAAGGAGTGAAAGTAAACTGATACTCTGAATGCTCATAGCGGCGAGCCACTATATATTGTGTTATAAAAAGGAAATTAAGATTGTTATAAAAATTATGACTATGAAAATTCAAATTTCTCAGAAGAAAACTTCACACATGTACACACAGAGAGATAAAGCATAAGAAAACATAAATTTCATATTGAAAGATGAAAAGAACGTTTAAAACATCTCATACTTGTTAAGGTGACTATTAGCAAAATGACAAGAGATAATAAGTGTTGGAGAAAGGGAGTCCTTGTATACCATTGGTGGGAATGTAAATTTGTAGAGCCATTATGAAAAACATTATTGAGTTTCCTTAAAAAATTAAAAATAGAACTACCATATGACCTAGCACTCCCACTTCTGTGAATATATCCAAAGGAAATGAAATCAGAGTCTCAAAGTGATAACTGCACTCACATGTTCATTGCAGCACTATTCACAATAACCAAGATATGGAATCAACCTAAGTGTCCATTGATGGATGAATGAATAAAGAAAATATGATACACACACACACATACATACACGCACATACTAAATAATAGAATATTATTTAGTCTTAAAAGAGAAAGAAATTCTGTCATTTGCAACAATATAGATAACTTGGAAGACATTATGCTGAATGAAATAAGCCAGACACAGAAAGAAAAATATGATATGATCTCAATTATATTGGAATTTTAAAAAGTTGAACTCATAGCAGCAGAAAGAATGATGGTGGCCAGGGTCTGGAGTGGGGCAAATGTGGGGAGATATTGGTCAAAGGGTACAAAGTTTCAGTTATGCAAGATGAATAAGTTCTAGGGATCTAATATACAGCATGGTGAGTATAGTTAATTATGCTGTATTATATACTTAAAACTTGCTAAGACAGTAGATTTTGAGTGTTCCTACCACACATACACACGTGTACTACAAAAAAGGTAACCATATGAGATGATATTAATAGATGAGTTAATTGTGGTAACCATTTTACAATGTATACATGTATCAAATATTCACATTGTATACATTAAATATATATAATTTTAATTTATCAATTATACCTTAATAGATCTGGAAAAAACCTTAACACAGTTTAAAAAAAACAAAATTAAAATTGGCAGACACAAAGAAGAACATTTTATAATGATAAATTGCACTATTCAGAACTCACTCATTTTTTGTATATTTCCTGTGGACGCTGAGAAGAAAGTGATGACAAAACCACACATATGATCTATCCCTGACCTCATAGATCTTGTATGTTGTGAGCCACAGATAAATAATTAGTAATCAAACAAATACATAATTCATTTTGTAAAGATGATAAAGAGCATGAGGAAAAATAAAGATAAGAGACAAGAAGGTGACTCAATAAAGGATGGGGAGCATTTTTAGATAAAGTATTCAAATAAGTGATATCACAGCAGAAATTTGAATGAAGTGAGAAAGCACTTCAAAAAGCTCTTTTGGAAGACTTTTCCAGATGGATGGTACTGCAAATGCCATGGCATTAAAGGGAAACTGCTAGGCCACTGTGGTGAAGGAGTGGGGGTGGATGGAAACAGAAAGGAAAATGCAGTCTAATGTCTAAATAGGGGCTGATAGTAGGAATATTCGTGTGATATTTGCCATAAGGAATGCTGTGATCAAACTATCTATTACTCTAGCTGCGAGGAGTGTTGGCTGTGATGGCTTATTTATGACCCTTGGCAGAGGGGATTTTGCTCACCCAAAGTGATAACCATTTCCCAGGGCCACACCATCAAATAAATGGTTGATGTAGTGGTACAATAGCCCTTGAAAGAATATGGGATGAGTTCAAAAGGCTATCCTAGTTCCAAAGCTTCCCACGGAATGGGCTCGGGGTTACAACATCTTTACCTAATCTTGCTTCCCACATTTCCTTACAGGTGTTTTCCTCTGTGCACTCACCAATAATCCTGTTGCATACAAAGCTTCATCATAGAGTCTGCTTCCTGAAAACCCAGTCTAAGACATAGGCTATCAAGACTGATTTCTGAGGGGTGTTGTCCTGGTTCTTTGGCTCCTGGCTTGGAAAAATCACAAGCAGAGCTGGTGTGACAGAGTAATGATAGACACTTAGCAATTCCACACAAGCAGCTTTATTGCAGGCTTTCAGCATACAAAGCAAAAGTGCATTTCCTATGGGAAACAGGTCTGTCTCCATGAGTGGAGAAGACCCTGGGGTTTTACCACACTTCTACTTTTAAGTCGATACCTTATGATATGCTAAATGGTAGGTGGAATCATCATTATTTTCCTGGGAAAAGGGTGGAAAGTTCTTAGAGCTAAGAGCCCTCCCCAATTTTATCCTTATGGGGTAACTTCCAGGGGTTTTCATGACATTTGTAAACTATCATGGTGCTGGTGGGTGTGATTTTTACTATGATAATGTATGTTAATGAGGAAAAGATTACCTTTGGACAGGAGGTCCTCATTTCTGCACACATTCCTGGCCAGGAAAAGTTCCTAACCTCAAGTTCCTGCTGTTGCAGGTTAATTCCATTTGCTCATTTGCCTCCTCATTTTTGTCCCCCTCCTCTTTTCCTGTGGTTAGTGCTGCCAACTCCTGTCTCTAAGATATGCCATGGTATAAGGATTAGATTTTTTTCCTGAAAAAAAAACATTGAACACTGTCAAAAGGGAAAGAAATATGCTCTGTTATGTCTTTTAAAATTTCACACTTGATGCTATGTGGAGAAAAGACCATAGAGAGACAAGCGTGAAAACAGACAAGTTAAGGAGACTACAGTGAAGTAGTCAGGAATATTTGTGACAACAGAAAGTTAATGAAGCAGAAGCTACAGAAATACAAGGTGAAATAAATGGAAAGACAATAGTATTATGAGGCATTTATCTCTTTCACCCATGGTCAATCAAGTAGAAAATAAGTAATAATAGTAAACCTAAATTACATGCCAATATGATTACTAAGGTAGCTTTAATTTATGTATTATGTACTGTATTTTGAAAGCAAAGACTACAGTTTTACTGCTGTCTAGTAATCAAAATTGTCCAAATAATGAAAAGTTCCTAAAGAAAATGTCAATGTATTTCAAAAAGCAGAAAGAGTACAGATACCAATATCTATCACAATGCAATAAAACCAGACATTAATTGCAGAGTTACACATAAAAACAAAAACAAAATACTCCTTAGGCAAGTATTGTATAAAAGAGAAAAATCTAGAAATTCCAGAATAGCTAGAAAAATAGCAATAATTATTGTGTTTCAGACCTATTTCAGAGACATTTTTAGAGAAAAAGATCATGGCCTTAAATAATTACATGTATAAGCATGAAATCATGCAAATAAATTTCCATCTGATATAACACTATATTTCAAGCCTATGGAATATAAATACAGACTCTTTTGGAAAAAAAATAACTAGTGTTAAGAAAATAAATAAAAATGGTGGCCACAGTTTAGATATAACCCAAGGCCAACTGCCCATAGCTACACAGCCAAAATGTAAATCATCCTGACTTCCCTGAAATGCTAGCTGTAAACATAAACAAAGCATAAAATGTAAGCTTCACATCCTTGTCATCATAATTCAGTGAAATTAAACCAATCAGCTATAAACAAACCAGCTTAAACAGCTCTACTTATTTATCTCAAAAATGTTAATGTATGATAGCCAATCACAAAAAAAGATAAAAATATTATATTTCCTTCTTTATGCTTTATAAACTATGTCATAACTGCTGTTAACAGGGCTTCTAACCATACTGGTTTGAGGTCCCCTGGTTCTTGAACTGTTCTTTTATATGAAAAAAAAGCTTTATAATTTTTTTAAAATTTTGATTTGATTTCATTTTTGACTCCCTGGAAAAAGTAAAGCTGGATTCTTAATTCCCTCCTTATATTAAAGTACATTTCAAGTAAAGCAAAAGATAAGTGCAAAACATGAATTCATAAAAGTAACTCACACTAAATTTGGGACAGAATATAAATTAAGCTTTGAAAAAAGAAATTCCTCTTAGGCATAATCTAGGGGTATAAAAAATAATAAATATGATTCCTTAACAATTTCACTACCTCTATTACAACAACACAAACACACAAAAAGACCTTGTAAACTGGGGGAAAATTCTATAGCACATTTGCTATACATATGGCTAATTTCTTTTACATGTAACAAATTGTTGCAAATCTGTAAAAACGAGTGATCCAAGAAAACATGGAACAAAGATGATGACTAATAACAGAAAATAAAGATGGATTTTAACATAAAAACATGTTTAATCTTACTAATAAAAATGCAAATTCAAATAAAAATTAGAAGATACTACTTTTAATATCTTGTTTGCCTAACAATTAATGGAAGACTGTGTTGGCAAGATTGTGGGAAAGCAGGCCCATTTTAAAATTGTTAGTAGGGATGGAAATTGATATAACCTCTTGGAAGAGCAAATTGGCAGTATCTATCAATGTTTAGAATTCTCTTATCCAGAAATTTTACTTCTAGGAATTTAACTACCTGATAGACTCACAAATATATGCAAGGATGTGTACACAAGACTATTAATAGCAGCCTTGTTTGTAAAAACAAAAGACTCGGAAAACCTAAATACCTATCTCTAGGTGCGGATATGGCACAACCACCAAGACATCCTGCAAAGTTTAGAAAGAGCAAGGTGCTGCCATAAACATTTGAGTGCAGATGCCATAATACTCTGAAATAAAAAAAAAAAAGAAAAGAAATAAATAAATTGGAAAAAAACACAGAAAGAGCAAGGTGCTATTTTTTCTGAAGGGGAAAGGGATTTATATGTGTCTATGTAAAGATTATAAACCTTTCATGAATGTTTGCCTCTGGGCAGGAGAGCTGTGGGACTAGTTTTCACTGCATATCCTTTGTGCTATTTGAAGTTAACTTATTTATATTATCTTTAAAGATAATTTAAAAAGCACTAAGGAAGCAGATTTATAGATAATTTCTACCAAACTTTCAAAAAATAGATACCATCCCTGATATTATAAATTATTACAAAACACATAGAACTTGGCAAGTTTTCATCTCATTACAAAAGGTCAGCATAATAAAGTTTGAGAATGTTGGGTGAGAAAGTGAATACACATACAGACAATGGGCACACCACATATGACTATGGAACTCTGCCCCAACAACCTCTGCAGCAACCAGCGCAGAATGGTCAGGACTTGTCCAAGTCAGTGACTGCCAGCTTCTGCGTTTTTACCCCACTACCACCTCAGGACCAACCAGAAAAAGCCAAATGTGTCCTCCAATCCAATCACATGAGATTCTCCATTTCTAGCTTGCTCCCCTCCAGTTTTCCCATGCTAACAACTTGAAACCAGAGCAAATCTGAAGCCTTTTCTTTTTTCACTATAAAGCTTTCACATTCCCCTGCCTGCCTCTGAGTCTTTGTCAAATGCAAGTAATGGTGGCTGACTCCTTTGCTCTGAAGAAATAGGCTCTGTTTTTTCTCATTTAGATAGTTTTTGTTACTTTTACAAAAGTTAAACAGTTCTCTTAAATGCTGGACTTCACAGATACATTAAACATAAATCGTAAATATTATAATTTTAAATTAGATCATGACATGTACTATATTTCTTTTCTTAATAAAAGGAAGCATGATTGCCTTGTTATCCTCACTTATTTATAAGAAGTTATAAAACAAATATCCTTGATTTCTTCAGCCACTTGTATTTTTCTAAATTTTAATTCTGATGCATAGCAAAGATTGTCTTTACTTTTTCCCCTTTCCATTTTCAATTTCTCCCTTCTACTGTAAGGGGAAATACAAATAAATAAAAGGTTTAATTTTCCATGTTGAAAATATGGGAAAAGATTCTCTCCCATCCTTTTTCTTAGAGAATTTACTTTAGAAACTGGTAATTATATGTTCTTTTTTTGTGACTTTGAAAGATATGAAAATCTTTTTAAAGTCTAAATAAGTCTCTTGCCAGCTTCATGATTGAGGAAGATCTCTCAAGGGTCTGGGAGTCATTTCTTTGAAATGTATTTTTTAAATTTTTTTTTATTTCCACATATTATAGGGGTACAAATGTTTAGGTTACATATATTGCCTTTGCCCCACCCTAGTCAGAACTTCAAGCATGTCCATCCCCCAGACGGTGCACACTGCACCCATTATATGTGTATATACCCAACTCCTCCTCTCCCCTCCCACCTGCCTGACACCCGATGAATGTTACTACTATATGTGCACGTAAGTGTTGATCAGTTAATACCAATTCAATGGTGAGTATTAATAATTATCAAGGAAGATAGCATCCTTATGTCCCAGTGTCTGTGGAAGTGTTGGAGCCTAATGTGGGCCGGTGCATTGCTTGAAGTTTCAAAACTACCTCCTGTCATAAAGATATGAGAAGTTTGTTATTATTTGGGATGCTAATTAACTAACTAATACAGATGGTTACCCCAATTACCAGATAAATTTAGAATAAACTATGTGTGATGAATGGTGCTGTCTAGTTCTGTTACCTGAGAACTAGTTATTGTTTATCTTAAGAACATATATGTAAAGGGTTGAACCTGCTTGGCTATGTAAAAGGCTGAGACTCCTTTCTGTCTTTGCAATCTCGTAGCTGATTGCCTGTCATATGCATCACATTCTGGTTTAATGCTTATTCAATAACAAAACTGTTTTCTTTCTCTTCTACCTTTGTGGAGAGTTTTTTATGGCATGGGAGGAAATTTTGTTTTTAATTATATTTCCCCAGCACTACTCTGACCTGAATTTGGTGTCCCTGGATAGTTTGTTAAGAGGATAGAAATGAAGAGAACTGAGAAATCTGTCACTGTATGTGTCAAGTAGAAAGATTTGAGGAGAGGGAAATTTTGTTAAAATAGTGGGTGTTTAAGCATTTTGAAACAACTTCTGCTTTCAAAAGTAACAGGAATAAGGTGTAATTCTTTTTAAGAACTTTATAGAGCTTAAGAAATTGAACACAACTATCATGTACCTTTGTATTCTCCTTTTCAGATTAAACTGCCTTGTTCACATCAATTGTTCTACTTTTGCTGAGATTTCTACTATCTAATTGCCCTGACATCTTCCACACATACTTCAGCTAGTTAATACCCACCTTAAAATATACTATCTGGTCTTTTCCAACATTCTAGAAATGTTAAGGCCTGTGCACATTACAGAGTAATTTTTTTTGCAACTTACATTACATAGTTATTGATTGACTCTAAAGTTTAATAGTTATTTTGGACAACTATAACATGTTTGGTTAATTTTGAACTTGCCACTTACTAGAACATAGAACCTCTTTTAAACTTAAGTCCTCCATTCTAGACTTGGAAATTTTATAAATCTAAATATAAAGCATTAGTTTTCCTTATTCAATTTTATCTGGCTAGAATCAGCTCATTGTTTCTAGCAGGCCTTTTTGAAGTCAATGTGCTATCTAAACTATTGGCTATGCTCTCAGTACTGGGTTATTAACAAATTTAATAAGTATGTCTTTTATTTTCCTCTGAGTGAAAGATTGGCTTTCATTAGCTATTATCCAAAACAATCTACTATCCAAAAAGACAACAGAAATTATAAAATTAAAAATGTTTTTTATTCAATATATGATAGTATAATACATTATTAGATCAAGTATTTCTTGAATGCATATGTAGTATTTATGTATGCCAGGACTATTCTAAATAAAAATATTAACCCACTTAACGTATGAGGTAGTGCCATTGTCATTCCCATCTACAGATGACTAATCTGAGGCAGATAGTGATTATGTAATTTGTCCAAAATTAGTCTTCTATAATAAATGGCAGAGCCAAGATCTGAACCTAGAAAATCTCACTCCTAACTTAGTACTTTACAACCAAGCTCAGTTGCTCTTTTTTGGCAATGTATAACTCTGCAGCAACATCACATTTTATTATAAATTCAATGTTTTTGCTAGTATTGATAGAAAAATTCAATGTGATTGTTAGCATTGATAAAATCTTTGGTAGTATAGTAAAATGCTTTTTTTGTTTCTGTTCAGAAATTTAGTTTGCCTATTATTTGCATTAGTTCTAGAGAACTCATTATTTTTATAGTAGTAGTTAAATGGCAGAGCATAAGAAAGACGTTGAGAAATGAAAAGTGATTTAATTAAGTTTCCATAACTAGATTTGAGCATTTTTTATTTTGGGATAAAACTGTAAGCACTTAAATATTTTGAAGTTAATACTTTATTAAGATAAATAGAGGGGTTTCACACCTCTCCTGGTGTTAAATTATTCGAGGCTGTCTGGCTTCCCAGCAGCTTACAAGAAGCTAGTACATTGATTTATAGCTTGAAGGTTATCTCTGCATCTAGAGAAACTAGCTGTTTTATTATCTGGTAACTGGAAGCTTAGATTGTGAAAACACAGTAAAATCTACAGTGAGAAGAGTATTCCCTCACAATCTGTTGTTCACATACAGCGCTCATGTAAAATTTAAAGTAAATCTTCTGAAAAACAAAAACATTTTTTAATGGAGTCACATTTACTCTCATTTCTATGTTCAGCCATTATCTCAGACTGATCTTCAAAGTGTTTTTGTTAACATATTAATACATTATCAGGAAAACTGTTAGGTAAACTGTAACACAAATGAGGATCTCTATAGAAAATTTAAACATAAAAAGTAACAAAACTTATACATTGTATTTATATTTGACATTGTTCTTGCAGTTCTGCTAATTTATTTAAAAATATTTAAGAACTATTTTAGGGCTAGTTTTAAATTCTCAATGGCCAGGAAATTAAGTCAGCATTTTCAAAATCTCTATTGGGCTGAGCCAGAAATTTAACTTTTCATTGTGAATTTTCATTCTCAAATATGAAAAATGCAGGTGGTCATATCTTTTCCCTTTACCTTAACAGAAAAGTTCTGAGATAAACACAGATAAATAAAACATAGGGGTTTTTCCCACTGTCATTTAAAAAAAATTTTCAGTAACTAATTGAGAGATTATTGGATCTTATTTATCTTTAATAAAAACACCTCTGTTTATTTTATGGCACTATTGTTATTTGACATCACATAATTCAAAGGAAATTCTTAAATAATGAAGGATATAAAAGTGAATGAGCTACTGAAACAGATACGCTAAAAATAAAAATCTTACACTTTCACCTAAATGTGAAAATGCAATTATTTCTGCAGAAAAAGGTTCTTCAGAAGTTAATTAACATAATTATAAAAACATCACATATAAAATATTTAAAAGATTAAATTATGAGAAAATGAGGTTGACTTCAATTGGGAAATGCAACTGGGCCAAGCAATTCTATAGTTAAAAAACTCACACAGCTAAAGCCAATTATATTAGCTGTTAATCTTGTTGAAAAAGCTTCCATTTAAAACTTCATTCTACAATATCAAGCATATAGAATTATACAAAAGTAAGTATCTATTTTAATAAATTGGAAGTGTGCTTAAATTAGATAAATTTACACCCATAACACAAGTTCAGAAATATATTAAATAATGTTATCATGCTATATAAAATAAAACAAAGTTCTACTTTCTGCAGCAATATTCATCCACTACTGGAAAACCTTCCTGTTGACACTAAGAAAAATTATGGTTATATAATGTGATACATACAATTATGAGGCATATGGCTTATCAATGGTTCTAATTGATAGAATCAAATATTTATAAAATGGGTAGATACTAATCACATGTATTTCTTGATTTTTGTCTGTCTTCTTTCCTAAATCAACCCCATAGACATTTATTATGGATAACCAATTTGCTACCTCTGCAACCAGGTAAAACAAAGACAATCAAAGCTAAATTGTTAGAAGACATTTTTTGGCAATGTGAAATCACTCACATATTTTGTAAGAAAACCTCTGATTTGTATTAAATGTTTTGTTGAATTATTTATTTGGAAAGATTTGGTGATAAAATACTGATTTATTGCTTCTCAAACTTTATTTAACAGCATACAACATAGGAAAAACTCCTCAAAAACAAAATGACATTATCACAAGAAAACTTTTGAATGTTTAAAATTTAGCTTAAAAATATATTTTACATATAAACTTTTAAAATCAAAGCTATAAGATTGAAATATTAGAAATAAGTGTTTATTTTATTGTCCATTAGAAAATGAAAGATGGATGGTTCATCTCAAGAATTAATGGTAAATACTGCCAAGATTATTGTGGTTTGTTGTGTTATTTCTGTGCATTAATAAGTGAAGTTTAGGAGTTTCTAATAGTTGATGATTTTCTCAATAAAATAGTTAAAATTTTCTCTGGAACTTTTCTTCTGAGCCCTTAAAAGTTAATTATTCAAATTATGTATCCCCCTGAACATTTCGTTTCAATGAGGAAGGGAGAGAATTTAGAAATTGAATGCTACTAACTTATTTTAATTACTAAAATCCTTGTTCAGATTGTCTCATTTAAACATGACAATAGTTTTATATATTCAATATATAAGAAATTTAGGAGTTCCAAAACGGCAGTGTAGAAGGAAGCTGTATACTCTAAGCTCCCCCTTACAGAAAACCAAAACCAAATATCCAGTGCGTAGAATATCACCAGCAATATCCTAGAACTCAAATATGAGGATGATACAGTTCCTGGGACCACAGAGAAGTGAAAACCTCTAAGAATCAGGCTTCCATATCCTACTCCCCCTGCATCTGCCTGTCACCAAGCATGTGGAAAATTTTCTCCTAACTCATGGTTTCTACAATGGAAAAAGTGATATCAAGGCAGACAACCAGCTTCTCCACTGTCTTGGGTTCCCTTACAGGACACCTGTCCCTGCCATAACCCATGGGAAATATTGCAAGCTCATAAAGGAAGGAATATCCCTGAAGACAACCAGACATGAAGGGGGGAGGCAGGACTACCATTCCCACCTGTGGAAATTCTGACCTGTAACTCAGCCAAAGGAGATGCCTAATCAGAGTGGCAGCACCATGCTGTAGGAGGTACATTCCACAGGTTTACTGGGCATGAAACCATAGCCAACCTCCCCATGCTACTGGGATATCACCTTTGGGACCCTTCCCATTTAGATTGGGAAGTGTTCCAGTAATTTACTAGAGCTGAGGTGAACATGGGCTTAGGGTACCATCTAGTGTCAAAAAGGAGGCAGTGACCCAGCAGAGAAAAAATACTCAAGAGGTAAATTATGAAAAATTTCTAAGCAAACATATCCAATAAAAACCAAAACAAACCAGACAGAGAAGACTGGAATAAATAACTAAAATATTGAAGAGGAGGGAATACTTCCAAAATCATTCTATGGGTTCACCATTGTATGCTTTGATACCAAAACCAAAAAAGGACACAACAATAAAAGAAAACTACAGGCCAATATCATTGATGAATATAAATGCAGAAATCCTCATCAAAGTACTAGCAAACTAAATTCAACAACATATTAAAAAATCATTTATCGTGATCAAGTAGGATTCATTCCAGGGATTCAAGGATGATTCAACATATGTAAATCAATAAATGTGCTACATCACATTAACAGAACCAAGAGCAAACACCATAAGTTCATTTCAATAGATGGTGAAAAAGCATTTGATAAAATTCAATACCCCTTATGATAAAAATCCTCAATCCCCTGAGTATGGAAGGAGTATACTTCAAAATAGTAAAGGACACATATGACAAACCCACAGTAAGCATCATACTGAATGGGAAAAAATTAAAAGACTATTCTCTAGGATCTGGAACAAGACAAGGATGTGCACTTTCACCACTTTTAGTCAACATAATACTGGAAGTCATGGCCAAAACATTTAGGAAAGAGAAAGAAATAAAGGGCATCCAATTAGAAAGGAAGAAGAAGTCAAATTAGCCTCTTTCATAGATGACATGATCTTATATTTAGAAAAATTGTTAGAACTGGTAAATTCAGTAAAGTTGCAGGATACAAATTCAACATAGGGAAATCAAGTGTGGCATTTTTATACACCAACAATGAACTAGCAACAATAACAACAACAAAAATCAAGAAAGCAATTTCATTTACTATAGCCACAAAAAATATATATACTTAGGTACAAATTTAACTAAAGAAGTGAAAGATCTCTATAAGGAAAACTATAAAACACCTTTGGAAGAAAAATGCATATCCTCTTGGTGGGAAGACTAGCACAGCCATTGTGGTAGACTAGCACAGCCATTATGGAAAACAGTGTGGAGTTTCCAAATATAAGAAAGAAGATAATAGAATACTCTGAAACAGACAATAAAATAATTTAGGTAATATAGTTAGCGTCATATATGAATAGAATCTGGCTGGGCTCAGTTGCTCACACCTGTAATCCCAGCAATTTGGGAGGCCAAGGTGGGAGGATCACTTATGGTCAGGAGTTCAAGACCAACCTGAGAAACATAGGGACACCTCATCTCTACAAAAAATAAGAAAAATTAGCCTGGCATGCTTGTACATGCCTATAGTTCCAGCTGCTAGGGAGGTTGAGGCAGAAGGATCACTTGAGCCCAAGAGTTGGAGGTTACAGTGAGCTATGATTGGGCCATAGTCCATCCTGGGCAACAGAGCCAGACCTGACCCTGTTTCTCAAAAAAAAAAAAAAAAAAAAAAAAAAAAAAAAAAGAATCCACAAAGAAAGAATTAGACACTATGAAAAAGAGAGCAGGCTAATTTGGAAAAAAGCATCACTTAGGCATTCTAGACATTAGAAGATAGTCAGTGAACTAGTAAAGCAGATTTAATAAAACTGAAGAAAGAACTTTGAATTGCTTGGCAGTGAAATTTCCCAGAATGTAGCCCAGAGAGAAGAAAATATTAAACATATGAAAGACAGACTAAGATACACAAAAGATAAAAGAGTAAATCCAACATACATATTACTATGAGCTATCAAAGTAGAATAAGAAGGGGATGATATTTGAAATGATAATGATTAAACTATTTTTTAGATCAAGGAAAAGTATGAATTCTTATAGTCCAGAAGCAAAATAATTTCCAATCAGGATAAATAAAAATAAATTTGTACCAATCATATCTAATTGAAACTGCCAAACATTAGTTTTTTAAAAAGAAAAATCTTAAAGTCAACCAAGAGAGTACACAACCAGGATGGAGGGAGGAAGGGCGGAAGAAAGAGAGAGAGAGAGAGAGAAAGAAAGAGAGAGAGAGAGAGAGAGAGAGAGAGAGAGAGAAGGAAAAACTACACAGAAATAATATTTGGACTGTAGCAGATCTCTCAAAAGGAACAAAAAGGTCAGAAAATAAAGTATAAATAATATCCTCTAAATGCTTACAGAAAATAACTATGTGCTAGAGTTCTATACCTTATTAAATAATTCTTTAAGAGTGAGGGGGGGTATGGAGATATGTTCAGATAGAGAAAGCTGTTTGCTTGTTGGATTTTTAAGTCACTTAGAGAATCCCCATCACTTAAATTACCACTCAAGGATTTACTGTAGGAAGAAAAATATTATACTCAGAAGGCAGGACCAGGATTCATAAATGGATGGTAAGAATGAATGTTGTTAAATATGTGGTAAACATAAATTAAATTACTATAAAAATAATGGCTAAGCATGTGTGGTTTAAAAATAAAACATAACTAAAATATTAGATATGAATTACATGGAAAGTGGTTGTAAGTTATTTTATTTCTATGGAATAGGTATATAAAGATATTGATTAATATTTGACTTTGTGAGATTAGGTTATACATATTAGAAATTTAAAGTAACATAAAATAATGTATAACTTCCAATAGTTTAGAAGATAAATGAAATAAATACATTTGATTTGCCCAAGTTGAAGACAGAAAAGATTTTAAAAAGATAAAACTGAAAGTACATTGGCAGAAATAAAATACTAAGAATCACAGTAAGGGGAAATGGAATAAATGTGAACATTTAAAAAATGGGAATTTTTTGATTAGATTACAAATTTCCAGCTATATACTATTTTAAAAAGCATATGTAAAACATGGTAACATTTTAAATTTGAAAGTAACAGGAAGAAAAATGATGTACTTGACAAATAGCAGCCACGAGAATCTGGAGTTTAAGGAAGAAAACATTAAAGTATTAAGGTTAAAGAGGGTCATTGCATAATGATAAATTAAAAAAAAACTAGGAGGATACAGTATAACAAGAAAAAAATACAGAAATTAATTTTCCTACTATTTATGCATGTATAATTCTCAAAAGGTCTAAAACCAGATTAGTCTTACTTGAATAAACTTCCTCTTATTCTTTGACATTTCTCCTTGAAAGTTTAGAACACATTTCTTTCACTAAGCCTTCCAATATTGATTTTTTCCCAACACTTTCTACCTCCTCCTTTGCTATTATATGGTGTATTGTATATTGAGTTAGATGGGAAACCTCACAGGAGCTTTGTCTTTTATGTGTTTGTAAGTGCCATGTACCCTTACAACTATTATAAATAAATAATCATCATCATCTTGGGATGAAAATAAAACATAAAAATGCCAACCTTTCAAACAAAAATGAGTTACTTTCCTCTCTTTAACTTTTACCTTAGAAATGCATTCTTATAAAATTCTAGAAACTTTTCCAACAAGTATGGAGTTTAAGTTAAAAAAACAAAGAACAAACCTGATGCTGTATCAGCCTAGGGTAAACAATCATCCTGGTTTGCCTGGGTTTAGCACTGAAAGTCCTGTATCCCAGGAAAGCCCCAGTCCTAGGCAATCAAGGATAGCTGGTTGCCCAATAATATCACTCTTCTTTTAAGACATGTAATACACATATATGTTATACCTTTTATTGAAAATTACATCTAAATAAGTGTTCAGGCAAAAGACAAAAATTTAATATCCATAATGGAGAAAATATTAATTTTCTTAATCAGAGTTCTGCATTTCTATTGTTAAAAAAGGGTAAATGTCTAGTGTTATGTAGCCTAAGTATCCCTTTCAAATTTTACAACATATAGGACATCTTGTTAGGTTAAAAATTTGCAAAAAGGGCCGGGCGCGGTGGCTCACGCCTGTAATCCTAGCACTCTGGGAGGC
>VBSM01003176.1:18985399-19015816 GCA_008086735.1 Cheirogaleus medius | reverse complement strand
AAGAATGAAACAGGATCCATATCTCTCACCACTCACAAAAATTAATTCAAGATATATAAAAGACTTAAATATAAGGCATGAAACCATAAGAATTCTAGAAGAAAATGTACATATTTAAGATGTAAAACATGATATTATGAGGTACATACAGACAGCAAAATGATGATTATAGTGAAGCAAATTAACATATCCATCATCTCACATAGTTACCATTTTATTTATCTTTTGTGGCAATTACAGCTAAAATCAACTTATTTACCAAATACAAAAAGAGGCCATAAACCAAGGAAACCAGGCTACCTCTAGAAGATAGAAAAGACAAGTATACAGATTTCTTCCTAGAGTTTCCAGAGGGAACACGGTTCTGCCAACAACTTAATTTCAGCCCAGTACAACTCATTTGGGACTTCTGATTTCAAAAAGTGTAAAATTATACATTTTTCTGGTATTAAGCCACTAAGTTTGTGACAATTTGTAACAGCAGTAATAGGAAACTAATTCACTATGCAACAGCACAATTTGTTCAATATGATATCATTTTGGTGAGAAATATTTTTCACAAGAAAACTTCTTGGAGAACACATATCAAAGGATGTAAAGTATTTATCATGGGGCAAGATTTTACTCATGTCATTTTCTAGATTTTCTATGATAAGCAGTATTTCTTCTACAATAAATATATTTTTAAAGAATAAAAATAATAATTTTTATGAATATAGTCAAGATATTCAAAAGTAATGATAGAATATATGCATTCTACATCTTTACTAAAGGAAAATTGAGAAAGAACACTTGATTATTTTAACAAAAGAACTCTTTACAGACAGAAAAAAATGAGTTCTGATCAGCTTAAATGGATTAAATAGCCACTTAGCAAATGCTGAATTAAGTTATGAATAAATTTTGTTTATTTTAATTATTCCTCTTTATGGCAGTACTCACCATGTTGTTCTTTTTTTCCCCACCAGTAGCAATGCTGTAATAAATATCCTTGCACCGATATCCTTATCTACTGGTTCTTTAATGCTTTTAGGATAGATTATTGAGATGATTCCTGCATAAAGAATTATATATTTTGATTTCTAGTAGATGTTATCAGATTGTTCTTCAAAGATGACATTACAATTCAAATTTCTAGTAGTAATTCATAGAAGTACCGATTCTCCACAGTGCCCTTTTAGATCTTACTGACTCAGGCACAAATGACATGACTAGTGCTTAGAGATCAGCCAGAAACTTGCTGCAATGGTGACTTGAAACTTAACCAAGATTATTGGCTGGGAAGGTTTATATTAATATATTTCCTATTTCTTATCAAGATTGATCCTCAGGTCATGAGTTTGGACTGTGGCTCTTGGGAACTAGCCTGAGTCATACACTGGGCCACCTTTCCTGTCTCATCTCCAGTTAGTGCCCTTAGTTTACTGAGATGTATTCTCCTTGTCCATTAATTATTCACAATTTGATTTTCTTCTGTCTTAAATGTTGCCCATTACCAATCTATTTTCATACTTGTGAGATGATAGAAGCACAGAATTTTAGAATTTGGAAGGATAAGATATACAACCTTCCACATAATACAGTTTCCTAGTAAGTATTTATTGCTCTTATCTTTTAAGACCTAAACTTAAAATTATATTTTTTTTTGGGGGGGAAGCTTTTCCTTATCCCTTCAGCTGATGTTATTTTTGCCTCTATTGAAATCTATAATGCTTGATTTGCTCTTCTTTGGTCAGTTTATTATAGTGAGTATTTTGTAATTTAGTTAGTCTTATTCTAAATTAAAATTTCCCTGAAGGGATGATTTACCCTTCCATATTTTTATAGGCCCATATTGCTCCTAAAGTAGTATCTTATAATATATAGGAATATAAATATGCATTGAATTAAATTTAAGCCTGTTAATTGTACAAATGTGAAACTATTTGCAGTTATGGCAAACAACATTAAAAAACACAACTAAATCCATTAATATGCTTAAGAGATTCAGACTTTCAGAAGTTTTCTTTGGTGAAAAACAACAGCAGAGAAAGCCATTATAACTATACCCTGTAGGAGCAGGGTGCATTTATCTGAAGTCACGGATTCTAATAATTTTTAATAGTTGCAAATTCCTGCTGACAAATTTGACTAGTCAGCCTACAACCATTTTTTATAAGTTGAATTGTGTCCCACAAAAAGATATGTCAAAGTCCTAATTCCCACTATCTCAGAATGTGACTTTATTTGGAAATAGAGTTGTTGCAGGTGTAATTAAGTTAAGATGAGGTCTTACTAGAGTAGGCTCTTAATCCAATATAAGTGGTGTCTTTATAAGAAGAAGAGAATAGAGATATAGATAGAGACATGCAGAGAGAACACCTTGTGATGATAGAGGTAGAGATTGGAGCAATACATCTGCAAGGCAAGGAACACCAAAGATCACCAATGTCTGAGTCCATTTTCTGCTGCTTATAAAAGAATATCTGAAACCAGGTAATTTATAAAGAAAAGGAATTTATTTCTTACAGTTATGGAGGCTTAAAAGTCCAAGATTGAGGGACCATATTTAGTGAGAGCCTTTTTGCAGGTGGGAACTCTTTGCAGAATCCCAAGGCAGCACAGGACATCACATGGTGAGTGAGCTGAGCTTTGAGGGGACAAACATTCAAACTAAGCAGCCAGTAACCACCATCTAGAAGAGAAGCATGGAACAGGTTCTCTTCCTCTTGTAGGAACTAAATCTGTCAATACCTTGGTTTTGGACTTCCAGCCCCCAGAACTGAGAGATTACATTTCCTTTTTGTGGTCCTCCAGTTTGTGGTAATTTATCACACAGCCGTGGACTACTAATACACCACTCTTCTCCCTTACCCATTTTTCAAAGTAAAAATTTTAAATTCAATGCTATTAAAAAGCTGGATGACAACTACAATATGAGAAAATTTGAGAAGGTGAAAGTATTATTTGTAATTGCCTCTTCAGGCAGTGGGTATAGAAGCCCCCTGAAGAGCTGTAATGAGGGAAGTAGAACACAGACAACCATGGTCTATCCAGACAAGAGGAGTATCTGATGCCAGGTAAGCAAATAAAAGAGACAAAGCAGAGCATGAGGTCTAAGGTTCACGTAAATAATGAGCAACTAGGTGATGTGAAGAAATTGAAGCAGCAGTGGGAGTTGGGTTGGTTAAAGCATTGATGAATCAGAGATTTCCATCAATTGAAGAAGCAAGGGCAAAGAACCATGAGAAGAGAGACACAGAGTCAGAGTAATGAAGAAAACAAAGGAATAATCCCGAAGCAGAGGCTGTTTGTTCCCACACACTCAGATTTCTTTATTGTTGTCTCTTACAGATAAGATTCAGTCCTCAGTAACTCTTTTCTGAATGCCTACAGGTATTTGAATCTAAAAATAAATAGCTTACTACTGTGGAATTGCCAGCTCAGGATGCAGACACAATTTTCTAGCAGAAGTATTTCCTATATTGATCGTTTAAGCCAGTCTCTTCATAAAATATTAACATTACAAGGCTTGATTAGAAGATGTTAACTGCTGAGAACCTCTGGTGAGACCTGAGTTCGTGTTGGACTGTAACTGCAACATAATACTTTTCTTGTAAATCAGTAAACACAAAGATGCTTTTCCTTTTAACTGCATGGGAAAATTAGGAATGTTATTATGAAATATACTGAAGTTATTGAACAGTAAAGAAATATTTCTCAATTTAGCATAGCATCTGAAACTCCACGTACATATGAACATATAATATTGTCAATTTCTCATGCTTCCAACTTTAATTTTCAGCATTCAGAGTACAGACAGTGTGATGTTTTGTCCAGAGACTGTTTTAATCACAAATGGGATAGAAATGTGTGGTGCTATTGGGAATGAATACAGGATACTATAGTCAAGCACCAGAAGATTAATATTCAGAGTGAGGTTAAGAAGAATCTTTTAGAGATATATTACTTCCCTAGAATAATACTAGAATGCTCACTCCAATGGCAAAGTAGACTTGTGGCAGAAGATTCCAGAGAATATTTTTCCTATTTATATAAAATTGGATAGCAAGTTCTGCAAAGACCTTCTGAGGTTTTATGCTTTTTTAAAATAAAGGATATTTAAATATAATATTATCCATAATTTCTTAATCTGTTTCTTAATTCATTTAGTTAAATTCCACAAACCTTTCAGATATAAATGGGATACAAAGAGACTAATATATTGTCTGTATTCTAGGACTATATATAGGGAAGAGACAGGTGTATATAATCAACTACAATTTATGGCAGAATGTGATGAGTCAATTATAGATTCAAACCAAGATCTATATATACACAAGAGAACATAATTTTCACTAGTAATCAGATAAATTTTCTTAGAAGAGATGAGATTTCAGTAACTGAACTGAGCCTTACAAGTTAGGTAAGGTTTTGGCTGGCAGGTAAAGCGAGAGTAACTCAGGCAAAAAGGGTCACAGCAAAGCCTCCTAGGCAGTAAATCTAGAGATCAAGTGAGTAGTCTAGTGTGGCTGGAGTGTAGGGAACAGAGAGATAAGACTGGAAAGCCACATAAGGTCAAGGTCCAGGTCACAGAGGACCAAGAATGCCAAAGCTAAGGTAGTTGAATGAGAGATTCCTTAAGAAATGTCATCATTAAAAATTTTTAGTGGATGATAGAGTTGGGTTTTTAAAAAATCATGTTCTACTCCATGTGACTACTCTACAGCTGCTTCTCAGTCTCATTACCCAGATGACAGAGTACAGGTTTTTGTCTGCTTTCAGAGAATTATCCTTCTTTCCCTATTTCTTGACAGCTTTTCTCTTCAGATTCTAACTTTTGACTTTTAAAATATGAGCCTCTGAACTACAGTGTTTGTATTGAATTATTTGGTCAAGTCATAAACTTGAATTTGTATGTGTCAAAAATTTGTGTTAAATCTTGGTTTTAAAAAAGCTTACCTTATGTTAAAATTTTGGCATGAGTGTCATCACTGTTCTAATAACATTAAATGCTTCAAAATCAATCTGACTCACTTTACTTTAACCTAATTTCTAGCATGAGATCCACAGAGATCATTTAGCATCAAAATATGATACAGAAATAAGATAACTGAATTGACATGTATTCCTTAGAGCAACTCCATCCACCATTTCTTTCTCCAAAAGAGTTTTGACAGCTTGTCAAATATTTTCTTACGAAGAGTCATTATATGACTACTTTCATCAAACTACCTATCAGTGCACATCCAATCAAGCTTGAAATATAATTAGTGTTTCCCCAATTGTTTCTAGGGTTGTGAGTAAGAATGGCTCAACTCCACACATTCTAAGAGGTAACATGATTGGATTGAGCAACAAAGAAAAAGTTTAGAGTTTTGTCTTCTGTTTCTTTCTTTTATTTCCCATAGATTTTCCTATAACTTTAGTGGATTTGACTTCACTTCTGTCTGTATTCTTTTGTCTAGCTCCTAACTTCCCTGATGGTATTTGCTATCTGTTATTAAGAAGATCATGCTGATGTATAAGATGTAATCTATAGAAGAGAGGATTATTTTTAAAAGCTTTTGGGAAGATATTTATGTACATATATTGGACAAATACTTATCTGTTCTCTCCTCCAGTTTTAAGTTTGTGCATAATGATTCATTGTACAGCTCCAAATTAAATGGAGTTCTTTTTTACTTTTGTTAAAATGCTTGTCACACTTTTCCTTTGTTTTTAAGATGTTAAGTCTGTCAAAGTGAAATGTTCCATATTACACTTCTGTTTCCTTAGGATAAAAATGAAATATAAGCTATTTCTAAAGGAAGAAAATTGCTTCACTGCATTCTCTCTCTCATTCTCTCTCTCTCTCTCTCTCTCTCCTCTTCCTAAGAATGATTACACAAATGTTTGCTTTCATGAAATACCCCTACTCAATTTCGGGGATTATGCCCATATTTTTTAATCTTAATTTTCTTATTGGTATACTTACTTAGCAGTTCAATTTTACCTTTTGAATTTGCATGAAAAGTAATAGTTTCACTGATATATTTGATCACATCTTAATCCTTACTATCACAGAAACAATTTCACTTAATTTCAACATACATATCAACCTATCCTTTAGAAACAAAATAGTTTATGATATATCAATATAGACTTTAAAAAGATATATGAAAATAAAATGATCAATGAGAACTTGTTTTTCAATCTCATGATGCCATACACATTTTTATTACCTATTATAGTTAGCCCTCTATATCTGTGGGTCCTGCACCTGTGGATTTGGCCAACTGAGGATCAAAAATATTTGGGAAAAAAAACAACAAAAAATAACAAGATAACAATAAAAATAATACAAATAGGGGGAGGTGGAAGGAATGAAAAAATAATACAAATTAAAAAAATAAAGTATAAAATTATTTACATAGCATTTATATTGTATTAGGTATTATAAGTAATCTAGAGATGATTTAAAGTATATGGGAAGATGTATTTTGTTTATATGCAAATACTATGACTTGAGCATATTTGGGTTTTGGTATCCGTTGTGGGGCAGAGGGTGGTCCTGGAACCAATCCTTTCTGGATACAGAGGGACAACTGTATTTTTAAAGAAGTAAAAGCTGGCCAATTTTCCTAGAGTGTAGTGAGGGAAGTGAGAGACATGAGTTAGCTGTAGGTAGGGGCAGTAGTATGCTCTTAGGCCTGTTTCTTATGCTTCAGAAGGAAGTAAGTTTTAAAAGCTGGCTATCTGTCAGGATTAATTTGAAAAACAAGAAAACATAAAATACCCACATGAGTAGGAGGTGCTCAAATGTGGTCTTTTGGTCCTCTTAACTGAGTGATGGGTGACCATGGGAAATTGATTTGCAACCTTTGATGTAATTATTTATGCATCAATTTTGTCCTAGTCTTTTAAGAAGGCTAATGGCAAACACTTTACATTTATGTAATAATTAAATTATTTCTCTTTCATTGCACTTATGCACAAGCATATTAAATCATTTACTGAAGTAATAAGATTGACTTTTACATCAACATTGAAAATGCTATCACTTCTGACAGATTTGGCCTCTCTCAATGTCAATTTTAGAAATTTAAAAACCAATTCAATTGCTGTCTGGAGAGTGGGTTTCTGAAAAGTTTAGACACTCAGTTCTTCAGAAAATATTTAAGGCTAAGTAACAGAAAGGCCCTTGATTTTCTTTGGATTTGAAGCAACTAGTGCAAAAAGAATGCATTGTTCACAAGATTTTTGAGCATTTCTTTTCCTGTAAGTATTTTTATTGTATTGCATTATACTTGCTTGAAAAAGTGATAACTTGTTCAGATTTCAGAATCTCATCAGTATTTTCTTTCAGGGATGGAAATGCATTTCTATCACAACAAAAAATCTGTGGCAAAGGGTTTGTTACCTTTTAATATGATTTATTGTTATCTTCTCTCAAAAATAAAAATTCAACACAAAAGAGATCATTTAAGATGACATAATTCATTTTCAAAATGATTCACCTGTGTTGTATTTGAACCTACTCATTTTTCTGCATTCTAGAATAAAAATAATTAGGTTGGTGATTCTATTAGTTTGTTGAGAAGAATTTTTCCATAATTAATTTGATTTTATGACACACATGTTATAAGGTGATGATATTTGAAAGGAATAAAATAAATCACAAATATTAAAAAATATACTAGCCATATTCAACAAAACAGGTTTTAAACTAGTCTGAATAGTCTTTTTCAATTTTAACATTTATTTAGTCTACTATTTCAAAAGATCTATTAGTACTCTAAAGAGTAAATTAGATAATATTTCTGCTGTCTGAAAGGATCACAATGACAAAAATTTATGCTACTAATGATATAGGAAAATTTTATTTGCAAGAAAGAACTCTTATATTTAGCTAGTGTGAAAAGTAAAACATAACATTCATCTAAGGGATAAATCAATTATTTTCTAATCATAAAGTGTGTTGGTAAAATATGCATTCAATAGTATGTCCCATTATATATTATTTTGTTTCAGTGATGTTCTATTATATATTAAGCATATGGCATCATTTAAAATTTCAATATAAATAACTTTTCTCAAAAAAAAAATCCAACTTACTCATATTGTAGAATAGGATCAAAGTATTTTATAGTTGAAAAGACCTTAAAGATAGTATAGCTTAACTTCTGCTGTCCCTTCCTCTTTCTTCTACCCACATTTGGCAGATAGGTAAATTAAGGATGGAAGAAAGTGCATGTATTGAGGTTTCTACTATATATGATTAGTCACTGGGAGAGGACCAGAGTCTTCTGACCTCTAATCTTTGTGGCTTTGCCCACTATACCATTCTGCTTCTTCCCAAAATTTGGGCTCTTAAATTATCAGTGACTTAGTGTGAAATCCAAATCCTCCCAAGCACAGTTTTTCATTTAGTTGCCTTTTATCTCTGTATGGCTAGTATGACCAGGATATCTGGTTGAGGGTATGGGCATTCACAAAGTTTAAGGGACATGTTTAAGGACTGTTCGTGTAGTTAGCATAAGGGCCAGCACAATAAACTAAACCTAAGACTCTATATTTCAGTACATTTTTCACTAAACCAAAAGCTTCTGGTCTAAATGTGCATTCAAGCCAGAGCACATTGCCATGCTGGGGGATGGGAGGGGGAGGTTATGGCAAAAATATGTAAATGAGCACCTGCTGAAGACCACCAGATCCATCTGCTGCTTGGATTCACACACCCACTCGCTGACCTCTATGTTAGCTTTTACCTTCAGTTGTTCAGGACATGGAGGGAGGACCACATTCTCTAGTTATAGATTTTAAGGCATTAGCTATCATCAAGATTATCTCATATAATAAGCTTGTCCAAGAAGTGTTTGCTTGATTTAGTGTACTAGTGTCTTAAACTGCTTGAATACCCAGTTTGGGTCAATCTTAGATAAACTGTGGCTTATAACAATACTTAAAGTTGACCCTACAATTCCCAGAGTCAGAATAAGGTATTCACTCCAGCATTAGCTATATCTCTAATTTATGATTCTGGGATCTTTTAGAACCTCCATCAAATTGCCTCAATGTACTTCACTAAATAACTTTCTTAGTTCTATTAGTATCTATAAAAAAGTCCTTCAATAGATCATTCAACTGATATTAACATTATAAAAATGACAAATAGCCACATAGAAAATTTGAACTATTCAGAAAAGAAGAAAAATGTAAATAAAAGAATAAAAGACACAAGAAATCGCCACCTAGATACAGTTGTTCATTTTAGGTACATATTTTTTCACTATATATGTAAAATTCATATATAAATTAAAAATATAAATATCAGGTATATATTATTTATATAAGTTCAAAATGTAACTAAATCATTCTATACATATAAATTTTACCATTTAACAATATACTATGAAAAATGTACCCTGTCATTTGTAGGTTTGATTCCTCTTGTTATTCCACTTTTAAATGTTTAAAACACATAATGACTTTCCCTTGACTTACTCAAATATTCTTAATATGGCCTGTGAGGCACTGTATCACATGGCCCTTACTCAGTAGTGTGAAGGAGTTGGCTTGTACGAGTTTGCAAGAGCTAAACTTTCAGGAACTTTGTGAGTTGGTTGTTAGACATGGATATTATTAAAAAATAATTATATAAACTTAAAATTAAATCTATTACATTAAAAACAAGGGTAATAAATACTCAAAATTTATCAGTTCCTAATTATTTGTTTACATTTTATTGTCCTGAGGTTATTTATACCTACTGTGTCATGAAAATACCATTTAATGGAGTGCTACTGATAGCTCTTCCCAATTCAGCATTTTGTTATGTTATGCTGGTTGTTTGAAGTTGGCCACTGTGGGAAGATTTACACCACAGAAGGTGGCAGATGCTGAAAATCAGAACTTGATTTATTGTTTTGTTGACTGTGTAGACTTGAGAAGGTGATAAAGTGTTAATAATACAGATAAAATTTAAAAAGTGTCATATCTGTACCTGTTACATTGTGAATATCACAAAAAATTAAGAAATATTCTTCCTGTGTAGAAAAACTATTATATGATTCAACAAAGAGGTCGTTCATGGCACTGGCCAACAAATAAGCTTCAGATGTACATCTTCATTGTTTTACTTTCAGCTTGCTTGTTAACAGAAATGAAAACATCATCCAACATTAATGTTGAAGCTACACTTATTTGTTAATTGTAGTCATGGGTTAGCTGTGAACATAAGAGTGTAGCAAAAATCAGCAAACTCACTCTGTGAGGATCAATTGGCTACATGGAATTTACAGCAAACAGTATTGTATGTTTCAATATTTTTTGTAAATTGTTTGCAAATTTGTACATTTCTTCCTGAGAGCTGATTCAGTAATCAGGCATAAGAAATCAGGTGCCAGAACACATCATTGCCCTTATCTTCATCTAGCTTCTGTCTCTCATCTCCTTCACCAAATTTTAGTCAAATTGGCCAGCTTTCACTTATTTTATTTTATTTCACTTTATTTTTATTTCACTTCATTATTTTTATTTTATTTCACTTTATTATTATATTGATGCATAATATTTATACATATTTATGGGGTATATGTGATATTTTATTACATGCACAGAATGTATAATGATAAAGTCAGGGTGTTTAGGATATCCATCACTTCAAGTATTTACCATTTTTATGTGTTGGGGACATATCAAGTCCTCTTTTGTCACTATTTTGAAATATACAGTACATTGTTAGCTGTAGTCACCCTACTCTGCTATCAAACATTAGAACTTATTCCTTTTATATAACTGTACATTTGCACCCATTAACCAATTTCTCTTCATTCCTCTCTCCCTCAACACACACACACTTCTCAGTCTCTAGTAACCACCATTCTACTCTTTACTTCCATGAGATCAACCTTTTTAGTTCCATATACAAATGAGCACACATGATATTTGTCTTTGTGTATTTGTGTTATTTCACTTAACATAATGACCTCCAGTTCCATCTATATTGCTGCAAATAATAGTATGTTACTCTTTTTATGGCCAAATAATATTCTATCATGTACATATTCCACATTTTCTTTATCCATTCATTGATGGACAGTTAGGTTGATTCCATAGCTTTGCTATTGTAAATAGTGCTACAATAAACATGAGGGTGCAAGTAAACTTTTATACACTGATTTCCTTTCTTTTGGGTAAATACCCAGTGATATTGCTGGAGTTATATTTTTAGCTTTTTGAGAAATCTCCATATCATTTTTCATAGTTGCTATACAAATTTACATTCCCACCAACAGTTATGAGAGTTCCCTTTTCTTCACATCCTCACCAGCATCTGGTTTTTGTCTTTTTGATTATAGCCATTTGAACAGGGGTAAGATAATACCTCATTGTGGTTTTAATTTGATTTTCCTTGATAATTAGTGATGTTAAGCATTTTCGTATACCTGTTGGCATTTGTATCGCTTCTTTTGAGAAATGTCTATTTAGATCCTTTCCACATTTTTAATGGGATTATTATTATTATTTGCTGTTCAGTTATTTGAATTCCTTATATTAGTCCCTTGTTGGAGGAGGGGGAAGAGGGGAAAACAATAAAAATAAATAAAAATAGTCCCTTGTTGGATGAATAGTTTGCAAATATTTTCTCCCATTCTGTGAGTTGTCTTTTCATTCTTGATTGTTTCCTTTGCTGTGCAGAAGCTTTATAGATTATAATAGTCTCACTTGTCTATTTTTGTTTTTGTTGCCTGTACTTTTGAGGTGTTAGCCATAAAACATTTGCCTTGACCAATGTCCTAAAGTATTCTCTCTATGTTTTCTTGTAGTAGTTTTATAGTTTTGGGTCTTCTGTTTAAGTCTTTAATTCAGTGGTCCCCAACCTGTTTGGCTCCAGGGACTGGTTTCATGGGAGACAATTTTTCCATGGGATGGAGGAGAGGAAAGACAGAGCTCAGGCAGTGATGCAAGCCATGGGGAATGGCTCTCTTGTCACTCACCTCCTGCTGTGTGGGCCACTGATTCCTAAGTTTCATGGAAGACAATTTTTCCACTGGATAAAGGGGTGGACAGGGGTGGCAGCGGAGCTCTGCATCCTGGTCCCTAACAGGCTACAGACTGGTACTGGTCTGCAGCCCGGGGATTGGGTATTGCAGCTTTAATCCACTTTGAGTTGATTTTTGTATATGTTGAGAGATAGGGGTCTAGTTTCATTATTCTGCATATGAATATACAGTTTTCCCAATACCATTTATTGCAGATGGTGTCCTTTCCCCAATATATGTTCTTGGTGCCTTTGTCAAAAATGAGTTGGGTTTAAATATGTGGATTTATCTCTGGGTTCTCTATTCTATTCCATGGTCTGGGTGTGTTTTTACACCAATACCATGCTGTTTTGGTTACGATAGCCTTGCAATATATTTTGAAGTCAGGTAATGTGATGCCTCCAGCTTTACTCAGGATTGCTTTGGCTATTTGAGCTCTTTTCTGGTTCCATTAGGAATTTTAGGATTTTTTTTTATTTCTGTGAAAAAATGTCATTTGTATTTTATCTGTAGATTGCTTTAGGTAGTATGATCATTTTAACAATATTAATTTTTCTGATTCATGAGCATGGGATGTCTTTCCATTTGTGTCATCTTTAATTTCTTTCATTAGTGTTTTGTGGTTTCCCCTATAGAGATATTTCACCTTCTTAATTAAATCTATTCCTGGATATTTTATCTTTTTTGTAGCTATTATAAATGGGATTGCCATCTTGATTTCTTTTTCAGCTAGTTCATTATTGGTGTATAGAAATACTACTAATTTCTATGTTGATTTTGTATCCTGCAACTTTGCTGAATTTGTTGATCAGATCTAAGAGTTTTTTGGTGGAGTCTTCAGGTTTTTCTAAGTATAAGATCATGTCATCTATATAGAGGGAAAATTTGACTTCCTCTTTTCCAATTTGGATGCTTTTCATTTCTTTCTCTTGCATGATTGCTCCGGCTAGTGCTTCCAGTCCTATGTTGAACAAGAGTGGTGAAAGAGGCCTATGGTATACAGAAAAAGCAGTGTCAAGAAGGAATTTTATAGCAATAAATACCCACATTTAAAAAGTAGAAAGATTTCAAATAAACAATCTAATGATGTGCCTCAAGACATTAAGAAAAGCAAGAACAAACCAAACCCAAATTAGTAAAAGGTAAGAAATAATAAGGATCGGAACAGAACTATTAATAAATAAAACAGAGACAAAAAGTAGATACAAAGGATCAATGAAATGGAAAGTTGGGATTTTTTAAAAGATAAAGAAAATCAATAAACTGTAAGCTAGACTAACAGAAAAAAAGAGAGAAGACACAAATAAATAAAATTAGAAATAGGAGACATTACAATTGTTACCACAAACATACAAAAGATTATCAGAAGTTATTATGAGGGACTATGCACTAACTATTGAATCCAAACTGGAATTTCATGCTTGACTGGAAGGTAAATGACTTGACAGAAGTTAGGTGATTAGAATGCAAGCTTTGTGAAATCAGGGACATTTGTCTGTTTAGTTAACTACTATATTGTATTGCCTGGTAGAATGTATAGCACATGGCAAAAGTTTCATCAAAGTGTGTTGAGTGAATGAATGAGTGAAAGAATGAATCAGCCAGAGTCACACAGTTTGTGGCAGAAGCAAAAAGAGAATGAAAATTTTTCATCTCCCAGCTCAATGTATTGATCCACTGTGTATAAGACTTTATGTCACATAGTTGTCAATATTCTATGAATAATTCATTATGTGGCACAAGGCATAAAAGGTCATGAACACATTCTAGAATTGAATATTTTAAGGATTTACCTTTTTTCTGTTTTGAAGCAATTCCTGTCCATGATATTCATAAATAGAAGATAAAATATTCCTATCATAATAAAGCTTATATTTATGTTAAAACATTTCTGCAAATATACGTAAAAAAACAACAAAGTTTGTCTTATACTCACTATTAAAACTTTTTTTCTTTGCTAGTTATGATATTTTGTCATTTTATTAAGTAATTGAACCTATTTAGGTTTGTCTTTATTTCCCATTAGTTAGGTGGTGAAAGACAAAAGCTTGCAATAAGTAGTTACCAATGTGTCTTGTATGTAAGCATTGAAATCAGAGAAAGTGGTGTCCCTGAAAGCTTTTGTCACTCAAGAATTCATGAAATATTCATTAGCCTCACCTGAAGTAAAGGTGTCCTTGTTTACATATTTTCAGATTTGCATACACATGCCCTTAACAAGATTTCAAAAATGTTTTCAAACCTGTGACCACCCTAATTATAAATCCCCATACAGATATTTGTGAAATCCTTACCTCACATGTTATTGTTAGTCCATGACTCTTTGTCTTTCATGATAATTTATAACAATCAAATATTTGTGGGAAGAATAGAAAACTGAATTATTAATTATAATAAAATTCAATGTGGAAGTTTCCATAAACTCTGGTTTAAGAACTACCATCAACTTGACAGATGTATGTAAATTATACTGTCATCCTTTTTACTTTTTCTCTAGCCTGGCTGTAGTGTTTACAAAATAGACACTAAAGTGTAGCTTTAGCAATTGCTACATTGTCTGTGATTTTTCAAATATTATGATAAAAGGAAAGTTTACAGATTTAGAGCAAGGAAAAACTTGAGTAATTTAATTTTTTAAAAGGCTTTGTTCTGGAAACTGTGGGTCTTACTATCAAAGATTCTGTACTGCACTATGAAAGGAATGGTTTATTCACATACAGAAAAGAATACATTAATTAGTATGAGTATGTTGACTTAGAACAAACCTTGCCAAAAAATTTCTAATTTTGGCATTTGGCAAGGTTTGGTTGGTATAGCAGAGGCAGTGCATTGTAGGTTTAGCTAATCATTTAGTCTTTTTTTTTTTAATTTTAGAATATTACAGCGGTACAAATGTTTCAGCTACATGGGTTGCTTTTGTACTGCTTGAGTCAAAGTTATAAGTGTGCCCATCACCTGGATAGTGTACCTTGTACCCATTAGGTATGATTTCATCCATCCTTTCTGCCCACCTCCTACCTGCTTGATTTCCATTGAGTTTTACTTCCATCTGTGCACATGATGCTGATCAATTAGTTCCAATTTAATAGTGAGTGCATGTTGTGTTTTTTTTTTTTCCATTCTTGCAATACTTCACTTTAATCACTCAGTCTTTCAGGACATACTTGAAGGCAAAATAGGCATACAAACAAGAAGATTCTAAAGATGAGCAAATTTTGAGATTGTTATGAAAATGTAACAAATGGTTTCTCCATAGAAATTGAGCAAATAGTTAACACCTTTGTATTTGAAATTTATTAATAACTTAATACACAAAGGCATACTTATAAACCAATCATTCATCTAGCAGTGCAAAATTAATAACAAATATAATCTAAATAGAATCAGAATTCAGAAAAATCTTTAAAGTTGGCAATAAAAGGCTGAATTAAATAAGAAAGCATTTACATGAAATGTCCAGGATAGGCAAATCCACAGAGAAAGAAAGTAAATTAGTGAATGACAGGGGCTGGGAGAAGTGGGGAATGGGGAGTAACTACTAATTAATAGTTTGAGAGTGATGAAAATGTTTTTGAATTAGATAATAGGATGGTTGCACAACTTGATGACTATTCTAAAACCCATTAAATTGTACACTTTCAAAAGCAGAATTTTATGGTATATGAATTATATCTCAAAGAAATTTAAAAAAGAATTTATGACTAATAAACTGGGACCAGAAGAAAAACATTTGAAAACAGAAAGAAACTTAACAAAATAAAGAATTTTATTTGCATATGTAGTCAGGTGAAACTCCAGTTGCATTCTCTTTAACTCCTGCATTAAAATATGCATAAAAGCAGAAGTATATTATCTCCATTATTATTTAGCATTGTTTTAGATATTCTAACTAGGATATAGGTTTTAAACATTCTAACATGCTACATATCTTATTTAAATACTGGGAAAGTGAAGACAATGTTAGATTCAAAGCAGATAATTTGCCTATTTAGCACATACAGGATTTAAAATTAACACAATTAGATTTGAAAGAATTCAGTAAGGGGCAGTATAAAAAAGAATTGTTAAAAAAATAACAACTTTCCTATGTACTATCAACAAAGAAATATAGAAAGGAAAAGAGAGCTCTTTGACATAACAGTCTGAATTATAAAATACTCAGGTGCTAAATCCATAATATATGTTTAAAGATAAAGATGTGGGTCTCAGAGATAGGTAACTGAAGGAAACTTAATAAAAGTAATTTCTGTAGAAGATATACAAATTACTAATAGACATAAAAATGCTCAAACATACTAGTACTCAAAGAAATTAACATGTAATAATACCACTAGCTAATATTAAGAAGTCCAATGATACCTAGCGTTTGAATGGGAGCTGCTAATTGCGTTTTCCATTCACGGACTGATGATTGGGGTGGAAATTTTCATCATGTCTCTGAACAACAATTTGACAATATCCACTGAAAGCCTTAAAAGTGTGCATAAACTTTGACCCAGGAATCACTGCTCTCAGAAAGTATCCTAGGGAAATAATTGTATAAGTACTCAGAAATGTATATTTGAGATTTTTTTCACAGCATTTTTTTTCTAATGGTAAAAAAAAAACCCCAGTATTAAGTATGTTAAATGTTATGGCTGTGATGATACTATTTTCAAAAATAGCCATAACGGTATTTCCAGTGTCACATCCTCATCCTCAACTTTGCCACTCCTGCATTTAGAGTTTGAGTCTGTTTTCCCTCCCCTTGAATCTAGGAAGGACTTAGTGACTTTCTCAATGAATAGAATATTATGAAAGTGACATTGGGTGACTTTTGAAGCTAGATCCTAGAAGGCAATATGACTTCTACCTGGATCTCTCTTTTTTGGGATTTTTCTTCTTTGAAACCCAGCTACCATATTGTGAGGAAGCCCAGGTTACATTGTGAGGCCACATGTAAGTGTTGTAGCAGAAAACCCCTGCTTAGGTCCCTGCTGACAGCCAGCACCTACTAGTCATGTGACAGGATGAGATTTCAGATGCGTCCAGCCTCCTGTCTTTATGCCACTACAGATAATTCTAAGTAAAACAGAGACAAGTTGTTGAGCTCTGCCAAATTGAAGATTTGTGAGAAAAATAAATGTCATCCTTGTGTTAAGTCACTACATTTTGAAATGGTTTATTATATAGCCATAGCAACTGAACAATGGCACATCTAAAAATGGAATATTTTGAAGCAATTTCAAATGAAAATACAGGTGAATAAATATTTTTTTACATTTACAGACAATTACAAAGTACAACTTAGAAAATGGGCAGATCATAAGAGTGTATGTAATTACATCTTATATGTGTGTATGTGCACAAAATACACATGAGTATCCAACAGCTAGTATATACATGCATAGAAAAAGAGATTGATACAGTATTTATCAAAGTGTCAAGAGTGGTTATCTCAAAATGTTTGAAATAAAGAGATGATTTATACATAATTTTTATTCTTGCTCATTTTGCTTATCTTGCTGTATTTTCTAATTTTTCTGCAAGTGTATACCAATCATTTGTTCTATAGTGACTAAATAAATTTGGACTTAAAAATCAACAGATGAAGTACAAAATATAGAGGAACCTGCTCAATAGCTGTTTATTAAAAAAAGGATAAGTGTTTCAGTTCATTACAAGTTCAAAATCAGCCAACAATGTCCTATAACTACCAAAGTGTTAATGCAAACTTAGGTAGCAATTATCAAATTTCAAAGTCCAGGGGACCGGAGGCAACAGTTATAATTTATAACACACTGAATAGATCACACTTTGAGAAGCCAAAGTTTAGGAAGGACAACAACTGGATTTCTTCTAGAAGACTGACCAGGATGGTGATAGGGTCTGCAATGGGGACAGTGGAAACAACAAGGAACCCTGATGTTGGAAAAGAAAATACATAGCAGATAGAAATATGGAAAAGTGGGTCAAACTTCATCTGAATAATTTCATAGAGCAAGAGTTAAACACTAAATGAAAACCTCAGGGAAACATATTTGCTTCAGCCTAAGACATAGTTCAATTAAATTGAGCTATTCAAAAATTGGTAGAATAGCCACTGAATGTAATGAGTCCTAGTCTGTGGTGTTCGTGAGGTTCCCAGGTGTCAGGATGTTTGGAGAACTCTGTAGTTCATGGGAGATCTATCCTGCTATCATTTAAAGTCCTGCCCCTGCCAAAACTACAAAATTCTCTGTCATAGGATCAGAGTCCCGCCAATACGCTGTCTGAGCAGAGCTCTGTAGAGTCACTCTTCAGCATATCTTTTTCTAACAGCCTGATTTTCTGAATTCCCAGTTTTTACTAATTAGCACAGCTGAGCTAAGTTTGACAGTGATTTTCTGAGAATTAAAGAATTATATTTCTGAAAGTGATGTGTATCTTAATTAAGTCTTCTCATTAAAACTCCCCAGCTTTGAGTGTCTGCTTTATACAGCACCTAGTAGACATTTGCCCATTTCTTATGTAATTTGCTTTATGTAGGCAGCTCATCATAGTCATTTAGCCCCACAAAGTTCAAGTTTAGGCCTTTTTGTCCAAATAGATTGAGTGTATATCAACTTTTTATGCATTTCTGTTAAGTAAGGTTCCTAACACATCTGAACCTCTGGTTGGATGGAGATATATGATTTTTTCAAGTCATTAGAAGGAAAAAGATATACTTCCCTCTTTTTCTACTAGCAGTTATCATGAACTGATTTAAACAGAGCATTTTAAAGAAATAAAAATAATGTCTTCTTTGAGTGTTGTTGAGACCCATGTGATTTTTCTATCATGCAAATCCTCACTTCTGGTACTGCCCTTTTCTTAGATATAGCTAGACCTGATCGATTTCAGGTAGGGTCTGCATTTATGATGAAACTTCACCTTACTTTAAAATGTAGTCACAAGTCTCTAAATCTATGATGAATGAGCCAAATTGTCTTTCATCCTCCTTTTACACTTCCCCTTTGGTCTTCAAAACAAGTAGGTTGGAGGAGTTTTGAAATTAATAGCACACTTCCATAAAATATATAATCCTATTCCTTTGACTTTCATCTAGCTATGTTCATTCAAATACCTGGATCCAGTATGTATGAATCATAGGACAATTTTATAGCATCTGCAAAATGATTAAATTTGATTTGTTACACTGTGCCTAAAATAAATCTAAACAGTTCTTAAGAATATAATTCAATCAAAATCTTACATAATAATGGCAGAAAAACTCTGTGTATAATATTCAGGAGAAAATAAAGATACATAATAGATACTTAAATGTTCCATTATGTAGAAACAATGCCATTTTGGAATGTATCTAACAAAACAACTTAAATCATTTAAAAATTTTTTTTAAAAGATTCTCATTTAAAAATAGATAAGAACAGAAGAAAAGAAAAAGAAGAGACATGAATGTATGATATATACATAGAGAGATATATAGATAGATATGGATATATAGATATATAGATATACACACACACTCTATACTTTGGAAAAACCTTTTTAGCAAAAAGTAACAATGCAAAGTATGTTTAGATGATCTGCACTATTTGCTACCAGTTGAGACATAAATCATTTTCAAATGAAATTATTTCTATTTAAGAATAATGCATATGGCTAACTTTTGCTATACTAGTTGTGAAAAAATATGAACTACTTAGCAAATTGGTGAAATGTCTTTTTTCTTGCAGGAAGATTCAAATGTGGGAGAGGAGGACTTTCATTGCTTCCTCATTGCCTCCTTGGATGAGACCCAGTCAATTTAACTTATCAATTAATTCCCACTAGTGACTTCTGTTCGGTTGGTTGGCAACCCCTGAATACTATTACTTTTTATTGATTTAACAGGAAATAATTTTTCACCTCATTGAGAGATCTGAACAGAATATAAAAACAAAAGCAAACAATAAATAAAAGACACACTTTAGCTTATTAATGCTAAACTACACTAGAAGATGAACCTAGTTATAGAACATGACACTCCCTTCATTTTTCAGTGGGAGTGTATATTTAAAATTTTCATTTTCTGGAAATGATGTTGCTTTTAAATAACATATATTTATCTGCATTATGAATTGACGATTGGCTTTGGGAGAATCCTAAGTCTGGAAGTCAAATTTGTAGTTTTTACTGAGCATAGCTTGAGAAACCATGACCATGTTTTCAGATCTTGTCACCATCTCTGCCTTTCTCCACCACTAATCATCTTATTCTCTGGTAGGTTGCAGTAATAGTTGAACTTAATGGGCTTTGGGAGATGACAACCTGGGTCCACTCTCAGTTCTATTACTTACCAGCTGTGTGACTTTGGACAAGTTCCTTAACACTCTTACATTCTGGATTCTTCCACTTTAAAGTGAGGCTAATACTACTACCTCAAGATTTTGTGAAGATTTAATAGACTAATGCAAGTAAAATGCTCAGTGCAAGGCCTGGTACACAGTGGAGGACTCGATAATCACAGCTTTGGTTGCTATTATTACTTTAATGGTGTTTTGGAGTACACAGAGGAGAGAAAAAGCAATAGCAAACCTTGCTCTTTGCATTAATTCTGTTTGCCATTAGTTTGAGTGTGATTGAGCAGGAGTTTTCTGTGTGTTCTGTGCCTGCTAGTATTCATTTTTGTATGTTTTAGCCTTCTTTTCAGGAAAATAATGTACTATTCTTCAAGATTCACTACATAAAAGTGGCATCTGCCAACTGTATCCCTAAGAAACTGTTCTTATTTACAGAAATCATGTGTCCGAAATTGGAGAAGTATATTACATAAGGATTTCTTTAGTTTGTGACATGAAATTTTTTCTAGCAAAAGCATTTCAGAGAAACCGAAAGAATAATTCATCTCTTTTTAGAGAATAATCTACATATATTTTCTTTAGTTCTAAGAAATTCAAACGTCATTCAAAGCAAGGTTAAGTGAAGAATCTAGGTTTGTTTATAAAGTTGTTGATAGTATCTGTGGTTCCTAAACCTGGTAGGAAGCTTTTGAAAATAAAGACTCCCATTAAAACTTGGTCCTTTGGGAGCTAGCTAGGTGCTGGGGGAGGTGGGAGTATGCTTACCACATGAACTAGTGCATATCTTGTACTCTGAGCAGAAGAGAGGCGAGAGTACCAGAAGGTAAGAACATGTGAAGTCATTAGACTCCTGGGGTTGCCACATCTTTCCTGTTTAATTGATGCTCAGAGTTGCATCCTGACTTCTTTTAATTTCCTTAGGAAGAAAATTTGGCAAAGCTGCAGATAGTTTGTGGTCTAATTGTGGTCAATAATTTTGCAACTGTCATCAACATGTCCTCCCAAGGGTAAGAATCCTTTTGCTGTGAGAATATTTTGCCACGGAGGCAGCATGGGAGATAGGAGTAGTGGGTACATGCAGTGGGGGTAGGGTGGGGAATAGGACCGGGAATGGGCAAAAACCTTCTGTTTGGCCAATATACTCAGTGAATATATCTGATTTAAACATCTGACTTTAAAGATATCTACTTCATTCTGAGAATAGGGAAGGTTTAGGGAGGGTTTACAGAATCGTTCTAACATAGAGGGCCACCTACACAACCTCCCAGACGGTTCACTCTTTTTTTAGTATTTTAAGGACCTAGTCTGGCTTCCAAAGATGTTTTCATACTTCTCAGACCTGTCTTTCAAGTCAGAGGGCAATGGCATAACCTTTGTTTTGTGGTACTTGGAAAGAAGCTGTACTTCCTTTAGTTTTCCTCATTTCAGTATATGCAGGGTGGTCATATATTCCAGTGTGTTAGAGTTGTAGATTGCAAAAATGGTTACAATACTTTGCAGTAACTCTCATCAAGAGATAGAGTCTGGTTCCTTACTTTAAATCTGGGGCTGGCCTTGTGACCCTTCTGTATACATCAAGTATCATAAAAATGATGAGCTACAAGTTGTATGAGTTATGAGCCTAGGTTGCAAGAGATCTGGTTAGCTTCAACTTTGATTGCTTCTAGAACCCCTGTGGCTAGCATGTGGATGAGCCAGCCTCATGGACAAGAAGACAAGTGGCATGGTTGCTCCCATAGTACAGGCTGACAACTGCCGGGCCTGTAAGCCCAGAGTGATCCAGAGGCTTTCTGAGATCATTTGGCCACCAACTGGCCTGAATTCTGTATATAAGCATAGAGGAAATCTGCCAAGCCCAGGCCACAAACGCCTCCTAACTGACCCATAGAATCGTGGGCTAAAAAAATGTTAAGTCCAATGGGTAGTATACTATGCAGCAAAAGCCAACTGATACACCTGGGACAGTTCTAGTTTAGACCTGTTGTCATCGTGTAATTATTAGCAACGCCTCCTTTCCCTCTTAAAACTATCCTTGTTTGAATATGTTATACAGTCAATTTGAGTAAATAGTACCTCCATCTACTCATTTGCTAAAATATTTTTACATTTACAAATGTAAATTAAACACTGTTGTTTTCTAGTTTAAACCCCTTAAGTGAATTTATGGCATTTGGAATAAAATTCTAACTCCTTTCATGATCTGCAGAGGTATGATCTGATGCCATTCCCATCTCTATAGACTTAATTAATGTCATTCTCCTTCTGATTCCACTGTCCGGTATGCTGGCTTCCTTTTTGTTCCACAAACATGGTAAGTTCATTCTTAGAAACTCAGGGACTTTGCTTTTCCTTCAGCTTGTAATGTTCTTCCTCCTGCTCTCTGTGGAGGACTTCTAAGCCTTTGGTGCTCTGCTCAAAGCCACATTCTCCATGAGAACTTCCCTAACCCCCATTTAAAAGAGGGGTCACTTCAGTCTTAATCACAGCACCCTCTTCATTTACATCATATAATTTGCCACAAAATGTAATTTAAAAAATAAATTAGTTCACTTGATCCCATCAATCTCTCGCAATGAAAGGTAAGCTCCTTAAGAGGATTGCATCTCAAGACTTCAGCAGAGCATCTGCTAGAGATGAGCTAAGTAAATACTTGGTGAATAAATATTGTACACTGAACTCTGGACTTAGAATTGAGAAGGGCTGGATTTGACATTCACTTCTGTTTCCAGGGTGTTCTATTTTGAACAGGCCATTTACTCTTGTGGCACCTGTTTCATCATCTTGAACATTTATGAAATGGGATATTAAATGTGATGATGAAGAGTGCAAGGTAGGTTGCAAAATATTATTAAATGTCAGTTATTAGCCTCTCTCTCTCCAAATGATGGAATACTTTTTACATCAAATATATATTTAAATAAAATGGATTTTATAGAGATTGAGTGTTCTCCTTAGGATTCAAGATCTCTGCTTGCCTCTACTTATCTCAAAAGTGACAAAAGCACTCCCAATCCCATTCCATCCCATGTCCTGTGAATTTTTATTTCTTTGGTGAGTCTGATTGAGCTGGAGACAAAATAACAGTAGTAGCTCATTCTACTACAAGTCTTGTCTTCTGTTATTTATTTCTTGTCTTTCAGATTTCAGCTTTAAAAAAAAAAAGAAAAATCATTTTCAAACAAATAGACTAGTCCTTCTCAGAGCTGTTTTGCTGACAACTGAAACAATATCTTAGAATGATATCTCATCATAGCACCTCAGTGTGGCTTTGAAAATGATGAGCATTGCTCCCTATTTGATGTTGAATGATTATAAGATGTGAATTATGGGGATCAAAAAGCCAGTGCTGTTTTCAAAGAAATACTTTTGAATATCAGTACATGTAAAGAACAATACAATTATTCTATTAATAAAAGTGACTAGCACACAGTCATAAGTTACAATGGGAGCAAATTTTGCAATGGTTTTCTAAAAAAAATTAATGTATAAAATGATTCAAATAAAAGGAAACCAACTATACTTCATTTTGTAATATATTTACCTATAAAGGCATAGAAAAAACATTTATAAAATGCGTGTCTTTGTGTTTGTAAATTACCTTAAATGCTTTGTTAAACAGAGCTTACCATGTGCAAGACTTTGATATTGACAATTTGGGCCTTGGTTTTCCTTCTTTCATTTGGCATCCCTTGCCAAGTGGAACATAACGCACATTCAGGGTAGCAAAGTGCTCTTTTTTAACTGACATTGTGATATATGCATATGTAAACTTTTCAAATAGTATAGAGGTTAAGTATATAATAAAATATTAGTCTCCTTCGTATTGTAGATCCTTGTCCTCTAGTCCTCCCTGAAAATAATCTTTGCTAAGCTCCTTCTACATGTCTATTCTATGCATATGCATACATATTTTACATAACATACATGATATTTATCTTAAGCACCCAGTCTCTTCCCTCTCACATAGGTTCTTTACTTTGTACAACTTTTCTAATCTCTATTTTCAGATGCCTCATCTATACAATTAACCTAACATCATGGAGTTAATTTGAGATTAATTGGTTATTGTGCATAAAGCTCCTGGAAAAGTGTCTAGCACAAAGGGAAGCACTTTGTGTTAGCTATTGTTATTTACATCTCTGCCCAAGATCTTGCACTGCTGATTGACATAATTACATTTTAATAGTATTTAAATTTTGAATCCAAATGATTCCAAGTTAAAAAAAGTTCTGTGGTACAGACTGTAAAAAGCTTCATACATAAATTCTTACCAAATTTAAAACACAAATAAAAAATCCTTTAAGCACATACTTAGAATATATAGCTTATTTGCTACAGAGCAAAATTTACCTTTCCTTATAACCCTTTGCTTTAACTCCAAATATCAAAAGTAAAGTACACATAGGGTTTTTGTATATTTCTTTGAATTTGCCCATTTGCTCATTTATTCATTTAAAGAGATATTTATTGTATGCTTACTTTATATCTGACACAGACCTAGGTGAAGAAGAGACAGACACAGTCCCTCATGGAGTTAACAGGATGGTGGAGAAGAAATTTTTTAGCGAAATAATTACATATATAATATTAAAACAAAAGGGTGTGTGTGTACACATATCACTTAGTCTAGTGTTGGTGTGACAGAGGCCCTATCAGTGAAAGTTTGAAGGAAAAAGATTTTGATCTAAGAATTTAATTTCCAGCCAATTTGTCATTCAATTCTGAAGGCAACCAAGAGTTACTTTGTTATTGAAAGTCTTATAAAATATACCACTCATATACTCTCCAAAAAACATTTGATGATATACTCTAATAGAATTTCTCATTCTCTCCTTTTTTGATAAAACTCTTCTTCCATTTTGTACAGAAATTCACAAAGTCAATGAGAAATGCTTACACAAGTTTTATTTCATTTCTTTATAAGGGTTTTGTTAATTTATGCTATTTTTAATTTTAGTGCATATTGATAATCTTAATTATATATAATAATGTACCTTAAAATAAAAATGTTAGGTTTTTGGTATACCTATGAAAATAAAGAAAATGATCCCAGTTCTAATCAACCATAATTTACTTGATTTGTCTCATATCATGCATGTTTTAATATCATAAATGTAAACTTTTGCTATTAGACAGTATGTGCAATAAATTGTGCATGCACAAGTTGAGTTCCCTTATCCAAAATACTTGAGACCAGAAGTGTTTTGGATTTTGGGTTTTTAGATTTTGGAATATTTACATATACATAATGAGATATCTTGGGGATGGGACCCAAGTGTAAACACAAAATTCATTTGTTTCATATATGCCTTACACACATAGCCTGAAGTTAATTTTATACATTTTTAATAATATTGTGCATGAAACAAAGTTTGTGTACACTTAACCATCAGAAAGCAAACGTATCACTATCTCAGCCACCCATGTGGACAATCTGCGGTGGTTTGGCATCACTATCATTCAATCAGCAAACAAGCAACTTTGGGCAAGTGTTTTTGACTTTGAATTTACATGCTACTGATAAGCAAACATTTTCTCATGCTTATTCACACACAAGTATTTGGTAAAAATCTGACTTACCATTAATCCAGTGAAAAAATGTGTTCAGGGTAATGAAGCAGCACAGTAGCATGGCCAGAATACCTGTATCAGCTGTTGAACCACAGCAACAACAAAAAATGACAGTCTTTCAGTCTCCATGTTGGTACTCAAAAAGTTTAGGATTTTAAAGCATTTTAAATTTTGAATTTTCAGATTTAGAATGCTCAACTTATATATCATTTTTCACCTATGTAAGCATATCAGAGAAATATGTCACGTTGTATCACTGTGTGCAAGATTCCTGTAATTCCAATAGTTATTGCCAAATTTTTGTTAAGAATTGCACCTATATATTTCAATCAGCAATATATGAGACCTGTTTTCCTATAGGCTAAGGAAATGTTTTCTCAAACTTTTAAGTTTTTGCCAATGTGATAAGATAAAATGGTATCGCAAAGTAGATATAATTTTTTCCTTCATTATAAATGAGGTTGAGAATCTGTTCGTTTTAGAGCTATTTGCATTTTCCTTTTTCATAACCTTTGCCAATTTTTCATTGATTATTTTTAGCAATTTGTATGTTTCAGCAAGTGTACGCCTTTGTCTGTGATAGAATTACAAATATTTTTCCTGGGTTGCCTTTTGTATTTCTTGACATGCAGAAAGATTTTTAAAATTTTTATATGTTGAGAGTTAAGTCTTTCCTGCAAGGGTTCTGGATTTTAAGACATAGTTAGAACATTCTTTCCCATTCTATATGTATGAATTATCCATAAAGTTTCCTGTTACGGCTGCTTTTTGCTCCTAGGCTCGGTAGCAAAGGAATGAGTAATTACTCGAAATACATAGTGTTTTGAGAGAAGGGAAGAGGCCAATGTCTGAAGGAGAAAATGGCCTCCTCACTAAGTTCCTTCCTATATTTATTTCCAAGAACACGTGCAAAGGGTCAGGGCCATTTGCTAATTTAACAACTTCCACACAGGTCAGCTGCCTTTAGCTGACCTTCGCACACAGCAAACAAGCAACTTTGGGCAGGTGTTTTTGCCTAACCCTTCATCCACCCTGCTCATGTTCTTTCCATCCATCCATCCTTTCTTCTAGGCCCAGCCCTCATGTTTCTCCCCTTTTGTTTATTTAAAATTAGAGACGTAGTGTGAGTAGGAGAAAGATGTAAGCTTTAGCCAGTGTCTTTTCATAATGGTGTTGGGAAGTCATCAATTGGTGGATCCATCCTGGAAAGTAAAAGTGACAGAAAGTGACAAGACCAGACACAACTGGTTGATATTTTTGGGTGGTCATGGGAATGTACCATGTTGTATTATGCAATTTGGTAACACCCACAGGAGGATTAAAGTAATGATAGATTACTGGCTGATATTAAGCCATCTGTTCCATTTCTTTGCCAAGAACCTGGAGGCAACCATACTCCTCCTGTCCATGTCAAGTCACTGGTAGACAGAGGGGTCTCCGAGTCCCACCATGTCAGGGGCTTAGACACAGGCGGGTTTAAGACATGAACCCAGTAAACTGTGGCTGTACTACTTGGGAGAAATAAAAGGAGAAAAAGGCTACAAAGCAGCCCTCGGGTTACCTGACTGCCATTACAGGCAACAATAGTGAAATATGCCAGAAAAGTGGTCCCTGGGGTAGGAGGAGGCCTCAGTTGTGTTATCATAGCTGAGGCCTGTGTCTCTAGTTGTTTCAATTGACCCCATGTGATCCTGGGCACCGTCATGTTAGGTATCTGTCACATAACAGCTCATGACGTAGGTGAACTCATCTGGAAGGGAACCACTCGGGACGTGTAGAAGTTTGAACACAAACATATCCTCTTCCCCATGTTAACAAACCAAAAGGGCCATCCCTGGTTCCTGCAGAGTCCCATCACCGTACCCACACTTTTTGCTGGGCTTCGGTTGGGATCCAGAAAGGGAGTTGTAATGACAAAGGACTGCAGCAGAGGGAGGCTAGAGACTGGGCAAAGTAAAAAAAATTAAGAGTGTATATTATTTTTGCTACTCTTTGTTATGGAGGGTCAGGGTACTCCCCCTTTTGTTTTTAAGGAGATCTAGAAGGGGAGAGAAGGTTTTGGGGGAGTGTGAGGTATAAATAACCATTCCAGGGGAGCAATGTGAGGTATTAATTGACCTATAAGAGCTGTCGGGGGTGTTGAAGATAAATAAAAGGGTTTGCAATGGGTGACAGTTGACAGTGATTAAGGGCTTCGTTGATATCGTGGAATTCCTGTAATGCTAGAGATGTTAGTGAATGAGGTGAAGATGGATCTGGATCACCCTTTAATATATTAGTAAGATTATGTATTTGTTAGTAATTCCTAAAGTAGGATGTATCAAATTCACGTCTCAAAAGTTGTAATAAATGTAGTGTCAGGGTAGAAGGTAAGGAGATTGCCATTTGTTGGGGTCGCAGTGAACATGAAGAAAGTAGACAAACAAGATAGTGGCAGGATTGGGTAAGTTGTATTTTGTCTGGGGCAATTTGCAGCCCATGGACGGCAGCACATGTTTGTACATGGGCAAACAATAATTCTGCTTGAGTAGGAGCTAATAATATGTCATCCATATAGTGATAGATGATAGGAGATGGGAACTGGCACCGAGAAGGGAGTAGAGCTTGATGAGCATAATATTGACAAACAGTGGAACTATTTAATATTCCTTGTAGCAGGACTTTCCAGTGATACCTGTCGACCGGATGAGCATTATTATGAGGGGGAACAGAAAATGCAAATTTTTCCTGGTCTTGTTTCACTAGAGGAATTGTGAAAAAACAATCCTTTAAATCAATTACAATTAAAAGCCAATCTTGGAATTAATGACAATTGGGGAAGACCAGGTTGTAGAGATCCCATCAGGACTATAATAACATTAAGAGCTCTTAGGTCCTGCAGTAAATGCCACTTATTGTTGTTTTTAGGTATGATGGATACAGGAGCGTTCCATATGCTCAGGGAATGTTCTATATGTCCTGCTTTAAGTTGGTCCTGGAGAAGAGATTTTAAATGTTTTAATTTATCCTGCTTAATGGGCCACTGCTCTATCCAGATGGGTGAATTAGTAGTCCATTGTAAAGGTGTGGGTTGTATTGGATGCACCTGGGCAGTGGCCCCTAATGAAAAGGCTGGGTAGTTAGAAGATTCCATTGTTCTAGCAAATCTTCCCCATGAAGATTGGCCATCTTCGAGGCAATGTTGAAAAGCAGATGGTTTACCAGGGGAGGAATAGAGATCCCCTTTTTTTGATGGGGAGGCAATGATAGCTGTTCCTCCTGTTCAGCCACAGAAGGTGATGGTGGAGAGAATGGCTCAGGATTTGGGAATTTTATGGCAGGGGACACCAGCTCCTCTGGAGGAGCAAATGGCAGAGGAGGAGCAGGTTCCGATGGATTAGAACCGGTAAAAACATGTAAGGGAGTCAGTGCTGTTTGCACCAGTCTCCAGGTGGTTAACACGGCAAGGGACACAGGAACCCCCTGCCCAAAATTCTTCTTTAAAAACTCCCCTACTTGCTCCCAGAGTTGTAAATCTAATGTGCCCTCATCTGGGAACCAGGGCAATGTTGCCTTACTGCACGTAAGAGCTGCTGTAAGGCTTTTGGCTCGACAGAACACTGAGCAGCTTTTAAGAGCTGCTGTAAAGTGCGCAGATAGATTCGCTGATCTTTAGTCAGCTCTTGCGCCATGTTAGAAATCCCTTTCTGAAACTACACGAATCAGTCCCTTTCCCAAAGCAGTGGGTGGGACTTTCCCTTACCTGGATGATTCCTCTTGTAGTCTGGATGATGAAAACGCTCACCGGACGCCTGGATTTCTGAATCACGTCGGGGTCACTGCTTGTTGTGGCTGCTTTTCGCTCCTGAGCATAGTGTTTGGAAAAAAGAAAAGAGACCAACATCTGAAGGAGAAAATGACCTCCTCAGCTAATTTCCTCCCTGTATTTATTTCCAAGGACACGTGCAAGGGGTCAGGGCCGTTTGCTAATTGCTTTAACAACTTCCATACACACATCAAACAAGCAGACTCTTCCTTCACCTTGCTCACATTCTTTCCATCCATCCTTTCTTCTAGGCTCAGCCCCCACAGTTTCCTCTAATACTTTGATAGTTTCTTCATTTTTATAATTAAATCTTTGTGTAAAGTTATTACTTATTGTCGCGCCCACCTCGCCTGCAAGGAAGACACGGCAACCGGAGTTCTTCTGACAGTGCTTTAATGGGGTTCCCTTTCTTCTTACATGTTGCGGAAGACCCTGAGCATAGATGCTCACCCCCTTATATACTCTACTAAGCTGAGGAAGTTACAGCGATAGGTTGAAAGCATGTAATGGGCAGCAGCGATTGGACAAACTGAAATCCTTCATATGCATACTTATGCAACCTGCCAGGTCCCGCTTTGCGCCTGCGCTGGACTTGTTTACCACAGGCGGGCCACCGGAACTCTACGCCATCTTGTAATGGCGTTGTCACCGCACCTCACATCTCCCCCTTTCTTAAAATATCAATGGAACCGAGGCAACCGATCAGTACCGTCCTTCGACCGTACGATCAAGG
>VBSM01003176.1:18972000-18985299 GCA_008086735.1 Cheirogaleus medius | reverse complement strand
CCGCTTTGCGCCTGCGCTGGACTTGTTTACCACAGGCGGGCCACCGGAACTCTATGCCATCTTGTAATGGCGTTGTCACCACGCCTCACAACTTATGAATCTTATCAGAAAAGGATACAACTCTAAAATTATTCCGGACTGTGGGGAGAGCAAAAATTGTAGTGGAAGGCCTGCAAGGGAGATTTGGCTCTGGTGGAGACCTATAGCTTTGAGGAGGGGTCCCAAAGGGCTGCAACCTGAGTGAAGATAAAGTGGATACAGAAAGACCCTCAGAGAGACTGAAGTAAGATTTGGAATATTTCAGTTTCTGAAAGTAGATAAAAGTAATCCCATGTCTCTGGTGCCCTGGTAGAAACAAAAGATAAATTCTCTGAAGGAAGATGACATTATCTTAGATCCTAATAAAATTATTTATACAATCAATTTTGCAAATACAAAGTCTGGAACTTAATCAAAACTATCCAAGACATCCAGGAATATAATGAGAAAAGACTGATTGAACAAAACTCAGTGGAAACAAGCAATAGAAAAAATTCACAGAGCTCCAGATATTGGAGCCCTGAAAGACGCTGAAATGACTAGTTTACTGTGTTAAAAGGAGACAAAATATAAACTTGAAAATTTCACAGAGAACTATAAACTATAAAAAACTGAAATTTTGGAAAAATATACAATAAGCAAATTTAGAAATAAGTTGCAAAGATTTAGTAGCACATTAGATACAGATGAGAACATTTATGAACTAATAAACAAGTTAGAAGAAAATACCCAGAAAAAGCATGAACTCTTCAAGACTGAAAATAAGAAAGCATAAGGTATGTAAGCATGCCATTCTAATAGAAGTAGGAATGAAGAGAGAGAAGATAGAAAATACAATATTATAAAAAATATAAGAAAATATTAAGAGCAGCTGAATAAAAAAAAACACACGAAATTGAAAGCAGCAATGATCACTGGTGGATGACTTCTTGCTAGGAAAAAAATGTGATCTTAAAGATAATGGAATAGTAACCTCTAAATGCCAATAAAAGCTCCTTTATTAAGTGAAAAATGTCATTGCAAATGAAAGGGAAGTAAATAAATTTTTGGATAGTCAATAGCTGTGAACATTTGTCATCAGTAAGACAGCTCTAAAGAAAACACTAAGGGGTTTTATTCAGGCTGAAGAATAACTTTTCCAGAAGGAAATGAAAAGATGCAAGAGGAAATAAAGAGCAATGAAAATAGACTATGTAGTTCAACCTCTTTAATTTCCATTTTTATTTTAGTCTAAGTTCCATAATTAGGCTCTTCCAATTTCATTGACTTTTTCTTAAGTGATTTCTCCAGCAATTCCCCAAGTAGACCCTCAAGAAAGTTCATGGAAACAATATTCTAGAATTATTGTATCTTACACTTGTAGGGCAGCTTGTCCTACAAACCCTGGCTTTATATTTAGGTTTTAATAAAGCCTGGGCTTATACTTTCTCTCTTGATTATCTTTTGGATATTGGTCAACTCTATTCTAGTATTTTCTATTGCTGCAGAGAAATCTGAAGTCTGTATTCTTCTTTTTTGTTTGTTTTTCCTACTTGTTTCTGTATTGTTAAAGTCTAATAACTTGACCAGAATGTAGCCTAGTGTTGAAGATTCTGGGTCGCTTTTCTCTACCTGACAGTGTACTCTTCCATTATGTGTATTCAGTGGAATTTTTCTGGAATTGTACATTTAAATATTTCTTTTTCATTGTTTTCCTTTTAACACTCCACTTGTACATGTATTGCCTTCTTTTGCCTGTCTTCTGTATTTATTGCAGTCTCTCTAATTCTTCCCAGCGGTGTCTTTAACTCTGTTTCTTCATGTTTTATGCTTTAATTTTTTCTCTCTGTGCTACTTATTATATTTTTATCAGTTTATCCTCTCCTTTGTGTTCCTTCAAACTTTGTCTTCATTTCTTCAGTTACTTTTTTCCACTTCTTTCCCTAGTTCTAACAGCTCACACTTTATGTCTTCTGTTGTCTTATTGTCTGTGTCTTGAACTCTTGTATTTCCGTTTTGTGACTTCCTTTACAAAATAAATGGCTTCCTTTAACATTTGTGTAAAAATCATGAAAAAATAACTGGTACAATTCTCATCTTGCTCATGAATTCACTTTCTGGATTTTCTTTGTCTACTGCTAAGTTTTGCTACTATTTCCCACATTTTTTATAGTCTTCTCTAAATGTTTGGTTTACAGAGACATCCCTGTCTGGTTTCCGGTGCTTTGGTTGGTTTATTCTTATTTTTATGATGCTGTTTAAACTTTCAGATTTGTTTTTCTGAGTCAAACTTCACTACATGAATTTTTGTGACTGCTCAATTTGAGTTTATCTATCATTTCCTTCCACATATTTCTGGAGTTCTTACTATGTATCAGTAAGCCCTGGGGACATAACAGTGAACAATAAAGCCAAGTCATCTGTGTTCATAGCATTTATAAGATTAAAGGAGAAAATTAAATAAATAAATCCAATATGATGTGTGCTAAGTACTATCAGAGAAGAAATATACTATGTAAGTGCATTCAGAACATTAAACATTTATATTCTTGTAATGTGCCTTTGTACAAATCCTATATTTTGGGAAGAGTTCTGAGTTCTTCTATAAGTTTCTAATGCTTGGAAGAGTCAAGAAAATACTTCTAGAAGAAGGAGTATCTAAACTGAGATTCGAATCAAAGAGTGTTCTAAGCTGAAGTAACTGTTCATTATAACAAATGGAAATGAGAGAGAGAGAAAGAGAGAGAGAGAGAGAGAGAGAGAGAGAGAGCGCGCGCGAGCGCTAGATATTGGCAGAGGAATGATTTTCATTGCTTTGCTTCCATTTTATCAATACATAAATAGAATGAATCTATGAAACCTCTAATACTAGAAGCATAAGTGAATTTTAAATATGGCGTATCACCTTTTAAGAGCTATCTTAAGAAGCAGGAAAAAGAAGAAAATGCTTCTTTTAAAAATATTCTCTTTCTGTGAGATATCTCAGATGAAATAGTTAATACGAAGAATTAGAAGATTTTAGGTAAGATATGATCCTTTGGCTGACATTCCAATCAGGAATTGAAAATTTTTTTTTCTTTGGAAAATCCTTGCACTTATTTTTATTCACTACCTCATTGTGCATCATTTCCCCACAGGATACTTCCCATCCGTGTCTGCCTAGCACCAGCTGACCTTAGAAGTTTAAAACATCTCTAAAATGAAGTGAAGGCAAGTGCTGACTGCCCTCAGTCTTATCCCTCTGAAACTAATATTTTAGGTCCTCATTCATGGATTCTTGCAGTAAATTTCACATTTCACAATATAGGCTGCTAGTAATTCTTTTATTTTCTTTAACAGTTAACACCTCCTTAGGACTGCATTAATTTCCTTAATACTTTTTCCTCTGTACTACAAAATTCTACAAGGAATGTCAGCATTTTTGCCTGATGAGTGCAGGAACTGCCAGCTAATTGCTACTATTATGGAATCCATACGACAAATTCTCAGCTTGTCACCTGCTGGACAGCTCTCAGGCTGGCTTGCTAGATCCTTTAGTTTGTTTCTTTATTTAGAGAAGGTACACAAACATTAACTAATCTATCACATTTATGCCACAAATGTCAAAGTCTTGTTATAATTAAATCCTTGTAGTATTTCCTTTTATGTATGAAAATGAAAACATATCTGGGCAACTGTGAATGCATGTTTTTTATTTTTAGAATTGAAACTCAGCTTGTTTACTTAATTGGTTTGGCAAGGAAAAAACCACCAGGAAGAAAACAGAGCATGGTCTCTTTCTCATTTATCTTGTGTTTCCAAATAGAATCCTTTATGTAGCTGGGGACACACCCACAGAGACTAGAAATTTGCAAATTATAATGAACTGTATGTGGTAGTATGAATCCTCTTTAAAATCAGAATAAGAGAATAATCTGACAAATATGGATTAAGCTGTTTTTAAAACTGATTTTTTAAAAGCATTATGGGTGAATAAAGAAAAACTAAAGAAGGCAATATTTTATTTCCAGAAACATAAGTTCTAAGACCCTCTAGGATTAGGGAAAGACAGAAGGGATAAAAGTAGGGATCAAAAAATTACTTGTTCAATACTGCCAAGTTAGCTTTCTGTTTCTAAGCCTGGTAGGTGTTTAGAGCTCTTTCTCTCATATGCACTTTCATATATCCCTGTAATGTAGGTGATGTAATTTTCTCTGACTGGTCTTCTACCCTTCCTACTACCCATTTCATGGTTTGTCTCTGACATTTGAATCAGTAGAGTGAGTAAAGCAGATTGCCTTCTCTGATACGGGTGGCCCTCATTAAGTTGGTTGAAGGCCTGAATAGAAAAAAAAGGCTGACCCTCTTGAGAGTAATAGGTAACTTCCCCTACCTGATTGCCTTTGATATGGGGCATTAATTATTTTCCTGCCCTTGGACCCTTACTAAAACAAGGGCATATTCTGGGTCTGCAGCCTCCTGGCCTCCAGACTGGAACCATAACATTAGGGCTCATGAGTCTCCAGCTTGTAGATCTTGGGGCTTTTCAGTCTCCATAATCATGAGAGCCAATTCCTTATAATAACTTTCTTTCTAAATAGATATATAAATACAGATATCTATAAATAAAGATATGGATAGGTAGATGGGTATATATTCTATCGGTTCTATTTCTTTAGAGAACCCAAATACAGTCACTATGAGATACTCTCTTTATGTCTTTATGTTTTTCTCCTTTCCTTGAAGTATATTTTGTTTGATATTAATGTCAGCTTTTTAAAAATTTTAATGACCTTTGCATGGCAAATGTTTTCATTCTTTTTACTTAAACCATCTTTTGTCTTTTTATATTTGGTGTATATCCATTGTAAGCAGTGCATAGTCTGATTTTGTTTTTATATTCAGTCTGACAATTTTTTTTTAAAGTTTGCAGTCATTAATTAATTTAAATTTCATATAATCAATATAAGTACTGATGTATGGGGAATTTAAATGAATTACCTTACCTTTTCCCTCTATTTTTCTATTTGGCTTTGTTCATTCATATTCTTCATTACTAGCTTCTTTTGGAGTAATTGTGTATAATAATTTTAAGTATCCTGTTATTATTCTATTATTATACACATATATTTATTATTCTTTAAGTGATATCTCTAGAAGTTTCAACAGTCTACTTTTTATTAATATTTTTACCATTTCCCGAACAATACAATGACTTTACACATTTTTAGTCTATTTGTCTATATTCTGAGGTTTGTGCTATTGTCGTCATATATTCTAATTATATATACATACACATACATGTATATAAACACACATATATAAACAAATATATAGTCATTGACATATATAGAAATCTATATGCACATACATATATTTACATATATACACACATATACACACACTTCACATGCCTCAAGACTTTATTATTCAGAACAGTCAATATTCATTTAGATTTATCCTCATTTCTACACTTGCCAAACTTATCCCTCCTTTTACGTTACTATGCTTCTACTTCCTAAAGAACTGCTTTATTATACCTTTTATTACAGTTTTCCTTGAAATGACTTTTCTCAGATGTTTATCTCAACATTTCTTCAATTTCTCTTTATTTTAAGGATATTTTCACTGGCTGTAGGAATTTAGATTGGCATCTTTTCCAGGATTCTAAAGCTTTCATTTCATCATCTTCTGACTTACATTATGTCAGCTCAAGTGAGCTCTCAGTCATAATTATTGTCTGTCATTCATGTGACCGTAATGTCCTTTTTAACTCTCGACCTTCTTTTAAGCTTTTCTCTCTTTCTTTTTCAGCAGGTGTACAGCCTATGTATTGTGTACGTTTCTTTTTTATTCTCTTTCCTCTTAGAGCTTGTTGATATCTTTTACAGATTTGATGTTGATGGCTGGTTTTATCTGTCTTTTAGCATTCACTGCTAAATATATCCTCAAATATTCTTTCATTCCATTCTTTCTTGAACTCCAATTTCATGCATGTTAGATATTTTTTCAATTATGGTGATCATGCTCTTTATATATTTTAAATTCTTTTTCCAATTTTGTACTTCAATTTGTTTATTTTTCTACTGATCTGTTTCCTAGTTAATAATCTTCTTTTTTAGAGTGTCTAATCATTTGTTAAACATATCTATTAAATTTATAATTTAATCTATTTTATTTTTCATTGTCTAGAATTTCCATTTATTTTTAATAGATTTTAGTTTCCTAGTAAAATTTTCCATCTTATCTATTTCCTTGAACATATTAATTATATTAATTATAATTAAGGTTCCTATCTGATTGCTACAATACATAAATGGACTACCTGTGGATCTATTTTTATCACTTGGCTTTTCATCTTGGTTTATTGTTATTTGGTGCATGCCACCATTTTGTAGTAAAAGTTTTAGAGGCTCTAGATGATGCTTTCTTCCTCCAGAGAGGATTTTTTACTTTTCTTCTTATAGGCAACAAGATCTCCTTTAACCATATAGAGATTGAAATACTTTCAGAATTTTTGAATGCTGTTCTAATTCCAGTTTGCCGTTACACTAGAATATAGCCCTTTGGGAATCTCAGCTGAAAGCCCTAAGTATTTATCATAGACCTTCCTTCTTGGAGAACACAAAATTCCAATTTTTATAACCCCAGGATTGTGAGACTGCCAAAACTTCTGCATAGATTTTAAGTTTTTGTCAAAGAAGTTTTTCCCCTTATTTTCTTGATTTTTCTCCTTATTTCTCCTCAGAGTAGTTATCAGAAAATACTTCAAGAGGAAATTTTATTAATATGTTATACTCCTTTGTGGTTCCCATTACTTTAGATATTAGTTTCTCAAATAATGACTTTGTTAGTCTTATTGCCAAACAGCTTTCCAATTACCTATAGTTTTGAGGAGATTCATAAAATTTTAATTCCGGTGACCCCACAGAATACACTATATGCTAGTCTTTAGTGATGCTCTCTTTGAGAATTTATTATTATGTAAATGGAGATGACTTTGTTAAATTAATTAGCTATTTGAAATTCATGGACTAAACAAATGGTAAATGAAGATGAAATAATGTCTTAAAACTTAACTTTGAAGTTGTCTTACTTTATCAAAAATGCTATTAGCAACTTTAAAAATAAATCCAATTCCTAATATAGCTTTTCCTAGAATAAATTTAATATTAGCTAATAATTATTACATGTCTACTCTAGGCCAGCTATTACCCTGTATATTTTCTGTAGAGTTAATCTGCCACCAAAGTACTATGTGCAATGCATAATTATCTGAGAGAACTTAAGGCATTTGCTCAAGGTCACACAGTAAGTGACAAAACTAAGTTTTAATTCTAGCCCCAAAGTCTGTTTCATTTCTTCATGTGATTTTTGTGATTAATTATAACAATCTTTAGTCATTTCTAATTTATTTCATATATGTTCCAATATCATGAAGCTTATAATCATAATAGTGTGTCATTTTTAAGTAGAGAGAGGTTCAGAAGAAGTGAAAATGTTATATCTTAGATTAAAAAATATGCTACTATGAAATTTGAAAATAGATTTTGAAGTCATGCTTAGGCTGTTAACTTGTGTGTTCTTATGCAAATCTCTTAAACTTTCAGAGTGTCAGTTTCTACATATTTAATATGAGGATAATTACTAGTACTTCATAGAATTTTTCTGAGGGTGAAATAATTTACATGCATATAAAATTTTATGGAACACTTGATGTATTGATTAGTTTTTCAGTAATGAGAAACTGGATCTTTTATTTCTTATCATGATTTTTATCATTGTACATTTAAAAAAAAATAAAATGTGCAAAGAGTATGTGTGGTGGGATATACAAAGATAAGAGCTTATATATGAGTTTACCTACGAGTTGCTTTATCACATTTTACAGAAACAATATTAGAAAAGCCTATTCAGCTTCCTTTTTAGGTTCAGTGCCCTGCACAGTTTGGACTGTAGGTTTTCCACTCTGGGATGGAGTTCTATACTTCAAAAGTATAGAACATTTTCATAAATTTCAGTCATATGACTTACAGACTGGTTTAAATTTGTGACCCAAAGTGTACTATTGAAATGTGAACAGTTGGGAATAAAATGTCTAAAAAATGGTCAATATCAATAATTTATTAAAGAAAGTTTATAAAAAACTACTCTTATCTTCTTCCTTAATGTAATGATGGATTTACTAGATAAGGGAATACTGGAGATCAATGTGTTATATATTATGGATTCAATAAGTTGTTTGATGAAATGCCATCTAGCACAGCATAAAAAACATCAATTTTAAAATACCAGGGTTTAAATGATATTTATTTAAAAGGCAAGCAGGGTCAGAAGGCAGAGAGATCAGCAATAAAAGTTACTCTAAGTTTGGTTAGCAAATAAAACTTTCCACCTTCCGTGCTTTCTGGCAAATGACATACACCTTTATTATGACATTAGTTTGGTAAATTATTATTTGTCAGTTTCCTCCCCCACTAGACTGCAGATCTTTCAGATCAGAGAACTGTATTTATTCATTTCTGGATCCTCAATGCTTAATAAATAAATCTGAAAAAAGAAATATTGTACATGAAATGATTTGGTTTCAATTAATGTTTTTCCTTCAATGAAGAGAAGCCAACAGTATGGACATCACTTACTACAGACAAGAGGGAGAGGTCTGTAGTTTCTTTATTTGAAAAATAGACAATTGAACTGTAGTCAATGCTTCTAACATTTTGTTTTCTTTTGAAAATACTTCTACGAGACCATCTTTTCTTATGTACTATATTAAGTACAGTATTCAGGAACAGTGGTATAGAGATGAAATTCTCACCAAAATTCCATCTTGCCAGTAAGTGTAGCGAATCTGCTAAGGTAAGAGCTTAGGCAAGGTAAGAGCTTACCTAAGAGCTGTGCAATTGTAAATGTGACCATATGAAATATTTTATTACCATGTTTCCCCGAAAATAGGGTATTTATTTATTTTTCCTCAAGAAGACACCCTAGGGCTTATTTTCAGGGGATGTGTTATTTTCCCCTCAAAGCCTCAGCTTGCAGCACGCACAGGATTGCTGAGACCTGACGGGGGAGCCAACCTTGTTGGTGGGGCTGCCCGCACCTTTTGGGTCACCTCTGGGATAGTAGCTGTCACGATGGGGCAGATGAGAAGGTCTTCTTTACCTCTCCATGATGAAATGAATGGGTTGTGCAGATACGCTGCGTAGCCTCGCCCATCACTAGGTCTTATTTTCGGGGTAGGGCTTATATTGCGCAAATGCTTAGAAATCCTGCTAGGGCTTATTTTATGGGTAGGTCTTATTTTCGGGGAAACACAGTACTTGTATAAAAGGAAAAATAATATGCATTCAAAATAAAATATTGTTAGCTTCTCAGTGTGTGACTATCTTAAAATTAAAAACTGTTATAAAACAATTGACTCAGTAGGGTTTATGTTGAATAAATGTGTTTAATGAAATCTGTCAATGTAATTTGGTATTAATTGAAAAGTTTCTTCAAATATAATAGCTTCAGGTATATAACTAATTTGACTGCTAGCTAACAATGGTATATTATATATTTTAGGAAACATTAGCAGTTCCCTGCTGAGAATATAAAATATGGAGAAAGTAGAGCAGGAACCATGAAGCAAGGTGAATATACTCTAATTCTTCATTATAGGGGAATTTTTGAGAATCCTAAAAGGAACTAACTTAAAGAATATTTTAACTACTCTTTCTAAAAGTAGATATGGTATGCTGAGAAAATTATTCACTCAAAAATAATAGTAGAAACTCTAATAATCACATACATCAGAAAAATGAATTTTAGATGTTTCAAATTTATGTCTGCTTATTTGAAATTTGTTTCCTAAAACCAATTATTAGACAAAATTTTCCCTGTTTTGAAATATGGAAAGTAAAACAAAAAGTGTGAGTGTTGCTTATATAAAATTTTTTCATAGCTATGAATTTTCACTAAGAAAGACTGATCTTCTACATTCTTTTTAAAATTTCTTTTTGTTTTGTTTTGTTTTGTCCTGTAGAAACGAGATCTCACTATATTGTTCAGGCTGGTCTTGAACTCCAAGGCTCAAGGGTTCCTCCCACCTGAGCTCCCTAGTAACTGGGACAACAGGTGCACACCACTGCACCCAGTCTTCTCTTCTAATGTAAATGTGTAGTATTTAGTGATGTAAAAGATACTTGTTAATGTACACAATCTATTTCAAAGGGTTGCAGTTTAATGCTCACACTATTTTTATTTGTTCATCTTTCCCTTCCATTTTTATTCTCCTGACACTTCTCTTTACTTTACTTTTTCTTACTATACTCTGCTCCAAAGTCCATATTACTGCATAACTGTAGCTTTGTCAGTCAGTGCCTAGAAGCCTTTCCAATTATTTTGTTCTCTCACCTCAAGTTTGGATAAAAATCAAATATGCAGAAAATAATCCCAATTGCTTTTTAGTTCTTGTTCACATATTAGGAAAAGCCAGAATGTGTTTCTCTTAAATTGTCAATCATATAAGTTTTTCTCTTAATATTTAAGACACCTACCTTGGATTCAGTGATCTGCAAAACTCTAGGCAAGTTTCATTAACTGTTTAAAATTAGTTTAGATGAGCAATAAGTTCTCAGTTGTAGGAGTTAATCACTGTCTGGTGAGAATCTCCAAGTAGCAAATCAGTTAAGGATCCCCATCTCCTAGCATATTATAAATGTATCTGTAAATATTTCATCTCAATGGCACTTTGAATATTTGTGGGGTTTTTTTGAATATTTGTTATGCCTTCTTATTTTAGTTTTAGACTACTTCTTGTATGTTGATAAATAAATACTCTTCTCAGTTTATTTTCCCATACTTTAACTGCTATTTTATGCATCACATGACTTTGTATTAGGAATGTATTAATACATTAATAATATTACCTCATTTAAGTCTTATATTTTACATCTAATAAATTGAGTCTCAGAGGAGATCCAAATTCAATTTCAACTGCAAGATTTATGCTATTTCTACTACTACATACTCAGACGTTTGCTTAGTTGTTAAAAATAATGGATACTATTTAAAGGCAGGAAATATATTTTTCTACTAATGTTGAAGTCTTGTTAAGATAGTTAATGTACTAAGGCTACAATTATAACAGAGGGAACAGATAATATTGCAAGTTGTACAAGCAGTGATATGGTATTCTTGGGACAAGATTGGCAATGATGGTTGTGTCTGAACTGAATACAAAATGTTCTCAGAAGCATTTCGTGAGGTTAGGTTGCAGATAGGTTTATCTATTTAAACTCAAACAAAGTTCACTATCTTGGCCTCAGATTTAATATTGCAAGAAACAGAATATTGTGTCTCTCTTACTTTGCCTTTACATTGTGGAGAACAAAGTGATATTAAATGATAGATATTAAATTAGTATTTTCTTATTTATACTCATAGCTATAGCAACTATAGTCTTCTGAATATAATTGTGCATAGCCAAAATCTGCAATAACACAGCTATTTAATTTATAGTCTCCTAAGCTGTTTAATTAAAAGCATTTAGCAATTTTAGTAATCTCCATTAAAATGATAAAACAGATAAAGTTACTCTTTGGTGATACTCTAAATTCCATCTGATTTACTTTTTTCCTTTCTTTTTTTATATTTCAGCATATTATGGGGGTACAAATATTACGGTTACATATATTGCCCATGCCCCCCTCCCCCCCTCGAGTCAGAACTTCAAGCGTGACCATCCCCCAAACTTTGCACATCTCACTCATTATGTTTGTATATACCCATCCCCTCCTCCCCCCTCTCACCCACCCGACACCCGATAAATGTTATTCCTATATATCCACTTAGGTGTTGATCCATTAATACCAATTTGCTGGTGAATACATGTGGTGCTTCTTTTTCCATTCCTGGGATACTTCACTTAGTAGAATGGGTTCTAGCTCTATCCAGGAAAATACAAGAGGTGCTATATCACCATTGTTTCTTAAAGCTGAATAGTACTCTATGGTATACATATACCACATTTTATTAATCCACTCATGTATTGATGGGCACCTGGGTTGTTTCCACAACTTTGCAATTGTGAACTGTGCTGCTATAAACATTCGTGCGTGTAGATGTCTTTTTCATAGAGTGACTTTTGTTCTTTTGGATAGATGCCCAGTAATGGGATTGCTGGATCAAATGGTAGATCTACTTGTATCACTTTAAGGTATCTCCATATTGCTTTCCACAGAGGCTGAACTAGTTTGCAGTCCTACCAGCAGTGTAGTATTGGGGAAATATGATTGAGAAATTAATGAAACATGGCTCATAAGATCATTATTCTATTGTATAACCCTATATTACTATATTAAAGACAGAAACAGGAGTTTGCATGGTTTTTCCCTGAAGGAATGTGTGGACTCAATGGTTCACTTATTAGAGGCTGCTATCATGGGAGAGCTCTCAAATCTCTGGTAGGGATGTTTTCCAGGAAGGCTTCCCAGTATCTCAAAATCTGTGAGCTTCCCTGTGTCTTGAAAGACAAGACAAGGCAAATATGGCCCACAGGATGGGAGCCGGAGACAATGAGTGCACTTTGCCCAGAGATGTGCCCCAGTGGTTATAAACAACCTGTTTATTAGAGATGGGCTTTCTGCTCTCTCCTGTCTGTCAACCTTTAAGTCCACCATAACTAATCAAAGATATACAGAGTCACTATACCTCTTTGTTTTTCCTTTGTTAATTGACAACTACCTCTTAAAACTTAGAAACTAGCCCCTAAAATACTTTGTACCTGTTTGTTCACCTAGATAGATTAGAAGCCCCTTGAGAGGACTTTTGACCCTAACCCACTACCTATATCCCCTAGCAACTGCATTCCCTGATATGCAAATATGTTAACCTGATAACTGGTAATTGATGTCTGTGATTATGAAAACCTGTATGAACCTAACCATATTGCTGGCATTGATGGAGATATACCAGTCCCCTAAGAACCTCCTACTGTGTTATATCTGATCTTTATATATATATATATATAAAACTATAAACTATACCTTAGTCTCTGTGTATTCTTTTATTTCTTTCTGTTGCCTATCAATTTCCTTATCCTCTGTGGCAACCCCTATCTTAGGGACTTGGCTCCATGGGGAGAAGTAGCTAATCTCCTCACTGGCCGGCCTCAACTACTCTCGCCCCGCAGTGTAGGAGTTTTCCTATCTCTCCGCATCCACTCCAACATTTATTGTTTGGGGACTTTTTGATAAACGCCACTCTTACTGGAGATAAGTGATATCTCATTGCAGTTTTTATTTGCATTTCCCTGAT
>VBSM01003176.1:18930358-18955872 GCA_008086735.1 Cheirogaleus medius | reverse complement strand
TGTGGTATATGCTCAAAATGGAATATTACTCAATTCTAAGAAACGACAGTGAGCACCGTTTATGCTATCCTGGATTAAGCTTAATTCCATTATCCAAAGTGAGGCGACACAAGATATGGAAAATGGGGTCCACATCTACTCTCCATCAAATTGGTACTGACTGATTAAAACTATGGTGTTCAAATGGTGGTAAAATCATAAAAACTTTTATCTTAAAATTTGGCTTAATTGAATAAATGTCATGTTGTAGCAATTTGACACTAACTTCAATTTCTTGGAAAAGGTTAGAAGTCAAGGTTAACAAAATAGCAACTTAATATAACATTAAAAGGTTAAGAAAGTCCTATAGAATGCAATTTTAGACATTTGTTACAAAGAATCAATTTTTCATTAAATTCTTTAAATGATTTTGATACTTGTTTGGTATAATACCAACTGCTTTTCTTAATATTTACCAGTAGATGGTGCTATATTAATAAACTAAGAACTTTTTTGAATTTTAGGAATACAGATATATATTGTGACGGTATTAAAATAAAAACAATTCCTTGGGCTTGACAAATAACTCTTTAATGATATGCTCATTTTATTTTTAATGCCTATATCTTAAAAAGGAAAGTTTGCTATGCATTTGGAGGTGAAAGGATTAAAAAGTATAATTTTTTTGGTCTCATTTTAATTGTTTTTCCTTTTCAAGTCATAAAAAAAACTTTGGATATAAAAAGCTCTCTTTAGCATATTTTAAAACCAAAGCCATATAATAGATTTGAAATAATTTTAAAATTGTATGCTCACACAACACATGCACACACACACATACACACACAGAAAGCTACTGTGCTGGAACTGAGAAAATGGAACAAAAGAAAGCAACACCAAAACTTAAAATTGTGATGATTTTGTGGGTATAACCCACCCAAAGTAGCTTCTATAGTTATAATTATATTTAACATTAGTCCATTACCATTCGGCTCAGGTCCGTGTTTACATTGCATTTTATTTACAGCAAGACAGAGTCATTTATCAGAGGTCTTATAGCAGAACAAGCAACCCTTCAACAACTGATTTCATTTAATGTCATTAAATATAGTTGTCTTTTAAAAGGACGCTCATTTAGTATAAGGTGAAACGCCTCAATGTGTGCTAATAATGGGACTTTTGTTCAGCATAAAAATGAATGTTGATAAACCCCTTTCCTTCTCCACTGCTCTGGCTCCAGAATTTTCTAATGAGTAGCACCAGGAGCTCAGCAACCACTAAGAGGTTTCTTAACCTGGCAGTAATTTTATCTAATAAGTAGACAGACGAGAGTATTCAGCAAAAGTTCTACTGAGGTTTCTAATATTACCTTACTAATTTTAACTAACGACTGGTAAACAAATTGTATGTCTTGAGATTGTCCATGAGGCAATGGCTCAGGTTCTATGGGGGAGAAAGAACTGCAGACATAATATAAAACTTTACTAATGAGCAGAAATAACATCAGTGAATATTTTACTCTGTTTTGTTTTTAATATGATCCCTCCAATGCCTTCCAAATCTATACAAATACATAGTTCAGCAACATCTCACTCTTTTCTTTCTTTATAATACATAGTTGTATAGTTATTCATTACATTTATTGCATTCCTTCTATGGGCAGAATATCTTCAAAGTATTCAGGACTGAAGGGTGCATTAAAAAATAGAAAGTAATGCTTTTTTGGAAAAGGCCATTTAATTAGAGAGATGGAATAAACATATTCATGCAGAAAATAGCAACCCCCCACTTTATAGTACTAACTAATATAATGTAAATTGATTGTGGGATTGATTAGTGCCTATTTGATTTCTGATCAATGCTTTTGTTAAAATATATAAAAAAGCACCTAAATATGCTGTTTACAACTGATAACAATCCTACCATGTAGATACCATTGCCATTGTGTTTTGATAAGTCAAGAAACTAGGTCCCACAGAGGTTGACTAATTTACCCACTGGCACAGCTAATAGGCCATGGGACAGGATTTGGTCTCATCTATTCTGCCCCCAGAGCCTGAACTCTCTCCAGTATGCCAAAGAGAACTCTGAAACCCTTGTAAGATGCACCTTAAGCTCACACTCATTTTGTCTGCCTCCTAAAATGAAATTTTAGGTTGCCTGTCTTTACTCTCTTCAAATAAAAATCCCACAGAAAATTTTTCAGAGTCAGAGTTGGGATTGATTTCTGTGATTCATTTGTCACTCTGAAAAGAGATTAGAGCTGAAAGAAAAGTGACTCATATGATGGCTCATGTTCACTGCTGCATGACTGACAGCTTCTAGAACAGAAAAACAGACTTTTCCTTTCCTTTGGGGAGTAAGCAGCATGTGGACATTTCATTCAGTACAGCTGATGACAATTTTTTTTTTAAATTGGACATTCTAATTCTCCCAAGAGCACTCTATAGTAATATTCCTATGTCCATAAAATTTCAAGATGATCTTTTTCAAAAAAGGAGCTCATTCTCTTTTTGCAATTGTTTACATTGTTTGCACCTCATCTAATAATTTTCACAAAATTGAATTAACTATTAGGCTTTTAGAAAAGAGAAGTTGCTTTCAGAAGGTTCTGAAAGTAGAACAATTTAGTATTCCTTCACCTGATTTAACCCATTCTTTCTAAACCTACTGATTAAATCAGTTAGTTTTCAATTGTCCTCAGATTGTATATGAAATTTGAAATTTTGTTAGAATTTATTAATTTGTTAACTATTTTAAAAAGGATGTATTATTATTAGAAAGTGTTTTATATTAATTTGCATTTATCTAGATTATTAGTTTTGATTCTCAGTTTCCAGTAAATGGAGCCAAAAACAATTTGGGTAATAATTCATGGTTACTCTAGAAACTGCATTTCTAAGTCATTGACAAAACTATTCATTAATCAAGTTATAGTTAACAAATACTGAGGCTTTTCAAGTTATGAATAAATTTTTACTGGAAGTCAGTATTATTGAGGAATTGAAACAAAACTTTGGAATCTGACAAAACAGTACAAATTATAGTGAAAGCTTGAGTAAGTGATGTAAATTCCCTCAGCTTTGTTTTTTTCTGATCAATTTCTTTAAATACTTGTCATAAGAATTAAATGCAATTACACATGTGTGTATGTGGGTATTACATATTTATAAGTATATACATTATTTAGCATACTATCTGGCACTTGGTAAGTACTCAAATGGTAAATTTTGTTGTTTTACCTCTTTTTCTTTGATGGCCTTCAAGTCTCCATTGACAAACCAGACATTTCTTCCCCACTCCTTTAATCAAAGATGTGTTGCATTTTTAATATATAAAGAGAATGACCAATAATCTATTGTCACAGTAATGTTGTGTAACAAACAACTAAAATCTACAGTGACATACGACAACAAACATTTATTTTTGCTTATAAATCCTTGGTTTGGTGTTTCTGCTGATCTGGGCTGGCGGAGCCAATCTTTACTGCTGGAGACAGGCTTGTTTAGGATTGTTTCAGTTGCATCATCTTGTCTCTAATCCACATGTTCTTTTATCCTCCAGCTGATCAGCCTAGGCTGCTTCTTTTCCATGAAAGAGCATAAGGAAGTGTGTAAGGCTCTTGAGGCTGAGGCTTGGAACTGGCACATCACCACTTCTTTATTCTTGGTGGCCAAAGTCTCTTCCTCATGAAGGAAAGAACTGCAAAGCCACAGGACAAAGTTGTGGATATATGAAAAGGTAGAAAATTGGGACCATTTTTACAATTAATTTACCATAAAGATGAAGTGGTTGAGAGAAAGGGACTTCTTCAAAAAGATGCTTTATTAGTCAGAATGTATATTTATATCTTATGCATTATTGGTTCTGTCTGTTTGGAGAATACTGACTAATAAAGCACCTTCTTGGAGAAATCCCCTTTTCTTAACCACATCATCTTATAGATAGATAGGTGTAGATATAGATATCAGAGAAGGAATTTGTTTACGTGATTATGGAGGCTGAGAAGTCCCATGATAGGCTGCCTGTGAGCTGGAGAACCAGGGAAGCCAGTAGTATAGCTCAGTTCAGGTCTGCAAGCCTTGGAAGCAGGGAAGCCAATGGTATAACTTTCAGTCTGAGGATGAAGGCCTGAAAACCTGGGAGACTGCTGGTGCAAGTCCCAGAGTCCAAAGGCCTGGGAACCTGGAGTTCTGATGTGCCTGTTTCAGAAGAAAGAGAGTGAATAGTTGCCTTTCTTCTGTCTCTTTTTTTCTATTCGGGCCCTCAGATTAGTGGATGGTGCTACATTGGGTGAGCGTGCATCCTCCTTACTCCATCCACTGATTCAAATGCCAGTGTCTTCCAGAAACATCTTCACAGACCTATCCAGAAATAATGCTTTACCAGCTATCTGAGCACACCTGAATCTAGTCACATCTACACCTAAAATTAACCATCACAGGTGCTAATCTGTTTTTGACATTTTTATATCTGTTACTTTGGAGTTCTCATGATTTTTAGCTCTATAACTAATATCAGTGGACATTACTATTTTATATGACTAATAATAATAGCTAATAATTATTAACTATATAATATGTGCTAGGTATTTTGGCATTTTACATTTTTTCTTATTTAAATTTCAGTTATCCTTCAAAGTAGATAGTATTATTATCATCTCTATTTTAGATAATAATGAGTCTTGAAGGAATAAGTAATTTATTTATGGTCACAAAACTAAAAATTAGCAGAGCTAAGACTTGAATCCAGATTGGTTAGACTACAGGGTTTGCCATGAAAATACCCTCCTTCGTTAATTCTATTTATTGACTCTTGCGTGTGTCAGCCAAAACAAAGAAACAAACACGAACCAGTTAGGTAATTTTTACATTGTACTAAATATGAATAAATTAATTCATATTAGAAGTGATTATTTTGAGACATAATTATTTTATATATAATTACCACGAGGTAAGCAAGAAAATAACTTGGAGGACTCTTCTCCACTTTCCACTTTCAGAACCTGTATTCTAATTGGTAGCCCTGCTCCCATAGCAGAATGGACCAATTAGCTAAGTTTCCATTCAGCTTCTTGCTAAAATGTCAAGACTAAAACAAGATTCATTTAAAGGCATACAATAATAAATGGGGTCCATTTAAAATAAGACACCCTAGTTTGTATTCCTAATTAGAAGATTGAAATGACTGCTATCCCTGAAATTGTAACATGTTCTCGGTATTTTCCTAGTTATATTAAATGTTCAGATATCTAATATCACTTGAATCATGGAGACATTTTTGGAAGATTTTCTAGTACATGAGATAACCTTCACACAGAATAAAAATAATTGGCTTGGATGCATGTGAACTATATATAAATTGGCAGGATAACTGTTAACCTAAGTATACTTACAAACCTCAGCATCATCCTTGGTTTCTCTTCCTTTCAATTGCATCACCCCTTCCCAAGCCCTCCTTCTGGCCCCAATTTCATAGTATATGTTTGTAATCTATATATGAAATCCCTTTCATTTCCCATCTTTTTTTTTCCATTGTCCCTGCCACTATTTTGGTCCTGACTTTCATTATTTTCCTTTAGAATGCAGAAATAATTTTCTAGTAGATTTTTTTGTCTTTAGTACCTCTTCCAACCACACTGATTCTAGTTAAAATGTAAAGATAAATATCTTTATTTTTTTTTCATTTTAACATGGCTGTAAGTACTTATTATTGATTAGCCTCATCTTTCTAGAATTGTTCTTTTGTTTATTAGGTGGTTTGGAGTGGAGTATGTCTGATGGAAAAATCCCCGTCTCAGTGCAATTCAATTTTGGTAACAATAGGAAAGGTCTAGGGAAGTAGAACTAGGAAAGGGAAGAATGACCTGACACCTAATTTTGATCAGGTACACAAGACCTTGACTGCCACTCCCCACACCATGATAGAGGGAGCAGCTGGATGCTATAGGTCAGGTAAGCTGGAGACTAAATCCAGGGAAGTCAGCTGGCATTTGGAGGGTGGGTGCCAGAAAATGTAGTTTGTTCTACATAGAAATTATGCAGAGGTCTAGGAAGAGACAGAGAGGCACCAGGCAGATGGTATTAAAGCTTCTCTCCCCAAAACCTTAATGAAAAGTTACAAACTCTGTTTAAAGACCACAGGTAAATGAAGGCTGGTACAACATGATAGTGGATGATTCTGTGCTATATTTGTGTGCCCAGGTCTCCAGTCATCATTGGTTTCTTAGAGTAATTCACTAATAGATTTTTTTTTTTGAGACAGAGTCTCACTCTGTCACCCTGGGTAGAGTGCAGTGGCATCATCCTAGCTTACTGCAACCTCACACTCCTGTGATCAAGTGATCCTCCTGCCTCAGCCTCCCAAGTAGCTGAGACTACAAGCATGTGCCATCGTGCCCAGCTAATTTTTGTATTTTTGGTAGAGATGAAGTCTAGCTCTTGCTCAGGCTAGTCTTGAACTCCTGACCATAGGTGATCCTTCTGCCTTGGCCTCCCAGAGTGCTAGGATTATAGGCGCGAGCCACCAGGCCTGGCCACAAATGGAAAGAACAGAATCTTTCCATTTGATTGAAGTAGAGGAGTCTTGTATGTGGAATTTCTTTCCCATTATTAATGGGCTCAGCACAGATGACTTTAACATCATAGAAAATGGCAAATATCATAGGAAAAAATAACATGATAGTAAAGAAACTATTCAAATGTTCATTATATGTTAAAAATGTTCAAGCTCACTAATAAACAAAAAACTATAGTTAGAAATGAGATAAAATTTTGATAAATATAAAAATTTAATTCCATTGATAAAATTGACCAATATAAAAATGTTTATAGTCAATGCTAAGAATATATTAATGTATATGTTACATGTGATCCTATCCATTGAAATTTTGGGGAGCTCAACTTTAGTACCATCTCTTACACTGCTGATTTTAGTATAAAATGTTAGAAGTTGGTTTGGTGATATTTATTTAAAGCTTAAAAATATCTATAACCTTAAACCCACAATTCTACTTTTAATAATTTATCCTACCAAAATAATTGGAGATGTTTACAAATATGTACAAATAAGGACATTTATCACAGCATTATGAGCATTGGGAAATAGTTTAAATATACAACACTATGGAATTGATTAGGTAAATGCTGGCATAGTAAATGCAGTGGGAAACCATTAAAATTTAAGTTGTAGAATATTTAATGGAGGGGAAATAATCATAAAGCTTTGTTATGAATATAACAGAGCAGGCTAAACAACGTGTTTTGTGAAAATTCAAATGTATATGTATACATATGAAGAAGCCTGCAAGGCTATACACAGAAATGTTCTTAGTGATTATTACTGAGGGTGATATTATTAAGGATATTCATTTCCTTCTTTGAGTTTTTCTATATTTAAAAATATTCTTCCATGTTTACTTTTACAATCAGAAGAAAATGTTTTATTTTTAAAAATATTGACTAATGTTTTATATTCTTATTAATGAATATGAATATTTTTTTGTTTTATTTATGCTTATGTAGGGATCTTTTATGAAGAATTGTTTTATTTAAAAAACATATCTATATGTTGCTAGTAATTATGAGAATGGCAGTCTCACTAATTATGAATACATTTAAGTAGTGGCATTAACATATAGTATTTACATTATACCATTAGTATTAAAATTATTCACATAATTCACATAAGGACACAAAGACATCAGGAAGAAAGAAAAGCCACAAAATAAATCATAATCATGCTGCCAAGTGCCTCTTCACTAACCTCCCAAGTCTCCCATCAATATCTGAAAAATCAATTTTCTTACTCTCAGATTGCTTCCCAGTCTTAAAGCTAAGACTGGCTTTAAACAGGATGAATTTGGAGGTTTTAGGGTTTTAGGGGAATTACCTTATCGGGGTAAGTTTATATAGTTGGTGATATGGGAATGTTAACAAAAGTGTATTCATAAACTTAAAATTATAAAACTGTTTAGAAATATTTGTCATTTATTAATTTATTACAAAATTATTAAATAACTCTGTTTATTCTATTAGAATATTCACACAGTTAAAGTTTCCAGAAGAATTCCAGGCATTCCCAGTTGCCACAGCATTCAGCAGCATCTTCCATGCCTCCAGAGAAGCTGTGAAAACAAAGGAACAGCAGCAAGGCAATTTTATCAGGTCATGATTATACTTACATCTATACATGTGTTAGATTTTGAAACAAGCCTGGTGGCTTATAAAAGGGATCTGGAACTCAGACTCTGAGCAACTTGCAGGCAGCAAGAGAAAGCACTGCTGAGCATGCTGTTCAGCATTATTGACTTTTCAAGAGACAGTTAAGAACATAGCAAGGTAACTATTGGATATACAAAGCCACTGAAGCCACAGCTATTGATGGTTAAAGTAAACTCAAATAGATTTGAGAAGAAAAGTATGATTTTACAAAATCATACAAAACTATGATTTAAATACTCACTCGAACAAGATTTTTTAAAAATAGGAGAGTCAAATTAGCAGAAGTAAACTCTTAAATAGGGTAAGTCAAAGTATAATGGACCATTATTATCAACACTGAAGTCAAAATTCTAATATCTTCCTTAAGAAAGCTTTATTAATTCTGATAGCATCTCATCATGCCTGATTAACTTACCAAGATAAAGTAATCACACATATAATTATGATAAAGACAAAATGCTGCCAGGTTTGCTTAGTTTTCATTATTCTCAGATATTAAAACACAAATAAAAGAAAAATGTTAAGTTCTAGATATATCGAGGTATACAGTCTAATTTTTTTTAACCTTTTTGAAAACTCATCATCAAAACTCTCATTAAATAGGGAAATTACCATGGACATTTAAACAAGTTTTCACAGTAAAAAAAAGTTCAAAATACAGGCTTTTTTTACATTATATTATAAATGATCATAGCCCTATAGATATCTGAATCACTACTAAAGAAATTATACCATGATATTCAAGGAAATGTTTATCTACACATATACAGCATTATTAATAGAAAACTAATAAGATAATACACTGTTCATTCTTATGCAGACACAAAGTGAGATGCAGAATCCTTTCCAAATCTTCTCAAGACTAATCTATTCTATTGTTTATTGAAGAAGGAAATTGTGAATTTCCCAGTTTGGACTCTGTCTGGGTGAGTGGATGCTATTAGATGGAATTAAAAATTTTGGGGTATAGTCACACCTAATGGGTGTGGTGTACACCATCTGGGCGGATGGACATGCTTGATGCTCTGACTCAGGTGGTACAAAGGCAATATATGTAACCTAAACATTTGTGCTTAGGTTCACCATAATATGCTGAAATTAAAAAAAAACCCAAAAAATAAAGTCCAATTACAAAACAAACAAACAAAAAATTTTGGTGTACCCTAATCAAATGATATAAATTGCTAATGATTATATAATGGGTGTCAATATTTCTATTACATTCATTTTCCTTCTAAAGTTACCATATTAGTCTTTAATACGCAATACCTTGCTAACAACAAGAAGAAAATTCATTACACGAGTGTGTGTCTAGTAGCATTGTGCTTACACAAGACTCTGGCAGGCAGCCTTCTTAGTTATCTCAGAGTCTTCTCTACCACAACCAGATGGACATATATCAATAACCTGCCATGCTATTTCTCCCAATAATTATGTGTGTGTGTGCTGTGTATAAGAGGAAATGTCTTCATATATTCATTAATAGACACACACATGTGCACACATACAAAAGAATGTAATAAATTCAGACCTACTGGATGTCAGGCATGGTGCTACTATTGAGAATGTATTGGGGAACAATAATTCATTATTCCTGCTATTAGGAAGTTCACTTTCAGGGTGGTAGAGGGCATTAATCAAATAATATATAATGAACATGTAATTTATAATTGGGGTAAGTACAATAATGAAGAGCTTAGTGATTCTATTAGAGAACATAATTGGAAATTTGACCTAATTAGGGACTGTGATGACTGAAATTAAATAAGAATATGCAGATGTTAACCAGGCAAAGGTGGGGAGGGTAGTGAAAATCCTCCAGGCAGAGATACTAGAAAGGGTAAAATCTCTTCGAGAAGTTGTGTGTTTATGAATCCCCTCTGCCTCATACTCTCTGAGAGCTACAGTGGGATCCCAGTGGTATTCTCTTCCCTTTACGTCTCACCATTTTCCCACACGTGGCACCAACTCTGCAGCTTGGTCCGTGATTCTATGCCATAAGATTGAGGGGCAAGATGAAAAAAGTAAACCAACAAAATAAACAAAGTTATTTGTGAACTAAGGTAAAGAAATAAAAAATGCGATTTTCTAGCTTCTGTAGGTAAAGATCTTGAATAATTTAAACCCCTGTCATGTGGTGTTGATTATTTCTAATGATTTAGCAATAAATCAATTAAAGAGTATGCTCTAAAAGATTTTTAAATTCCTGAAGCAAAGATCTATTTAACCTATATGGAATTTAGATATTTATCAATAATGTGATGATTAGCATAAATCTATTTGGATACTTAATAATGCTTTGACATTTCATACACTAATTTCTTTGAATAAACAAACAAGTTTTACATGGAGGACATAAAGAAAAAAGGTTAGATGTCCTATGGCCATAGTCATGAGTTCTCTGACAAAATAGATTCCTTTATCTGTCAAATGCCTTTTTTCTTTTGAAATATTATGCTTTAAACAAATAGTAGAACTTGGTAGTGGTTATTCTCTCATGTCTTACCTGGAATGCAGCTCTTTGTCATAGCTGCAGGTGAGAGTCTCCCAGAGTCCAATTCAGGAGGCAGTGTATTTCAATCTGAAAGAACAGGTAGTATCCAGAAAAAGAGGAATTGGTAGTGATCCATTAGGCAATATAAGACAGATAAGGGAAAGAAAAAAGAAAAAAGAATGCTGCCACTGTGGAAATGCTCTAGTGGACAGACAGGTGTTTCCATCTGGTCTGTGTGTATAGGTATACACAACACACACAACACACACACAATCATAGTGAGGAATAGCATGGCAGGTTATTGATACTACATACACTATCACTACTGGAAGATGAACTCACTATCTATTACTGAAGATAAAATGATAACTACAATTATTTTCACCCTAATCAATGTCTTATGTCTTACCAAGATGCAAAGTCATTCCTTAGATAGACAATATAGCATGGAGTTCAATGTTGCTTGAGTTCTCAGGGTCCTAGGACCCTGAGAAAATTATATAATTATTTTAATTCTCTGTATACAAAATGGAGGTATTAATGGGAAATATCAATGATAACTACCTTGTAGGGGAGTTGAGAGTATTAAATGATATAATATAGGTTACATATGTATACATATACACATATACATTTTTATATGTATAAAATATTATTTTAGAATATATAATATTAAATACTTTATTTATAAAACATATGTAGGTAGAACATATACACATGTATATGTTTTTACATGTATTAAATGCAATATAATGATACATAGAAAAAAATGACATACCAATTTTATTGATAGAAATATTTTTTATTTCCCATGTAATTCACCTTATGTAACCTAAAACATGATGACACAAATTCTCATCTACTCCACCAAAAAGATTATTTACTATTGTAATGCTGTTGTTTTGAGCTTGAAAACAGGTCCCTCATAGTCCTCTTCTTTGGCCTATTCCTGTTGCCACAACTCCTCCACTGCTGTTTATTTCATATTAGACTGATATCCCCAGCAGTCCTTCACAGGGACTACCACTGACTTGCATCCCAGTATTGGATCCAAATCCTACCATTCTCTCTTGGAGCCTAACTGAAAGCAGGCTGTCACTCCTAAGGAATCAGTGATGAAGATTGGGGAATAATGGAAAGGAAGTACAATGTATAGAGTATTTCTCTCAGGGTCCTTCATAAGTCCAGCTTCCCCCTTGTGTCTAGAGTCAACAGCCTCCCCCTTTAATACATTCAAAATGTTGGTTGCCTCCTTGCCCAAAAATCCAGGTCAAACCAAACTTCCACTGCTGAAATAGAAGAAACTTTCTGCTCAATTCCACCTAAAGCATGCTTCTCAAAGACATAGCTTTTTTCTACTCTCAAACTGATTTTTTCCAAGGTGTTTGACTATGGGAATATCTATTACTTTCGGGAGAAACCTCATATTAGACTCTTGGGTGTATGTCATTGTCCTGTGGTTCTAACATGATAGTCAGATAACATCTGGTCACCAATCTCAACTCACGTGGGTTAATCACAGCCCAGTCCAGGTAGGGATTACTAAGCTCAGGTCAGTTATTTTTCAGTGTCTTCTCATTAACAGTTAAAAATGTCTGAGGATTATAGGTAAATAATTTTTGGCATATATCCCATAATGGATCGTTCATTTAGATGCCTTCTGGGGCTTGGCAAATAATTAATGTAAATGCAGAAGTAGTGTAGGACAATGGTTCTCAGACTATAGTCCTGGGATCAGCAGCATCAGCATTACTCAGCCTACTGAAGACCTAGCAGACCAAAAACTCTCAGGTGAGGCCCAGCAATATGTTTTCACAAGCCCTCCAATGATTCTGATTCATGCTTAAGTGTGAGTGAGAACCACTGGTATAGAACAATGGGGAGTGGGGCTCTATAGTGAACTAGAAAGTGAAAGTCAAAAAGCATTCAAGTCCAAGGTAAACAAAACTGAGCTGACCAAAACAAAATGAAAATACCACATATGAGGGAAGAATTTAACCCATGGAACATGAGTTTATTCTTGCAGATTTAAAGGAATCTTGACACCTTTGATTTCTAGAGTGCCTCAGATTTTAATCAGTCATATTAGAACTGTCTAGAAAACACCTTCCCTGTGGTTGTCCGTCCTGCTATATTCAATTATATACTCTCCAAACAGTGCAGTCTTAACCATTTGAGTCCTTTGAGTTAATGGTATGTTCTCATAAAATGAGAATGGTAGAACATATTTTCACATTTCATGGAATAGAATAATGTGTTTCGATTGATTTTCTTATTGAATTGAAAATCTGTAAAGCTCATAAAAAAGCTTGCTGAACAGCTAGTCCAATATGTTTGCTTTATAGATATAGAAAATGAGGTTGAAAGAGGCTGAGCAACATGCTGAAGAACAGTGAACAGATACAGAAGAATTTATGTTGTAGTGTGGTTACAAGAAAGAATCAAATATATATATACTATACATTGAAAAAGCTGTATTTCTTTCAAAATTAATGTTCAGATTTATACATTATGAATGTATAATATGTACAAAACTAAATTCTCAGTAGGAATCTATGAAATTAAAATCAAGGCCAGTAAGAAAAGGATTCAGTATTTACTTCATGAAAAAGTGGCAGTACGTGGAATTCTTTAAGTACTCCTAATATAATTAATACTTTCGAATATGTGCAGCATACAGCATGACAAAATAACTCAGTTTTATTTACCATGCCTGATTCTTTTATCCATGGATCATGGGTGAGAGTGCCATATATACTTGGAACTCCCTTCACCGAATGAAAGATTTATAAGAGAAGGGTTCTTGTTTGTCAAGTTCCTGCTGTATCCCACCTTCCAGAGTTCTCGGCACACTGTCAGTTCTCAATAAATATTTGTTGAATAAATGAAAGTGAAGACAAGTTATTTATTTTTCTTGCTTTCTCACATTCCTTTTTCTGAAATTATGCTCCCATCGTCCTAGCTGTGAGTACAACAGAGCCTGTACTTCCACCCTTTCCACTATGCCTGCTAAGCTACATAGCTAATGCAACCAGGGATAAACTTGGCCAATTACTTCTCTGTCTTGGTTATATAGAATTGGGACATGGAGAGTTCATGAAGCTTTGTCTGGCACGTGAACTAGGTGATATTACATTGGTTATGTTCTGTGCATTTTTTAATGAGCGAGTAGTGATTGACTACCTATTATCTCTTAGGGTATAAGAATACTACAGTGAATAAAACATTTCCTTATGCTTATATATATTTATGTATAAAGATGTATAAATTACTAAAATTATTACATACATAATGTTAAGAAGAAAAATAAAGCAGTGTAAGATGATAAATTGTAATGGGAGGTATTATTTTAAATAGGGTAGTCAGGAACTGACTCTCTGAGCTGGTAACATTTGATCAAAGACTTGAATGAAGTGAGGAGCAAATCATATGAATAATCGGAGGAATAATGATCCAGGTATGTAGGACAGACAGCAAGTACAAAAACCTGAAAGCAAAATATCTGGCTGCAGTGAAGTGAGCAAGGTAAATGATGATGGGAAATGAGACTAGACATATAGCCAGGAGCCAAACCCTTTGAGATCAGAGGGCCAGAGTAAGGAGGACTTCGGATGTTATTCTAAGAGCACTATTAAATATTTGGAGAGCTTTAAGAAGGGGAATCATTTATGTTGTCAAAAGATTATTCTGGTTCCAAACAAATGGAAACAAGGAAACAAACTAAGGTGTTACACTGGTCAAGAAGTAAGAAGACAACAGCTTAGATTAGGTGGTAGTGGTGGATGTGCTGATGGTTAGATTCAAGATATATCAAAAATAGGGCTGAGAGGATTTGCTGAAGGTTTAGATGACAGATTTTAGATAAGGAGCAGATTTACCACGTGAATCCATTAGGTGAATGTGGTGCCATTTACGGAAATGAGAACACTTGGGCAACAAACAAACAAACAAACAAACAAGAGTTTGGTTTGAGATATGCTAAAATTAAGTATGCCTATGAGATATGGAAATGAATATATTGAGTAGATACAAGTATATTTGTCTAGAGTTCAGCAGAGTAATTGACAAGGTCAGTTTCACTGGGTTTGTGGGAACAAAAGGATGTTTGAGGTAAATCCAAGAGTGAATAAGAAGCAAGGAAGTAAACATGGTGTAAATAGACAACTGGTACAATGAGTTTTTATGAAAGGAGATGGAGAGAGAGGATACAAGATAAAAGGGGGTTGTAGGTCAAAGAAGTTTTTTATTAAGATGGAATATTTAAAAACATTGTAACTTATGTATGTATGTACAACTATGGGAACTATCAGGTAGAGTGGAAAAATGATGGCACCAGAGAAGTGGTAATGGTTGGAATGATATCCTCGAGAGAGGAAGTTATCTAGTTCACTAATGAAGGGGCTGGTTATAGTCAGCAAACAATGTATCCATTGTAACAAGAACAGAGTCACCATGTATATGGACTGATGCAGGCCACTTGGTCAGTATGGCAGAGGAACATAGGAGCACTTTTCTGATTACTTTTATTTTTCAGTGAAAGATGAGGTAAGGTTATCAGTTGAGAGTGAGGCATGAGAAGGGGTGTTGGGCGTTTCAAGAGAGAAGAGGTGTAAAATTGTTTACTCTAAGTACATAAGAGTAAATTAATTAGGAGAATATCTTGTGTACAAAAAAAGAGTGAAGGAAGAATGAATCTGAAATCTAGAAATAAAACCTAGTCATACAAGAGAGACAGAGAAGGAAAGCTTGGTTCTAGCCTCCAAAAGTATAATTATACTTCTTCCCATTGGCTATGTCTCTTTTCCATAAATTCATTTTTCTTCCCTGATTTTTTTTGTCTGAATCTGGTTTGAAAATATCTCAGTCAACTTGCAACCATTATTGATTCTTGATGAAGACACTGCATAAAGATATTATTGTTATATACTAAGCAACCTGTATTTTGTTCCTGGAAGTTCCTTCAAAGACTTCAAAGCCTTTCCTCATTGAATCAGTGAAAATCATTATCTCATAAAAGGAGGTAACAAAAGAGTTAAATTTTAGCTTTAGAATAAAACCCTGAAGGACACAAAGCCTGAAGTTTATGCCTTTAAACAGGTAAATGTCTTTAAAAGGTAATCTTAGAGAAGATAATTCAGAGTCAGTTTGTTTGTTAATCTCTTTCCTTTTCCATACTAGGTAAAGATTCCATTGGCCAAGGAAGATAGAGAAAATTGGGTAAGAGTGCTTCCAAACATTTCACAAATCATGGCTTTCATAAAAATTTAAAATATTTGTGGAGGCAACAGGCTAAGTGTATCTATACCAGGACATAGCCAGCTGCTCTAAAGAATGAGAAGATCAAAATTTTATTACACCTGCACATAGTATTCCTATATCAAAACATCACATGTATCCCATAAATATGAACAACTGTTATGTGTCAATAATAATTAAAAGTTCAAAAATTGAGGAAAATTTTTAAAAATTTAAAAAATCTTATTCTACCTGGAACCCATTTGCAGTACAGGTATACAATAGTACACCTGTTGGGAAGTTCTGGTAGAAGAAAAGGGAAGATACTTTTACCAGTACCTGTCCACTAGGGGGTTCTAAAAAGATTGCATTTCAATTCTTCCACACTTATGCTTCTGGCCTGAATATTATAATTTTTTTTTGACAGAGTCTCACTCTGTTGCCCGGGCTAGAGTGCCGTGGCATCAGCCTAGCTCACAGCAACCTCAAACTCTTGGGCTCAAGTGATCCTCCTGCCTCAGCCTCCCAAGTAGCTGGGACTACAGGCATATACCACCATGCCCGGCTAATTTTTTCTATATATTTTTAGTTGGCCAATTAATTTCTTTCTATTTTTAGTAGAGACGGGTCTCACTCTTGCTCAGGCTGGTTTCAAACTCCTGACCTTTAGCAATCCACCCGTCTTGGCCTTCCAGAGTGCTAGGATTACAGGCGTGAGCCACCATGCCTGGCCAATATTATGATTCTTTAAAAACAAGAGAGAAAGCAGGGATGAGAGGAGAGACAAAGAAGAGAGAGAGAAGGAGAGAGAGAGAGAATGAGAAAATATTTATGAATTTATGGAAAGGTAAGAGAGTTTGGCTTCTTGTTCATATTTCCCTCCTCTGCCTCTATTTCAGGATCAGACAACAGAGACTTTCCTTCCTTTCAGGATGTGTATTGATATGCACTATATTATGCCACTAAAAGAAGAAAATTGAGAATTGTAGATAATGCGTGAAATCAACTAGTCCTCAGGTGCAGCATATTTATTTTAGAAATTTGTTGAATGAATTAAATGAATGAAACTTTAATGACTAGCATAGCTTAAAAATTCCTGATTGGAAATGGGCTGAATCTTTGATTTGTTCCTCTCAACATGGGTTTGAACATCTTCCTTTTTATTTTGGGGTGATTTAAATGCATTCTGTTAAACCCCCCCAAGCTGTTTAAACCCCCAAATAATTTATTATTTACCTTTACAAAGGACATTTCTGTTTCTTTTCTGAGATGTTTTATCTGAAGTAACTTGGGTGAAAATTGTGAACATTAATAAAGTCAAGTGCAGTGCACATTGACGACACTAGTGCTGGAGATAAACTTCTTTCAAGGTCCATGATCAATAAAAGAGGGAGGGCACTGGGGGATCAGACTTCGGTAAATGACTTGTAATGAGTGACCAGAAAGAAGTCATATCACATGACTGTATGGGCCAAGTAAGAAAGATATATAATTGGGTCACTAAAATATTGGTCCTGATTTGGGGATGATAACTTTCCTAAGAATTCTTAGGACATAGATTCATCAGAGAAATTCTTGATCGTAGATGAAAGAGAACAAGTTTAACAAGTTAAATAGGAAAAACAATTATATGCTTACAATTTATTATTGATTTCTTAATGTATTTGAATTAGAAACTTGACTGATTCTGTATGTTGCAAAATAAAAAAAAAAGTGGTGGAGGTTGGGAGGAAAATAATGAAGATTTTCAGGAGTGTGGGGTACATAGTGGAGGGTGAGACACACATGCTGGGGTAAAACCAGATGCTAGAGGGAGAAGAAACACGAGGATTTGGATCAGTGGCATAAGCAGAGGCTGAAATAAGCTTGTAGGACAATATTCAAGTTTCTTAAAGCTTGTTGTTAAAAATATGTTCTTTTTCTTGAGAAAATTGAAGAAGTTTTTGGTCATATTTTCCCATTAATGATCAAAATAAAAAAGTGAAATTTATATGTTTGTATCTGCAGTCTATCCAGATAAAGGTCACTAATTTAACTGTCTGTTTTGCTGAACGATGAATAATTTGATATAGCATACCTTGAGTTCTGCTAATTTGGTGTGAAGATGTAGACAACCTTCTGTTCTTTTGTTTACAGGGTCTCTTAACTTTGTGACTCCCCTGGTAGTAATTCATTTTTTGCTAAAATGTAACAGAATTACAAGTGTAAACATTTATTTAATTTGTTTAGATTTATAAAACCATGCGCATTCTCCAGGCCTTTGGGGGCATGAACCAGATAAGAACATATGGCATAATCTATTATTTTTTCAACTCTAGTTATGTGGAAAGGCATTGTTTAAATGTCAATGAGGAAATTTCAAATTGCTCTCCTTGGAACAGTGATTTCTTGGATAATGTTCAGCTAAATTTAATAAAGGTACATTTTATTTTCTTTAAGTAATTCACCAAAGCCATGGTTTTCAATCTTTTCAGAATAGTAGGATATGTTTAGAATTTCCTTCTGTGCCAGGAAGTACAACTAACATATTAGCCATTGTTGTAGGGCATATTATTTTAAAAAATCTTTGCAGTATATGCAAAGTAAATTTACAATATATTCAGATTGCTAACAGTAATGACATTTTTTCTAGCGCCGATATTCTTAATTTCTAACGGTAATAAAAAATAATGTGGCAAGTCACAGAATATGCCTTTAAAGAGTGTAATTTTATGCACTTTAAATTTATATTTCCATGATTAATGTTGGCAGAATGGTTACAGCTGTTTAATTTAGACAGTATAAAACTGACTCTACTGAACAGGGAAAGAATGGATGGATTATGCCAAGTGAAAGATTCTGAAAACTGAACAGTTATTATTCATTTATTTATTTTTACCAGAGGCCAAACCTAGAAAACATGGGTTTAAGGTTTACTTATTAATATATAGCCAGCACAAGATGCAAAAGAGTATTCCTCTTCTTTGGAAGGTTCTACTTTGATCTGTTGTAGGTATTGAGAACAATTCTGAAATTCTTGTTAATTTTTCTCACTGTCTTTCTACTTTCTTTCTTCCAAGTTGCTACTTGTGTTCATGTGCACACACACATGTACACTTCTGAGTTATTCTCTGGGGGTGGGGTGAGTGAATTACTATTTTCTCTCTCAATTTATATCTTAAATTTCACTAATATTTTTACCAGGAAAAATGTTAGGGATTTGTACTTTTTTAGGTAGAAAACTTTAATATCGCCAAGAATCTCAAATGTATTAGGATTACATTAACCTTCCTCTGCTTTCTTGGACAGGTCAAAATGGCCTGTTGATAATCTTCAAAGAGATATTTTATTTGGAGAAAACTCCATATGTCATATACTCTTAATATAGAGCCTGTCAAGAAATGTGATACAGCTTATAGAATTAGAGCATTAGCCCCATGAAAATTTGCCTACAGATGTTCTTCTTATTTAACAACCAACATTAATAGCATTAAGGAAACAAAATTTGGTTGAATTAGGAAAAGAAAGTTATCAAAGAAAACATAGAGAAATTTATTTTAAATAAACTAGAATGAATGTTTCCTGTTTTTAGTGGTTCATCTGTATTTTATCATTTATCACTAATGCTTTTTTTGTCTATTTATTTGGATAACAGACTTAGTAAAAGATCATGACACTATAATACCTGAGACTTAATAATACATTTTTTATAAGTTCCAAACATTTTATGTCTAAACACTTACTTGATCAGTATTTCACAGTAAGAGGGAATAGGATTAAATGCTCATGCTTTCCTAAGCAGTGTCTCCAGCCCACATCTCCTTTTGAAGTCCCAGGTCCTTGCTGACCATTTCAACTTGGCCATTACATGGAGAACTAAAACTCAGTCAATCGGTAGTGGAGCTGATCATTTGAATCTACTCTTACTCTTGTGCCTATTTCTCATCTCATAAAATATATGCTACTTTTCCTTTTCCTGACCACCATACTAGTCAAGGAAAAATCTTTGATTCTGCCTCCTTAATGTCTCAGATACAGTCAGTGTCCATATTGCCTCTAGGGTTTTCCTCGCTGCTAGATTGTAGTAACACATTCTTAGTTCCTTCTGATAACTTGCAATCCTCCAATTTGTCAATGTACTTTTATGAAATGCCAATCTGAACCTGATACAACCTGCTTAAGTCCCTCAATGGCTCTCTATTTCCCTCATGAAATCCAGATATTTAGCCTAGGACACAAGGTCATTGTTGATCTACCCTTGGCTTACTGCTCCACTTTTTAGTTGGTCTCATAACTAAACAGAAGTTATAGGAGGGTGGTTTAAATAATTATTATAATTCTTTTTCACTTGTCTTGTAAGGGAGATAGCTTTACACTGTGCGTCTAAGGTAGTCAATGTCCTTCTAGCTATTAATAACAAATAGTATGATACCTAAACATCTCAGTCAAAATTTGAGGGTGAGATACCCTGGCCTTTTGGAATTCCTACTAGTACTAAACAATCCTTTGGTATTAAAGGACATTTGTATGCACGCATGACCGTGAATATTTGAGTTGCTTCATTTTTGGCAATTTTGAAAAAAAGATGCTATGAACATTCTTGTTCAAGATTTTCTGTAGGCTGATGTTCTTGTTTCTTTTGGGAAATACCTAGGACTGGAAGTGCTAGGTAATAGCATAGATATAATGTTTAACTTTATAAGAAATTGTCAGACTTTTCCCAAAATACTTATACCATTTTATACTTCTTTCCAGGATTTATGAGGGTTCCGATAGCTCTACATCTGTGCCAATATTTGTTATTATCAGTTGTTTTAATTTTAGGCATATTCGATTTTATTTATTGATATATCATTGTGGTTTTAATTTGTATTTCCCTAAGGGCTAATGATTGAGCACCTTTTCATGTGTTTTTTGGCCATCATATTTCTTCTTTGTTAAGTGTCTGTTCAAGCTTTCTTTTATTGAGTACTTTGCTTTTTTATTGCTGAGTTGTAGGAGTTACTTATATATCATGAATATCAGTCTTTGCCAGTTATATGTTTTGCCAGTATTCTCTCCCCTTCTGTGGTTTGCCTATCTATATTCTTCATTGTGTCTTTTTTGATGAACATACATTTTTAATTTTAATGAAGTACAATTTAGCATTTTTAAAATTTTTGGTATTGCTTTCTGTATCCAGTCTAAGAAGTTAATGTTTAATCTTTAGGCATGAAGATATTCTCCTATGTTTTCCTTAAGAAGCTTTAGGGTTTTTGCTTTTACATTTAGGTTTATGATCCATCTCAAGTTAATTTTTATATATGGTATAAAATAGTGGTTGAGGCTCACTTTTGTTCATACAAATATTCAATTGTCTCAGAACCATTTGCTGAAAAGACTTTTCTTTCCTAATTTAATTACTTTGGCACCTTTGCTTAAAATCAACTGAATGAGATTTCTGGTTCTTTCTGCCATATAGAAAACTTGAAAGAGCGGCTTGTCCATTCTAACAACTAGAAGTGTCTGGATAAACCATAAAATAACTTTTTGATCATGTCAAAGAGCTGAAGTAGCAGGGCAGCCAAGGCACATGAAATATAAGTTGGAAATGCCCCCTCCAGGGAATAATGGCACAGAGTGGCTCATCTGTGGCAGAGCATGAGAAGAATGACGACTACAAGAAAAGCATATAAGAATCAGTTAAAAATTTAGTATATATTGGAAGTGAAGTATGGGCTGGAATGTTAGATCACAGTTCCCCACAAATATTTGCTGCTAGATTTTCGGAGTTTCACCCAGGGCATGCACAGCTTAGTATATTGTTAAATGCTCTGAGAATCCTATGCAAAATTTCTGCCCCTCCATTCCTCTGGTGCATTGCCCTCCAGACTTTAGCCAATTTAGCAGCCCAGAGCTCTAATCTTTGCTTTCCCAGTTCAGGGAGATCCCTGTGCTCTGTTTGGGTTTCCTCTCTGCACTGCAGTCTGAAAAATGTATCCAGGAAGAAAGCCAGTGCATATTGTTAGGCCTGCCAATGTATTTCCCTGCCTGTGGTCCTGTTTTCTACCTGTGGTCCTCTGAAAAGAGTTGCTTCATATATTTTATGAAGTTTTACACTTATTTTAGGCCAAAGGGCTAGTCTGGCACCAGTTATACTTTCATGGCTGGAGTCTGTTATTTTCCAAGACCTTGTAGTTGTTAGCTAAAAAAAGCCAGAAATAAATAAACATACAAATACACAATATAGAACAGAGAAAAAGCTTTAGAAAAAGTGAATTGATAAAGCAAATTTTAATCTTTTCTTAATAAACCACATGAGAGATGGATTCTGAATTTATAAGGTTTGTCTTTAAAAATTTGTTTCTTTTTGATATATTTATACCAAATATTTCCTGCCTTACTTTCCTGTCTTACTTTTTCTTTTCTCTTGGTAAAGTATTTTAAATGACATAGTAATAACTATTAAATTCCAACAAAAGAGATGGTCAGTCCATGGTCGGTCCCCTAGAGCTGTGGTCCTGAACCCCCAGGTGTGGACCAGTACCAGTCCTTGACCTGTTAGGAACCAAGCTGCACAACTGCAGGTGAACGGCAGGCAAACTAGCGAAATTTCTGTATTTACAGCTGCTCTCCATCACTTGCATCTCCCCCCCACCCCACGGTCCGTGGAAAAATTGTCTTCTATGAAACCGGTTCCTGGTGCCAAAAAGGTTGTGGACCGCTGCCCTAGAGTACAGTGGGCTCCAGTCTATATAAATAATTTGTGTAAAAAAATGTTACAAAATTCATAGGCTTTTGTGAGGTATAGTGATTTTTGATGATAATTTATAATTATGGGTACATAAGTATTTAAATATTTGTTTATAATTCAATGAGTGCACAAGAAAGTTTGTCAAAATATCCAGGCACCATCTCTTCCTGTTTAGGTATAGAAACCAGTTTTTTTTTTTTTCAAAAATATCATTCATGCCCAATTTCATTTCTTTTACCATACCATGATAAAACAGTTAACAGTGCTATTCTACATTATAATGCTACATTTCTTGGGAACCTATTTGTTTTGAATAATGTAGATTTTTTTGCCTCTTTAGTGAGTTTTCTATTTCTATCTACATAATGCAGATTAAATCCATGCTCATGACGCTCCATTATCTACTGTGCTGCCCATGAACACTGGCTTCCATGACTCCCTCAAAAATTGTCACTGTGTTCCACTGGTGTTGCCTACAATTGCCATTCTTATCCAGAGTATGCAGGAAAATGCGAATAATTCATTTTTATATTAAATTTATCATACAAAACTTCATAGCATAAAGGTAGAACAACAGAGCCTTCAACCACGTGTTCTGGCTGTCATCTTGCATTCACTACATTTCTAGAGGCGATTTTTCTCTAGAAAAATCTGTTGACAGTACCTCTGCTTTCCATACTGCATCTAGTGGGCCAGACAGGCAAGTGACGCAGGGACAGATCACATGTAGTACTATTAAGTCAAGGAATAACCATTCCTGTCTGGCATGGCTTAAGACTGACTCAGGAGCTTAACACATTGACTGCCACCTAGAAAAAAATTTTTTTCCTTAGAGCCATGGTGTTTTATTACAAAAATAGAATAAAAACTTCAAAAAAAAAATGATGCTTTCTAATTTAATGAAACGTTTGTTATTTTTTATTGTTTTCTTTGTGTGAGTTATATACAACTTGAAAAATAGTTCACCTGGCTCCCAAGGTAGGGATGTGTGAGTTGCATATGCTTCACAAGGTTCTGAACTCAAAACTAGTGTGAGTTAAATACAAACTCACAGCAGTTAATGTTAAACACTACCATACTGATCAGAAAAAGAGAAGACCTAAGACATTGGTCTTATGGGCATAAGTCTCTGAAGCTTTTGTAGGAAATAGTGCCTGAGATGTGGTACAAAGCCTACTAAGAAAGTGAAGTGATCTCCCTGGGTGTCAGCAACAAGGTGCATATGGTTAATATCACCTACAACCACCCCAGTACCATTGGGTGCTGTAGACTAGAGGTGGCACTGTGGTTGGAACAAGGGCAAGAACTAATACACAGATCTAAACATGCATGCCTCAACTGTAAGAATCAATGGTGGTCCATCAGCAACCCAGGGTATTTTACTCACTTTATGTCCAATGTTAGTGAGAGTCACTCAAATTAATGTGTCCACAGAATTATGGTAGTTCAATCCTGTGAGATTCCACATGATAAATACCTTGCCAAGCAGCTGGAACAATGCTCCTGCTAGGCTGTCTTCTAGACCTGGAGCTAAACCATGGAGACCTGGGGAAGACCTCATAGGTACAGTAAATCTCAGAGCTTCTTGGGGAATATACTATATAGAGGGCCAGAAAATGTCCCAGATAGAGAAACTAGTGCTAGAGTTTATGTCTATGCCCAGTCTGCACTATGCCCAGATGGCATTGCTGGCCCTGGAACATCTTGGGTACAGGAGAGGAACTCAGAAAATTTTTAGGAAGGCACTTGGAGGCTTACATCCGCTGAGATGTAGGGCCTAGAACAGAGCCTAAACTGGACAGGTCTAAAGGTGGTACTGAGTCAGGCAGTACAGAGTTAAAGTGCCTAGGACATCCAAACTTTCAAAGTAGTTGAATGGAATAATTTTTTAAATGGAGATAATCCAAGATGAGTTAATTTAGTATGAATGATAATTGTTTTAGTATTCTACATGACTATATTTAAGTACTCACAATAATTAAGAATTAATAAAGCTGTATATATGCACATACAAATTGACCCTTTTACTTGAAGCTTTGTCAATTACTGACATCATCTCCTAAAGAAAAGGGGAGAAAGAACACTAAGGAATGTTATGTGTGAGAAAATGTTTTTCCCCCATTATGTTACCCACAAAAGTTGTATGGCATAGAGTAGTGCATTCCTTTATTTGTCCCTGAATAAATTCTTTTGAGTTTAAAGGAATAAGAAAAAAGTGCTAGTATTTCTGAATTTGTGCAAAAAATATGTGATTACACTATCCGTAAGCTCTATATTTTCAGAAGTTTCAGGAGCTACAGTCATCTGTATTTATAAAAACAGATTTACTATTATAAATATACAATGTGTCCATATATCTATATATACTGGCATAATTATTTTTTTAATGTTAATAAAACAATTTTACAGAACATTTAATTTTAACCTGTTCATAGTGTTAAAGATTTCATGTTGCTAAGAGTAAGAACATTTCTTATAATTTTTATTTTTAACTAAAATATAAAGTTTTTCTCTTCTAATTTAGTCTTAATTTTAGAAAAAATGGAAAAGTCTGAAATCTTTAGTTAGCTTTGAAATACTAGGATTCTTGGGTTTGTAGTTAACATTCAAATAATCTAAAATCGTATAAATGCTGCACCCATATGGTGCTTAAACAAACTGGCAAAAGTGAAAAATTCAGTTAATCCAATTAAATGCGACGGTTCACAGAGAGAAACCAAACCAAACCAAGCCAACATAAAACAAACCAAAATATATCAAGGCATCAAAAAATATTTCAAATAAGTTAAACCTCCCAACTCTGCTCCTAAGAGAATAATTTTTTTTCATCATATAATGGGGGTACAAATATTGTTAGGGTTACATACATTGC
>VBSM01003176.1:18912476-18926828 GCA_008086735.1 Cheirogaleus medius | reverse complement strand
GTATATGTATACCATGGAGTACTATTCAGCTCTAAGAAATAACAGTGATATAGCGCATCTTGTATTTTCCTGGATAGAGCTGGAATCCATGCTACTAAGTGAAGTATCCCAAGAATGGAAAAACAAGCACCACATATACTCGCCAGTAAACTGGTATTAACTGAGCAGCACCTAAGTGGATACATAGGAACTACATTAATGGGGTGTTGGGTGGGTGGGAGGGGGGCGGGTATATACATACATAATGAGTGAGACATGCACTGTCTGAGGGATGGTCACGCTTGAAGCTCAGACTTGTGGGGGGAGGGGGGGCAAGGGCATTATTTGAAACCCTAAAATTTGTACCCCCATAATTTGCTGAAATAAAATAAAATAAGCCATGATTCCTTTGTATACCATACACAGGAAATCTGTTCAAGACGGATTATAGATTTGATATGAAAGTGAAAACAATAAAGCTTTTGGAAATTATTAGAATCTCTGTCTCTCTCTATTTCTCTCTCAGTTTTTTTCCATCTCTCTGTCTCTTGTGTTTATAAAGTACCTGAAAACTGAAGTCCCTAACCATTTTGTTAGAATGAACTAGATTTAGCTTCTTGGAAACTGAATAATTAATTGCTCGCGTTATGAGAATAGGGTAGGTCTGAGAGGAATGAGTATAAAGTGAGTCTCTAAAATTAGTGCATTGATTGCAGGTAGGGATGTTCCCAGCCACCTCCTTGCTTTTACTCCCCTTCTCTGTCCAAGAAATTATACAGAAGGAGATTTTTGTACTTGTGTAGCACCAGGTGGTGACAGATTTCTGAAGGCATCATTTGTTTAAATCATCTAAGGTTATATGATCAAATGTTTAATTTAAACAGTATGTTAAAAATAACATTTTTTAACTCATTTTGGCCACTGCTTTTCATGGTCAGGATACAAATGTATAGATTTTTCAGATTCATGTTTTCCTAGAGATGCATTTAAATAAAGTGCTATTAATTTATCTATATGATCAATAGTTTTTTAAAAAAATGTAGACATAACTAAAACTTTTTTCCTTGAATAGGGATTCTGAGATTGATAAGTAAGGATGCAAAGCAATGGTTGGTGTTGCCAAGTGACATTGTAAACTGCAGTAGGAGTTTAGGGACCAGAAGAAAATCTTTCCAGCTGAGGTATCAGAGGTGATTTTTGTGGAGAAACTGATATTTTACTAGGACTAGGCAGTTAGGATCTGGAACAACAGAGAGATAGTTTGAGACATTCCTGGCAGTGGAAAACCATGAACAGAGTGATACAGGCATGAAATAAATATATTGCAATTATCAGATATAATTTAAATAATTCAGCAAGCTGATTAAAATCATTATATGGGAAGCCCATAGATTATAGTAACAAAACTTCATAAATAAATGAGAAAGTTACTTTTTAATAAAGGGGAAGATTTTATCTATAAGCAAGTGCCACTCTGAAATTTCTGTAATTAAACTTTTGAAGAAGAATACAAATTTGCACCATTCACAATGGTTAAAACATGACAAACTATTTAGAACTCATTCTTTTGACACCCTGCCTGGTAAATAGAATCCTTAATGCAAAAATTTCATACTTAAAATAAATATCACAATAAAATTATAAATATTCTTGTATAGCACATTTATTTAAACAGTGTGACTATGTACTCTCGATTCTCTGATAAGAAATCATCCAGAGAAGCTTAAAGTAAAACTAGGTTTCATGGGACAAATAAGGATTTCCTATTGCCTAACATTCCTCCCTGGCAGTACCTTCATTTTATTTTATATGAAGTAGGTCATTTTGTGCAGATATAAACTTTCTGTTCTGTACTATTCTCCCTTGACATCCATGTCATACTGGCTGCTTGTTCTAATATTTTTTCTCTAGTTCTCATCAGTTTGTCTTCAACCCCAATTTGTAAAATCAAGGAGTTTTTCCTTGGTTGTGTTACTAGCAATGATTACCTAGTTACTTATAATTGTCTATTTTTTATGCCCATAGGTGTCAAAAAGAATTTTCCTTTCTATAATATATTTGATTCGGAAACATATTATAAAGACACATTTATTTATATGTAGCATTATATCAATCTTGTTTTTTGTAAAGCTTTATGAAGTAGATCAAACAGGAAAGACAAACAACTTGATAAGAAGTATGAAGATAATATTGATTTAGCAAAGACTAAATTGTATAGAACCTCATTTATCTCATTGTTAACTTATTTTATATATTTTATTTTGTCTCATCATTTCCCATGCACAGCTAGGATAGAAAGATTCTGATGCTGACCTCTTATAATCAGGCCAGGTAGACTCAGTTTATTAGAACTATGTAGGAAAACAGGATGAGTTTGTGAGAATTTATCTTGGAGACAGAGTCTGGCATAGAATGAGATATAATTTGGAGTTTAAGATTTTGTACATTTACTAAGACTAAATCTTACATTTAGTAACATTTAGTAATCTTACATTTAGTAAACTTTTAATTCACTCTCAATTATCTTTTTGATCCTTCTATACTTTTGGAGAAGCCATTCATAGGCTAGAAGCATAAGTGTAATTAGAACATTAGAGCTGGATGACAGCAGCAAGTAAGTGAATTTTATGTGTATTGGAGTAAGATATATCAGAGCTCCTGAAATTGCTGCATCCTGGTGTAGCCTGTTGTGTTCCTTCAGTTCAAATAATTTTCTTTTCTTCTTTGCATAATTTTTAATGTTCACTTAATCAGAACTAAACTCTTCCCCGGACAGTAAATTTCTTCTAAATATGTTTTAAACTTTCAGAATATGTCTTTGGAGCCTCCCTTTCTCATCATCCTGAGATTTTGTTTGGTTCTCTCTCATGTGGCATTCTTGATGTTCCTTTCTTGACATACTTCTTCATTTTGCTGAAGCATGTCCTTTAAGAACTTCCTGATAAAAGGAACAAGGGAAATACAACTTTAAGAAATTGTATGCTTAAAAATGTATATATTTTAGCTTCATAGTAGATTGAGAGTACGATTCAGTATAGAATTCTAAGTTGAAAATTATATTCTTTCTAAGGATTGAAAGTATGCTATATTGGCTCCATTCTTCCTTCTAGCACAACTGTTGAAGAATCCAATGACATTTCTCTCCTTAAATTTAGTAATAACGTTTCTTGTCATGAATATTTCTTCATCTCTTTTACTGAGCAATCGGTGAATTTCTAATCATAAATCTCATATCCTTCAGATATCCTTCTAAAATATTTTGGGAATTATTTTCTTGATAATATACTCCTCTTATTTTTTTCTGAAACTGCATTTCTTCAGATGTTGCATGTCCTGAACAGATTCATTTGCCATTCTATTTGCCATCTTTCTTTTTCTCTAATTTCTTGAAAATTCTCTCAATTGTATCTCAGCTATATTCTTGAATATTATTTTTCTTCTATCATAACTTTTAAACATAGTCAGAGGCCAACCAGATGCAGTGGCTCACACCTGTAATCCTAGCACTTTGGGAGGCTGAGGTGGGAGGATCGTTTGAGGCCAGGAGTTTGAGACCAGCCTAAACAACATAGCAAGACCCCATCTCAACAAAAAATAAAATAAAATAAATAAGCTGGGTGTACTGATGTGTACCTGTAGTCCCAGCTGTTCAGAAGTCTGAGGTAGGAGGATCGCTAGAGCCCGAGAGTTTGAGGTTGCAGTTAGCTATGACACCACTGCATTCTAGCCCAGGGCAACAGAGTCAGACCCTGTCTCAAAAAAATAAAGTAAAATGAAAAATAGTCAGGGATGCTTTACTTTTCTTACCAAAACAAATAGACAATGACTTCTCAAATATTTCACAATTTATAATTAATTAGAATATAGCAATTCAGTCTGTCTTAGGTCTGTTTCCCTACAAGCATAGCTTAAGGGAGAGATTCTGATGCAAATGGCTTATTGAGGGTGCACTCTCTGGAGAAAGAATGAAGTAGCCTCAGTCTGGAGAAGGAGCTAAGCAAGGTGGCCCTTCAGTTGAATTCCAGCTTCAGTCTGAACCCATGGGAAGCTATGGGCAGGAATTACACATAAGTAGGGTTTCCATCTTGAAGCAAGGAGACTTGCTAATTTGTTATTGGTTATGAACAGTGGGGGGAGGTCAAAGGGGATGTACAACCTAAGGCATTCTCTGCAGAAAGAAAATCTGTGGTTAGCAGCCAACATTCACAGCAACAAGGGGATGCATGTAGCTGCCTGATAAAGTAGACCTGCATGGGGCAACATTATCCACCACACATCTATAAAATGCAAATACCATTTGAAGGCATTCACCAGGCACACCTCATAGCAAATTGCCTTAATAGGATTATCAGATAGTCTTATACAAATAAGGGTGTTAAATTTCACCAGTTTAATTTTGCAAAAATGTTAGTGAGGAAGATGGTTTTTAGTCTTAGTAAATGTAAGATTTAAATGTACATATTTATTACAGTATATACAGTATATTTATATAATTTGGCAAACCGTGACTGTAGCTTTTGTTCTTTCAGATCTTACTAAAGTGTCTAGAAATGAGAAAAATGGCTGAGTCTTCAAGAACAATTGTTTTAAACAAAATTCAATTTAAATTATTTGATAGTTTACTCAAAAGTGATTTTTCAATTTGACCATTTGCATTGTTGAATTTACTAGTTTTTCATGCTTAACTACTAGGCATATTGGGACTGAAAAGTGGGTAATAAGTGACTGACACAGCAATCAAATTGCTACCCAAAGGGAGTAGCCATTAAACGTTTAACTCACTCTCAGACATTTATGAAACATTATGGCTGTGCTAAGTACTAGAGATTCAGATGTATACATAGTCCTGATTTGAAGGAGTTTATAATAGAGTATATGTGTGTAAGGGCAGGGGAAGGTACAAATTAAGTATAATTTAATAGTTTAAGTGCTATCTTGTGTGCTATAGAATTAGAGAGGGTCAGTACCTAAGCCAGAATGGGTCTAGCGTGGTGGAGGACACATCCATGAGGAACTGACATCTATTCTGAGTTTTAAAGGATGAGTATAATTTAACCAAGCGAAATTGTGGTTTTGGGCAATGGCTGTTATACTGGAGCAACAGGAGTCACTAAAGAATTTTGAACAAGAGAGAATCATGATAATATTTCTTTAGAAAAAATTTTCTTTTCTTCATTTTAACTACTTACATTCAGGGAAAATTCCAGGAACACGGTGTCTGAACTTAGATTTGTGATGCCCTCTCTTCTAAACCTCTCTTGGAATAAGACCATAGCCACCATGGAGTGGGAAAATTGATGTAATTGGTGTTGAACAATTTTACCTTAATACCCTTAGTTGTGGTTTCCTTTGTTATTATTCTGCCTGGGTTCTTATGGCTTTTCTAACTGGTGGCTTGGTCAGTTTGGACTTGTATAACAGAATACTATAAACTGAGTTGCCTAAACAACAGACATTTATTTCTCACAGTTCTGGAGGCTGGAAGTCTGAGATCAGGGTGCAAGCATGATCAGGCCTTTATTGAGAATCCTCTTTCTGTCTTACAGACAACTACTTTCTTGCTGTATGCTCACATGGCAGAGGAGTTGGGGGGAGAGAGCGAGAGAGGGAGAGAGAATGCTGTAGCCTCTTTTCCTGTTCTTATGAGAACATTAATCCATCATGAGGGCACTATTGTCATGACTTTGTCTAAACTTAATTACCTCCTAAAGGCTCCACTTCCAAACCCCATCACATTGGGAGTTAAGGCTTTGACATACTAATTTTGGGGGATACAAACATTCAGCCCATAATAATTGGTTTTGAAAAATTCTCAGTCATCATCTCTTCAAATATTTGTTCTGCTCTATTATTTTTCTCCTCTCCTTTCGAGACTCCAATTACCTATATGTTAGAACCTCTACCAATCATCTTGTCTCTCATCTTTTGCAATGCATTTTTAATTTGTTTGTTTTGGATATTTCTTTTGACCGTTTCTACTCCAAAAATAGAACAGATCATTAACTTGTGGTGTAGTCATACAGTTTAGTACTATATAAAAACGAAATAAGTGAAAAACAGCCACCATAGCCATCACATGAAGATTTTGAGATTTAACCTGGATTTATCCCATAAATTTGATGTATGAAAGATGTATTCACACAAGAATGCATATAGTATAGTTTCATGTGTATAAAGCTAAATAATATATTTGATTTTTCATAAGTGGTACAACTAAGAAAAATGAATAGAAATCATAGGCACAAGGTGATGGTGGGGTGTTCCCAAGGGGATGCGTCTGGGATGCACACAACAGACTTTAAAGCACTGTTAAAGATCTATCCCTTAACCAGGTGGTTGGTACACAGGTGTTCATTGTATCATTCTTATTGGAATGAGCAGAAATAGTTTAAACATTATTTTGTCTATATGGTATATTTTCCTACAAAATTAAAGAAAACAAATAAACCGAGGGGCGGGGATGCTGGCTGTTTCATATATGAGAAGTAGATATAAAGGAGTGAGTTCTGCTTGTGATACAGGATGGCGAGGAGGTATAAGAGAAGGAAAATTCCAGAAGTAACGAGTTATAAAGTAGCAGAGGCTTTATGCAGCAGTGGTCTATACCCAACTTTTTTGGCACCAGGGACCAGTTTCATGCAAGACAATTTTTCCACCAACAGAGGTGGGGCGGAGCTTAGGCAGTGATGCCAGCGATAGGGAGCGGCTGTGAATACAGGTGAAGCTTCACTCGGTTGCCCATGGGCTCACCCTCACCACCTGCTCTGCTGCCTGGTTCCTAATTCCTAACTAAGTCTCATGGAAGACAGTTTTTGCAAGGGGGCATGGGGGCAGAGCTCAGGCGGTGATGCGGGGCCTGCTTCCTAACAGGCTGCAGACCAGTTCTGGGCTGTAGCCCGGGAGTTGGGGACTGCAGGTCTACATAATGAAATAGAAAGCATGAACAGTGACTCCATCACCTGATATGGGTTGAGAGGAAATAAATATCCATTTGAAGATGCTATGGGAAAAGCTATGTCACCAGGGGTACGTTTGGAAAGCTTAAGTTAATTGCATGACTGGGCACAATATAGGAGGGTAATATTTGAGGAAACAATAGATTGGAGGTACGAACTGGATCTGAAATGAGATAAAGACTTCTAGTCCTCGAAATCTGCGGCAGAACAGTATGCAATTGGCTGTAACACGATTTAGCTCACAAATGACAGTGAGGCCCGTGTTTAGATTGAGGGAAAGGGAACATTTCTTTCTCTTACTGTCAGATCGTTGAAAGCAAATAATAGCAAAAGTGACCACAGATTTAATGGTTCTCTCTGTGGGGAAATGGAGGAATTTTTGACCAGTTTCTAAGCTGATGAGTTTGGCCCTCTGACTTAAGTATTTATTCCTCATGGCCTCATAGTACTAGTGGGGTCCTATTTATGAAACTGGTGTAGCTCTCAGAATTTGTAATCCATGCACATGCAATGACCCTAAATAATTTATGTTGCCACCATTCTGATCTAAGCTCCTTGGGTATCCCTAAGAGCACAGTTGATTTGGGCAGTCTTTTGCCCTGTCACAGCTCTTTTGAACAAGGAGGTGGAGGGAGGCGGATCATCAGTGAAAGTCTCCCCAACTTCTTTACTTTGCTCAATTCTGTTCACCCGTCAGGTTCTGGTTTTTACTTGACTTCAGGAAGAAAGCTGACCTTCATCTCTCATGTCTGATGTAAATATTCCCCCTATGTTCTTCCCTAGTATTCTGTCCTCCTATCAGAACACGGATCATACTCACCTGCCATTGCTGGCTTAATCATATTTCAATATTTAGTCAAAATCCTCTAGATAACTTAAAATACTCTTCTCTGGTAGCCATGAACTTTAGCAGGCCCAGGAAACTCCGTTATGAAATATTTTATTAATGCCCATCTCTGCACAAGGCTAAATTAGGACAACTTTCTCATATACCTTAAGAAGTTTTTCTTTTGTGATTGGCAGCTAAGGTCTGACAAGGGCCAGCCAGAGTCAACACTGACTCATTTAAAGAACAACTTCATCTTAAACTGTTGAGAAGAAGTGGGGAAAGGACTGTGTTTCTACACTATTAATATATTAAGAGAAGGCAAGTAGGATTTTTCTTCCCAGCCAAGGCAATAAAACTAAAATGCTGAACCTGTCAGACTAAGCTAAAAAGGAGTAGCCTGGGTCAGTATTTGGTGATGTCTCTGAGGAACAGCTTCTGTAGAAGAGCTATTTTAAGAAATAATTCAGCAACACAATTACCTTTGAGTCAGTTCTGCACTAGCCTTCTGGCCAGATATTCAGGAAAGGCTGTACCGATGGAAATGCTGCCTTAACAATGATTCTTAACTTTTGGTCTGTTTTACGTGGGATTATTATTCATCATGAGGGAATTTACTATCCCATGCAGAGCGAATCATTCTCTGCAGTCCTAGATGCAGGTGATAGTCAAACTGAAACCATTCAGGAGAAAGCAATTTACAATTCAGTCAGGAAGGGCACAATTCATTCTCTTCCTCCACTCTCCCAGTGTTTTTCCAAGATGTTCTGAAGTAGGAAGGTTAGGAAGAAAAAGCCACTGCCTCATGCCAGAAAGGTAAGTGTATGATATAAAAATTATAAATACCTAACAAATGCTGAGAGGGAAAAAATTCACTAAACTGCATATTTGATATTTTGTGAAAAAATTAAAGTGGAAGTAAGCTTTTCTCTGAAAAGAGTGGGCAGACAGTATAAAAAAGAACCACGTATTTACTAAGACATTGTTAATGGTCGTACATGAACAAATGTGTCCAGTGGTGATTTATCTTTGTGTGAGGGGGCAAAGCATTATATGTGAGTGCTTACAACTTTCATCCTCCTCACTCAGGAAGATTTCCTTGTCTCCTTGACTCTGGGAATTTTGTTGTTGTTGCCTTAGGTGCTGGATGAAGAGGAAACAACAAGATTACCTCTGGAGCAGCACCAACAGGCAAATGACAGGTAACCAAGAAGTCCCTTCAAGGAGGATGGAGAAACGTTGGTACAGAACAGATTCTAAACTAAAAAAGACTCCACTGAATGACATTAAGCAGAGAAGAGACTCTGCAAGTTGGGGATAGTGGGCAGAAGCAGAGGAGGGAATACATGCATAGAAAGGGAAGAGTGAGAATATCTGCATGGCTGGAAAGTCCGGGAGACAGAAACAGAGAGCTTTGAGAGCAGCTGCTCTGATGCGTAAATACTTTGAGAGACAGATAATTAATAGCATCACTGTAGACTGCAGTCATGATGACTTTTTAATGCATTTTGGATGTCAAATTGGTGAATTTCATCTTGTTTGTTTGTTCTTAAATCAACACTCTACTGAGATTGGCTTAAAGAAAGTACAGTTATATTTCGGGGTGACATTCAAAATAATGCACATGGACACAGACCAATAAGATAGTTACATGACCAATTAGGATGGAGGCCAGCCACTATGCTAAACTGATCTGTACTCACTCTCGATCAGGCCTAGATTTCAGGTTACCATTGTGAACTCTTAGAATAATAGTATTTTGTTCTTTTTTACTTTACACAGGGTCAAATGTAATAGTGAATATTTTTATTTTATATATCACATGATCCATATTATCATTTTTTATAGTAAATCACTAAAAATTTGAGCCTACAGAATTAAATGAAACTGCATTAAACCTCAGGTGCTATAATGGTATATTAGGGCACTTCATATACTTGAAAATAAATTTTAAAGAAGCTGAAGACACAGATAGTAATACTTGAATTTTTTAACCCTGATTATTTTTCCAGATATTAAGAAGGCAAAAAATTAAAAAGGAGGTTATTAGAAAGATAATGAGTAGACCAGTATAATAGCAAATTAATATTTACTAATTTTTCTTTGTGTATTTTAAATAAGGTCCAATAGTCTGTAAATAAGGAAAAATTGCCTTTTATTGTACTTACTATAAAAGTATACAAGGAAAGAATTTTCCCATTATCAGCTAATAAACCAATCTGATAATATTTAAAACCTAAATTACTTTGAATGAAAACTTCTCATGTAGTATTGCAACAGGTTTTCTAACACCTAACAATGTATATATTAATTTAAAAATTTGAGAAATAATGGCTGGAATAATATTTTCCTGGAAAAAATTTGCAAAATTAACTTTATAGTAGAGTTGGAGTGACTAATAAAGTAGTAAGAATCATTGAAAAATGCACTGTTATTTAGAATACAACTTTGTACTATATTCTTTAAAGATACTCAGCTCAGTAGATTTATGCCAAAATGCTCTTGGCCTGTACTGTTTGCCTTAAATCTTACTAAAATTTAATTTATATTAATAAGCAAATAAACAATGGTTTTAAAAATTAAAAGTAATAATTTTTTGTAGACTTCTAGAAAACATTGCTAAGAAATACTTTATGGCAAGTTACAAATGGGAAGGGGGCAATAAATTTTTTTAAAAGGGAAAATATAATTTTGAGGAAACCAACTTAATATCTTTGTGTCTCTATGTCCATGTCTGAGCTCTTGAATTCTGTGGATACATAATTTGACCTAAGTACAAATTGATTGTTATAAAACAATGAAAACAAAGACAAGAACATAATATTTGGCTTTTGATAACATTTATATAGGTTTGGTTACTTTGCCAAATTCCACAATTCATTTTAATCTCAAGGATCGTGTTAACTGAAGTTTGAGCAAGCCACCCCGGGATGATGTGTGTGTAGAGTAAACTGCTAGGTATAACAGAGAGAGCACACGTCTATCTTCAATAGGTTAAGATAAACAACTCATTAATTAAAATATACCTCTGAAATTCACAATGTAGCTGCAAAGGAAATTTCCTTATCTATCAGGCATACAAGACACATTCTGTTCATTTGACATTTCTACTTACCCTCTTCTATTTCTATGTATGTAAACAGTAATGAAAGACAGTAGGAAATTCTTACTAAATTATTAATTTTCTTCTAAACCACAGTAAAGCTCCCACTCTGTTAAATACTGTTAGTTACCTGCTGACTCCAAACCTCACGTAATAAATTGAAGTTTGGGGATACTTTATTCTTATATTTAATTACTAATTATTTTTTAGAACAACTTCAGAGTTTAGGGATATCATAATGAAAATAATAGATCATGAAATTGTATTACTATTTTTACAGGAGACAAGTAATTCTAAGAATAAGATTGACCTGGGTTAAAACTCATGTAAAATATAAGTCGGATGAGTATTACTTGCTCCATAAAGTCAGATTTCCAAGGATAATAATATATCTAAATTTAACTCTAAGATTCTCTTCAATCTTAATCTTACATTAAATTCTGGCTTTAAATCAAACCCTAACTTTGTGGTTTTATAAAATAAACAAAATAGTAAGGCATTCCCTTGATTATCAATTCAAACTGCATCTTTTGCCAAATTTATTTGATGGCTTGGGATTTGGGGCATGACTCGAAAACTTTAGTGAGGTGGGAGCTCCTAGGACAGGGTCTGGGCTCATTAGGTGGGTCATATGGAAAACGCAGTCTTCCCTTTTCCTCCTGAAATCTTCTTCCTCCCTGTTAAAATTCTGCTTCACTTTCCCACTCTTCAGTCACTTTTGATGAAAAGATGTGGTCCTATCTATTTTTGGATATAGTCTGCGTGGCTTTTGATCTTGTGCCTATGTCCTGCCCCTATCAGTAAGAAATAGTTATTAAAGAGAAGAGGTCTTAGTTCTTCCCTCTGTCTCTTACATCATTTCCTTTTTCCTAAATACGTCCTATAATTGAAGAATCCATTCTTGCCTTTGTTCTCACAGGCTGCCAGAGGCAATAGAAGATTATTGCAGGTAGTTAATCACTGGCCTTTCTTTTATACTATAGCTCCCAGATAAAGTTTTCTGACCAGAAAATGAGCTATCACTTCCTACTGATAAAAAAGATTTTCACTTGTTTATTTTAACTGATACTAACATGAACAGTCTCTATTCTACAATAAACTGTAATCTTGCCACCCATAATTAGTAATTTTGCCATCAGATATACAAACAGTATAGGAGGCTTATGTGTACACTCAATATACTCTAAAAATGTGAAGGAATGCTTACCACTGAAAGTAGAAATTGTACACTAGTATAATGCCAACTGCATCCTAAGCTGTACGTCATGCATCTGGAAAGCTTTTCAGGAAATACCACGGTTGAGCATGGTGGTAGTGGCTGGGGTAGTTAGAAGAAGGGTCAGAGGCAAAATGAAAAACAGGAGAAGGTAGGTTGTGAAGTAAATCTGGAAAGAAAATCTGCTGAGACTGCTTGAGTTGGGGCAAAGCAGACTGTAGGCCTTCAAATATGTGAGGATGCTCTGTTTCTAGATATCTTTGGATACGGTCTTCAAATAGTTGCCACTGTAGACATGCTTCACATAGAAAGATTTTTGCTAGGTCAGCCCTCTTTATTAACAGCATTTTCATTTAGATACATACATATAAATATATGCGAAGAAGATAATTCCACCTTGGCCAAATATGTGTGTACTGTTGTCATTAAAACAGTACTCATTGAACTGTTTTGTTTGTTTTACATGGAATTTACTTATAAACTATGGCTTAAGTAATTTTAGAGGTTACTACTTCAAATATTTCTTAGGTGGATGTTTGCTGGCTAAAATGGACTATATATTTTGAATAGCTTAATATTTAAACCATTTTAGACATTAACAAAATGCGTTATTTCTTTTCTAAATCCTTAAGGCAAAGCTAGGAGCAAAGTGTAAGAAGTAGCAATAAATAAAGCCAGGTGAATGGAGAATCTGGAAAACATATGACTTTTTTTGCAAGAGGGAAACGTGAAAGCTAGAGGTATTATTTAAAGAAACAAGTTTTTAAAATCTCATACAAACAGGCACCTAGGAAATAGAAGGTCTTGCCATGGAGGGGACTTTCTGGCCCCAACAGTTTCCAAATCTATAATGTTGACTATTCGGTGCTGCAGCTGTGAACAAGTGGGCCAGAATAAGAAAGTTAGCCTGAGGTGGAAGAACTAGAGATAGGAGGTAAATAAAAGTCCTTAGAGAAGTTACAGATAAAAGGATAGATGAAATTATGGGGCCAGGGAATGAATGTTAGTGGCCACAATCTGTACATATACTTGGAAAACATCATAATTCTGCATGAATACCAATCACTGAGGCCCTCTCTTCTTCCTCCTCATTCATGAGCATCATTAACTCTGAATATACAGTCATAGTAACCTATCTTGGTGATGAACAATAGTTGTATTGATTTTCACAGACTAATTTTCTATACAGACAACATTTTGGCTATGTCTAGATATGATATGATGCCAAATCAACCAATCAAATAACAAATATTTTAATCAAATTGATCTTTTAACATTTGATAAATTAGTGATTTTGAAAATCTTCAAATCGATAACTCAACTAGACATTTCTTGGGATTTTCTCTGGCTAGCCCCAGAATAAACAAGTGACATGCAATTATGAAAAGATCTTTTAAGTATACACAGACATTCCTTGGAGATATTGTGAGTTTGGTTCCAGATCAATGCAATAAAGCAAATATCATAATAAAGTGAATTGCATGAATTTTTTAGTTTCCCAGTGCATATAAAATTATGTTTACACTATACCACAGTCTATTAATTGTGTAATAGCATGTTTAAAAAACAATGTATATACCTTAAAAATGCTTTATTGCTAAAAAATGCTAATGGTCACCTGAACTTTCAGCTTTTTTCCTGGGAGCGGGGTGTCTTGCTTCAATGTTGAAGGCTGCTGACAGATTAGTGCGGTGGTTGCTGAAGGTTGGCATGGCTGTGGCAATTTTTTAAAATAAGACAACAGTGAGGTTTGCTGCAACAATTGACTCTTTCTTTCACAAAAGATTTCTTTGTAGCATGTGATGCTATTTGATAGAATTTTACCCACAGTACAACTTTCAAAATTGAAGTCAATCCTCTCAAACCCTGGTGCTAAAGTAACTAAGTTTATGTATTACTCGAAATCCTTTGTTGTCACTTCAGCAAGTCTGACAGCATCTTCACCAATAGTAGATTCCATCTCAAGAAACCACTTTCTTTCCTCATCCATAAGAAACAACTCCTCATCTGTTAAGTTTTATCATGAGATTGCAATAATTCAGTCACATCTTTAGGTGTTACTTTTAACTCTAGTTCTCTTGCTGTTCCCACCACATTTGCATTTACTTCCTCCATGAAAGTCTTGCACCCCTTAAGTCATCCATGAGGTTTGGAATTAACATCTTCCAAACTCTTGTTAATGTTGATATTTTGACCACTTCCCATGAAACCATGAATGTTCTTTTTTTTTTAATTTTTATTTTTTTATTTCAGCATATTATGGGGGTACAAA
>VBSM01003176.1:18896838-18912376 GCA_008086735.1 Cheirogaleus medius | reverse complement strand
GTGCCAATAAAAAGCTGTTTTAATTACTATAGCCTTGTAGTATAGTTTGAATGGCATCTAGAATAGTGAATCTTTTCCAGAAGGTTTTCAATTTACTTTTCCTAGATCCATCAGAGGAATTGCTATGTATAGCAGCTATAGCCTTATGAAATGTCTTTCTTAAATAATAAGACTTAAAAGTCAAAATTACTCTTTGATTCATGAGCTGCAGAATGGATGCTGTGTTAACAAGCATAAAAACATTACTCTCCTTACACATCTCCATCAGAACTCTTGAGTGACTAGCTGCATTGTCAATGAGCAATAATATTTGAAATAAATCTTATTTTTTCTGAAAAGTAGTTCTCAACAGTGAGCTTAAAATATTCAGTAAACCATGCTGTAAACAGATGTGCTTTCATCCAGGCTCTATTGTTCCTCTTATTGAGCATAGGTAGCATAGATTTAGTATAATTCTTAAGGTGCTACGGCTTTTCAGAATGATAAATGAGCACTGGCTTCAACTTAAAGTCATAAGCTGCGTTAGTCCTGAATGAGAGAGTAAGCCTGTTCTTTGAAGCTTTAAAGCCAGGTGCTGACTTCTCTCTACCTATGAAAGTCCTAGATGGCATCTTCTTCCAATAGAAGGTTGTTTGTCTACATTAGAAAATCTTTGGTTAATGTAGCCACCTTCATCTATGATGTTAGATCTTCTGGATAACTAGATCTTCTGGATAACTTGCTGCAGCCTTTATATCAGCACCTGCTGCTTCACCTTGGACTTCTATATTATGGAGACAAATTCTTTCCTTAAACCTCATGAACGAACCTCTGCTCACTTCCAACTTTTCTCCTACAGCTTCCTCATCTCTCTCGGCTTTCATAGAATTGAGAGAGTTAGGGTCTTGATTTGAATTAGATTGTGGCCTAAGGAAATGATGATTTGCTCTTCTATCCAGACCACTAAAACTTTCTTCACCCTACAATATGGCTGTTTCACTTTCTTATTATGTCTATATTCATTGGAGTAGCACTGTTAATTTACTTCAAGAACTTTTCCTTGGCATTCACAACTTGGCTATTTGGCACTAAAGACTAAATGTTTGGCCTATCTCAGCTTTCAACATGCCTTCCTCACTAAGCTTAATCATTTCTAGCTTTTGATTGAAATTGAGAGACATGCAATTCTTCCTTTCACTGGAACACTTGGAGGCAATTGTAGGGTTATTAATTGGCTTAATTTCAATATTTTTGTGTCTCAGGGAATTGGGAGGCCTGAGGAGAGGAAAAGAGACAGAGGAATGGTCAGTTGGTAGAACAGTCAGAACACATCCAACATTTATCAATTAAGTTTGCCATCTTATATTGGCACAGTACATGGTGCCCCAAAACAGTAACATCAAAGATCACTGATCATAGAACACCATAACAGATACAATACAGATACAATAACAATGAAAAATTTGGAATATTGTGATAATTACCAAAATGTGACAAAGAGACACAAAGTGAGTTTATGCTGTTGGGAAAATGGCATCAATAGACTTACTGGATGTGGGGTTGCCACAAACCCCAATGTTTAAAAAATGCAGGATCTGCAAAGTGCAATAAAGTGAAATATAATAAAACAAGGTATGCTTGTACAAAAAATATACTTCAGCCATTATCCCTTCTTTTCACACTAGGTGATGCAGTTAGTATTGTTTTGCAGGCTTTTCTCTATTTTCACAGTCAAAAAAATGGTGGTGTAAAATTTTAGGAACATCATGACTGTGTTTTGTCAAGGACATCTTTGACATGGAAACCAACCTTCTATTCTTGAGAAATGTTAACATAGAATTGCTAGAGCTCAGGGCTAGAGAGATTACCTAGTCTAGTTCTGACACTGCCGGTTCCTGTCTCTTCCCGACACTTCTGTCAGCTTTGTATTTATTGCATTAAACCAGCAGGCCCTTGTGGGCCTGTGCAGAATACAGTGATGCATGGCTTAACAATAAGAACACATTCTGAGAAACGCATCATCGGGCAATCGTGGTGTTGTGCGAGCATCATAGAAAGTACTTACACAAACCTATATATTAATAGAATAGCCTGCTACATACCTGGGCTTTATGGTACAGCCTATTGCTCCTAGGCTACAAACCTGTACAGCATGTTACTGTACTGAATATTGTAGCCAATTGTAACACAATTGTAAGCATTTTTGTGTCTAAAGTAGAAAAGATACAGTAAAAAATATGGTATAAATGATACAAATGGTTCACCTATATAGAGGACACTTACCATTAATAGAGCTCGCAGGCTGGATGTTGCTCTGGGTAGTCAGTGAGTGGATGAGTGGTAAGCGAATGTGAAGGCCTAGGATATCACTGTAACACTATTAGAGACTTAATAAATGCTGTACTCTTAGGCTATGCTAAATTTATAAAAATAATTTTCTTTCTTCAATAATAAATTATCCTTAGCTTACTGTAACTTTTTTACTTTATAAACTTCTATTTTTTAAATTTTTGGCTCTTTTGTAATAACACAGCTTAAAACACAAACACATTGTACAACCATGCAGAAATATTTTCTTTATATCCTTATTCTATAAGCTTTTTTCTATTTTTACATTTTAAACTTTGTTTTTAATGGAAACACAAACACACATATTAGGCTAGGTCTGCATAGGGTCAGAATCATCAGTATCATTGTCTTTCATGTCCACATCTTGCCTCACTGGAAGTTCTTCAGGGAAAATAACACACATGGACTTGTCGTCTCCTATTATAACAATGCCTTCTTCTGGAATACCTCCTGAGGGACCTTCCTAAACCTATTTACAGTTAACTTTTTTAAAAATGTAAGTAGAAGGTATACACTTTAAAATAATGATACAAAGTATGTGTAGTAAATACTTAAGCCAGTAACATAGCTATTGTCATCGTCAATTATTATGTACTGTATATTATTGTATATGCAGTACTTTATATGACCGGCAGTGTGATAGGTTTGTTTATATTAGCATCACTATAAACATGTGACTAATGCATTACACTATGTCATTATGACGTCTGTGATGTCACTAGGTGACAGGAATCTCTAACTCCTTTATAATCTCATGGGGCCACTGTTACATATTCAAGTCCTTCACTGACCAAAGCATCACCATGCAGCATATGCCTGTAAATTCATTGTCCAGCAAGCAATGCTCCTCAAAGCACTCCCGAATTACTTTCATTAAGCTCATATGAATTTCAGCTATAATATCCCCAAGATCACAAGCAATTATGATGTACTCTATATGGTTTTATTCTCTTCTCCTTTCTTTATATTTACATGTATAATTTACTAATTTCAATATTTTAAATTTATGCCATGAAACCATTAAACAAATCCAGGGCTGTGAAGTAGCAAAGGGCTATATATTTTGAGTAGCATCTTGTTTATTAAGTTTTTTAATGATTTAAAGATTATAATAACAGGTTAAGATAAGTATATATACTTAAATGAGAATATTAAAAAAGTTGTGAAAAATCTGCATTCAGTGTTATTAAAGGGAGAAAATAGGGCTGTGAAATTTATTTTAAAAACTTTATTGGATAAAAAATATTCACAAGAAATTAAAGTATAATAAAGAGCATTTTAAAATGATGGCAAATCAGTACTTAAAAATTGAAAATCATTTCAATGAGATGACTCAAGAATTGGGAAATTACTTCAGATGTTTGTAGAACTGTACAAAATTACATATCTATATCTACCTGGTTAGTTTTCATTATTTAATGTCTATTAGTAATTTAATTAATTTTACTATTAGAAAATTAATTAAGTATTGAAAAGCTAGTAATGGAGGAGGGATGACAGAGTTGGAGGGTAGAGAGAGAGAGAAGAGGGAGAGAAGAAAAGGGAGAAGGGAGAGGTAAAAAGAGGGAGGGAAGGAGAGGGGAGAGGTGGAAGAGAGGAGGGAGAGAAAGAAAGATTCTGGATACAGAATTCCAAATAACTTGATTTATATTCAGTCAAATCTGTTGTAAGATCAAATAGACAAAATAAATAAATTAAAATTATAAATAAATAAATAAAACAGCAAAAATCTGTTGAGCTTTTTGCTTTTTAAATATTTGTCTTTAAGTTTTGCAGGCACACCCAGGAGAAAAGTCAAAGAGAGCAGAACCAGCTATAAATTTCTTAAAAAAAAAAAAAAATCTGAGCATAAACCTCAGATGATAAACTCTCAGGAAATTGGTCTCTCTTTTTACATACTTTTCCTTAGCTCATTTCGGTGTTGAATGAACATTTTCTTGAGCTTCTATGTATATAAATGCCACCTGCTATAAGGGCATGTAGAAATACCCTTTAGTCATTTGCAATGAGCCCCTACTTCATTTTGAATACACCAAATAATTAATGAAAAGTATATCTTATTTCTCTACTAGAAAAGGGGTGCAGTATGTAGAGGAAAAAATAACAAAACAACATGGTTCAGAAATGGAGCCATTGATTTACTTACTATGGTAAGCTTTTGAGTTATGATCAGCAAATAATATAACTAGGGAGCATTTTCTTTGGGTTAAGATTTTTATTGTCATTTCAAAAATCAAGATATGGTTGACCCTGGACAAGAATTAAGTGCACTGAGGCTGTCCTTCACAACTTTTTAGTTTCTGCTGCTTCTTGTCTCTCAAATGAGATCTCCTCTCCCTCCTGAAGGCACTGGCTTCTCTAATGCTTCCAAAACAATTCTGTAACACTTTCGTAGACTATTAAGGCTGTAGTACATTATCTGCCCCAGGCCTGTTAGGCACACTAGGCTGTGAGCTTCCTGAGGTCAGTATGTGCTTATCTACAATTATAGCTTCATTGTCTTTAACCATTGTCGAAGGAAAGTGAAGTACCCTCTTCTGGGATGCAGGTTACACCACACATTAGCCAAGTGTCAGTGAATTTTTCACAGATTAACTTGCCGCAATCCACTTGTACCAATCACTCAAAAATTCATTAAAAACTAGTTATTTAGCACCTACTTGGGTCAAGCGCTCTTCCTGGAACTAGAGATAGATTTGTGAATGCAAGTGACTATGTTCCTGAACTTAAGGAACTTGAATTCTAGCAGAAAGACATATGAATGAATAAAGATACAATAATGTAGGAGTAAACAGATGGCAGGATAGGAATATAAACTGTAATGAGGGTGAGATTTTGGTTGGATGGTCACGTAAGGTTGAATGATTATTTCTAAAATGCTTGCATTTTTTTTTCTGGATTTACCTTCCCACTTACTGTTTTGCCTTGCCTGTCTTATTAGATGTTGGTATACAAATTTGGACTTTTTCTATGTTTTCCTTTAGACTATCTTCTCCCTAGGCCACGTTTAGTTATAGAACAAATCCCTGCTATATCTAGTTTGAGCTGTCTTCAGGATACCGTATCTCTAAATGGCGGGGGTGGGTCTCCACTGATGAAGTGTATAGCGGCAATCTGTGGATCTACACAGCACCTCCAGACCTCTTCTCCTCCAAGATCTCCACTTCTCTTTTAGGGACATGCTGTTCTTTCCATTTAAGCATGTCTTCTCTTAAGAACTGATGCCATTCCATCTGCCTCCACTCCAGTCACAGAGTGGGGCAATTATACAGGCTGAGCTAATCATAGTAACTTACCTTTCTGGTTAGAGTGATTAGTATGGGGATGGGCATTTAGTCCACAATAGACCAGAATCCTCGGGTAAGATTTTAAAACTAGAACCAATATGCAAGAATTATTTTTTCTCTGATCACAGAGTCCTAGGGATGTTATATTAATTAGGGTTAGTCAGAAAATAGAATCCATTCTATGTATTCCTGGTGTTAAGGGTTTTAATGTAGAAAATGAGGAGCTTACACTTGTAAGTGTAGGAGTCAAGCTTACACTTGTAAGCTGAGGAGTCAAAGTTGGTGAGACCACCACTGGCTTTCACTGTGGCTCTAGTGGCAGCTCTTCTAGAAGCTATGACAATTATGGAGAGTCTCCAGGAAATTTCCCACCAATTGCTGCAGTCTGCTGCAGTAGAACAGCAAAGCAGGATGCTGACGGATCTTTCTCTACTCATATGTGCTTTTTCTCCTCCACCTTCCAAATTTTGTGTGACAAAATTGACACACAAAATTCATTGACACGTTGAAACCCATACCATATAGCAAAGGAGATTCTTGGAAATGTATTTCCTAGTTTTTCTTCCTTGTTTGCAGAGTCCTTAGAAGGAGGTCGTGGTAATGTACAACTGATAACAAAGAATGCAGCAAAACTATGATTGTGTTTTGGCTGACCATTGCCCATTCACTTGAGAATGAAAAAAAAAAAACTGAGAAAAGCAATGTGGAGAGACAGAAGGAGAGACAGAAGACAGGAAGGGGAGGGAGCAACGCAAGTGCACATAATCAGGACAGATTTCCTGTTGTTTTAGGGGGGGATGTTTAAATCATTTGTATCTCTTTTAATGGATAGATTAACATCACTTCTCATTTTGTCTTATAATTTATTTGTTGAAGAAATCCAATTGATTTTGACCCATGGATTTCCTAAAATCTGTTTGGGCTTTTTGCATCCCCATGGGATAGTTTAACATTTTTCTCTATCTTCTGTACTGGGAATCACATGTAGAGGCTTGACTCTACCTATGTTACATTTATTTAGAAGACTACTTTATAAATGCACTGTGTTCTTTCAGGAGACATAAAATCTTTGGTTGTCTGTCTTTTTTGTGATGCTCAGTGTCTATGACATTTACTTCATTAAGATTATTTGTTAGTGTGATACTTCCTTAAAAAGAAACTTTCCCTTATATAGAAAAGGAGACTAAATACATGATAATTAAAAAATTGGTTTCCTGCTATCTTCCAAAGGAGACTAATACATTTTTTACAGTATAATTTTTAAAAGAAATATCCCAACAAAAGAAATATTGTATATATACATTCATACACACATGCATATTTAAGACCATGTCAGAAAACCTATAAATAAAACTATCTCATTAATCCTTCATTAACTATTATTTATTTTACTTTTATTTTCACAAACCAAATTTTAGTTCCTTAATCATTAGCAGTGAATCTGTGATAGGAAATTCTCCGACAGATATAATGAAGATGATATCCTAGAAAGAAGAACTTTAGAACTTTTCTCTAGCTGTATTTGTTGCATACAACCCCCCTCAAAGGTGAATATGTTTGAATACATAGAAAACTTTTGTATTTGTTAAAAATATATTTCAACATATAGTTCAATAAAGTATTTTCACAAGGATGTTCTACACATTATTAATTTTATTAAAGGAACAACAATGTGTTTCAATCACCAAAAGCTATGTTATCTACATAGAGAATTTTTACTAAGATGACATACATTTTAATTTTGGGAAAGTTCCTGTAGAAGCTGCGGTCCTCAACAACCCTGGGGTGTGGCGTGGTACCTGTCTGCAGCCACTTATCACTGCCTGAGCTCTACACTACACCCACCCTCCACTACCCTCGACAGACAGCACCCCCTCTCCCCGCCGTTCCCCCCACATCCAGTCTGTGGAAAAGTTGTCTTCCATGAAACCAGTCCCTGGTGCCAAGAAGGTTGGAGACCGCTGCTATAGAGCATTTATTGCAAGCTGTGGAATAAACAGACTGTTTTTGTTTTTGTCACTTAGTGACATTCAATCATCTCTTAAATCATCTGTAGTAGTCAAGGGATTGTGGAGGAAGTCACTGACTATGACTAAAAGCCAGGATCCTACTCTCAAGATGTCAGAATCAAGTATACAACTTTGAAAATAATTTTTTTTGGTGGGGGCCTGAGATTTTTGTGATTATTGCTTATTTATATCATAAAATCATTCCTTAGGGTTCTTAGGAACCAATTTGCTACTTAGTGCCTGCTGTAGCCTTATTTTTTTTCTCTTAAACACCACAGTATATGATAAAGGGAAAAAAAAACAGAGATAGTTCTCATTGTCTATTGCTCTTCAGAGCAGCAAAGCTTAAAGAGAGCTTTGAAAAAGATATTAGAAAGTAAGACTGTTTAGCATGTAGAATGACCAACCTATATAGTTTTTTGCTTATAAGTCACCTAAAAGCATATTTATTTGGTTAGAGAAATTGAATTTTATTTGACTTCTTAAGAATTGTTTCCCTAAATCAAAGATGATCTTACCATGTATATGATAAATTTATCTACCAGTAAATCTTATTTATAAAGCAAAGCAATAGCACATTTAAGAACTTGTAAATTTAGATTCTTCTCAGATGTGATGAAGTTAACACTGAACTATGTATGTATGATTCAGTGATTAGCACATTATAGGCATGCTACTTTTCAGATATTTAAGTGCAATAATATTAATTTTTAAATTTGAAAATTAATAGTTTTTGTCATAAACACAATTATTTCAGAATAATTTAAACCTTAAACAAGTAATATCATTCTTCTTCTTTTTTGTTTTTTTGCTATGTTGTATTTTTTCTCCCTTTGTGGACAAAAACACAAAGTGTGGATTGATTTATATTTAAAAGTTGAAAATAACACCTACATAGGTGCTAATAAGTAGGTTTTGCTTTATACTTTTTGTGAAGAATAAAAGAGAGTTTTAACTCAATATCTGCACATCTTCAGGCTGTTGAATTGTTCACTAGGCTAGAGCTTTATGCTCTGGTTGAGCTGACATTTCAGGTAAGCCTCTCAAGGGAAGTATGCTTTCCAGAGACAGGGAGATTTATGCAATTGCACTGCAATAAAGGATGTGTAAGTTCAATTTAGGAAGACCATGTGTGGGTGCCATTCATTTGAGTTAAACAGTTACTAAAAGTGTTTACTGCCTTGTGAATGAATGCAAAGCAAGACACTCTTATGTGTCTGAACATCATAAACACAATCCGAAGCTACATGGGATAACGACTGTTCTAAACTGACTTTCTGGGTAGAAGAGTCCAATTAAAATGACTATTTATATTTTAGTGGGTAATGAGTATATCTGTTTTCAAGCTTAGATTTCAATTTATTATATGGTTAAAGTACCAAGTATTTTTACAATATAAGCTACATCTTTCAAAAAGAAATAAATCACAAAAATAGAAAAACAATGGGGGTGATTATTTACTTTGTAGAGCTGTTAAGAATTGGATGCCTTCAAATAACTTATTTTTCTCATATGTTTAAGGTAATATAATTTACTGAAATTTGATTTGGATATAATTTTTCAGAAACTGAACTAATATATAAATAAGGTAGTCAAAATATGATGTTGACATCAATTTAAATAAATTGAAAAAGTTCAAAAATTATTTTTTTGTGTTAATATATGATCAAACTTAGCAGTTTGACATATTCAGTCAAAGAATTAACCAATTCAATTGTCAATCAGTCAAACAGATGAATTGTTCTGAAATACAAAGTTTGTTGTAAGTATACCCTTAAGCATGCATTGTACGAAACTGAAATTCATTTATGAATTCTGTGGCCATAAATCATTACAGAGTTTCCATATAAATTTCCAAACTGTAAATAAATGCATAAGATTATCACACCAAGTTTATAACAGTCAACAATTTAAAATGAAGATTGAGGTGATAATATAAGTCTGATTAAAAAAGCTTGGCCATAAAGGTTATGAAAACAGGCAATATGTGACTGTTTTATAGCATACACATGTTTCAGGATTTTCAGTAGAGATTATGGCTGAGTTAAACACCATTTTAAATTATTTCATCAAAATAACAGATAAATGAATGGAATCATAATTTATGTTTTAAGAATGAAATAGTTACCTTATTGCATTGTATTGCTTCTCTGTGGTGCTTGTTATTGTAAAAAAAGAAAGAAAGAAACAAACAAACAAAGAAAGAAAGAAAAGAAAAACTTGACCTTGATCCAGTTCCATGTCTACTTTTCACAGAAACAAAGATTATGCATTTTTTTTTTTTTTGAGACAAAGTCTTACTTTGTTGCCCAGGCTAGGGTGAGTGCCGTGGTGTCAGCCTAGCTCACAGCAACCTCAAGCTCCTGGGCTCAAGCAATCCTTCTGCCTCAGCCTCCCGAGTAGCTGGGACTACAGGCATGCGCCACCATGCCCGGCTAATTTTTTCTATATATTTTTAATCGGCCAATTAATTTATTTCAATTTTTAGTAGAGACGGGGTCTCGCTCTTGGTCAGGCTGGTTTCGAACTCCTGACCTTGAGCTATCCACCCGCCTCGGCCTCCCAGAGTGCTAGGATTACAGGCGTGAGCCACCGCGCCTGGCCAGATTATGCATTTTTAATGGATTTTACTACATTGACAAAATAAGCAAACAAAAGTCTAGAACAGTATCAACTCTGGTCATGTAATGAGTCCTCAATAAATTATAGCCATGAGCAATATCACTAAATAATGCAACTTTAACACAAGTTATCATGGAAAGAGGCAGTTCAGGAACAGAGTGAAAGTATAAAAATTAAGTACTAGAAAAAAGTACATGTGTTACTCTGAGATACACAATAAAGAGCTGAAATTGTTTCCCAATATCTTGTCTTCATCTGGCAAAACCATTCAACTAGGAAAAGAGAATTAGGGAGTGAAAGAGAGTGTGATTCATTGTAACATTCTGTTCACTACCAACAGGAAAATAGCAATGTCAGTCTCTTGTAATTTTGAATAATATGCTATTATAATTTATTTTCCTGTATGTAATAAATAGATTCTCTGTATGCACTAGAACTTAAACAATTCCACTGTATAAAACTTTAAAAATAAACTGAATAAATTACATATTATTATTATTATTCCTGTATTTGTGCTAACAGAGTTGTTATTGTGTTTTTTTTTAAGTCTATGACTGTAATCATCTATAATTTCTTTCTTTTTAGCAAGAGGCCAAGGACAATTTGATGCCACCATTTCTTCTGGATCAGTTACCATTAGTGACATAAATATGGTGAAATAAGTTACTATTACCTGAGGCAGCAAGGATTTTATGACTTAGACTCCTTCTTTCTGCCCTTTGTCCTATCTCACCTGAGTGGAACGGAATGCCTCAGTACATTTTGTGACAACTTATATAGCTTGATGGGTTAGTTTGCTCACTGGGTAATACAGTTGCAATAATTCATACTTCATATTGTCCTACAAACGCCCTGGCCCCGGGCTCCACTCTACCTACACTTCTTCACATGAACTTTCAAGGCCAAAATTTATCCTAAGATATTCATAAACAATCGCCCCCAAAAATGATTGTGCAAATATTCATTTGGGGTAAAAGAGTATATAGGAGTCTTTTTTACCTTTTCAAAAAAAATTGTCTCACTGTGATTGCAGTGAATGGTAGTTGTTATCTAGTCAGTGGCAGCTATCACATTGAAATGATTTTATTTTGGACCTGAATCATTTCCATTCCAATAAATAAATCAACGAACACATTTTGGTGCCTCCGTCTTTTTAAGCATATGTGCCACAATATTACTAGGGTTGCTTAGCAACCACAAAATAGTGAGATGGCAGGATTGAAGAGCCCAATAAAGTAAACAGTTATATTTATGTACTTACAGTGAGAGGGATCATGCTGCTTTGGTCGGCCTACTGGCCTAGGAAATTTACAGCATTCATTGTTAAAATTGTGGGCCAATTTTACAATAGTATCCTTAGTCGTGTCCAGTTGTGTTATAGCTCTGAGGAATACCATATACTGATTTCTCACATAGTTATTCATTACATTACCACTCAGGCTTTGTAAAGATTTCAATGAGCAGTTTACTGTTAAAAATGATAGTGTATAAGAAAGATTTAAATATATTTCCCAAGCATCTTTTCTTGACCGTGCAACATTTTAATACTTATGGCAAGATTTTGTTTGTTTTTTCTCCTTCCGTTTGTTTCATGAATTCTATCTCAATAGTTTAGGTAGAAAATATTTAATGAATGTAATATGTTTTAAAATACACAGATGAAATTTTTATTTATATAAAATCAAAGAACAAAATATCCCAGCTCCCTTACAGTGGCAAGTACTTACAAATATATGCAAATTGAATAGACATATGTTTAATTACTTTTGATCAGAAAATTGTCCCTCATTTACATTAAGGAATACATATTTAGAGCTTTAGAAGAAATGTTATAAATGGGTCTGCTTTATAGGATGCTAATAAAGCTATTCATTCTTCCATTCATTAAATGCCTATTATTTGTTATTATACACTGGCCTGGACTAGGGGAAGGAAAAAGTTTGTTTGCCATCTAGAAACTCACAATATAATTAGTGCTAATTGCACTATATTAAATTGGTGTTACTGTGGAGGTATGCATCCTACAGTTTGAAAATGCAGAGGATGTGATTGCTCTTTCTGGAGAAACCTGGGTAAATATCACAGAGGAGCTGTCCTTGGTGCTGGATATTGAACAGTGACAAGGATTCAGTAGGCAGAGGAAGAGTAAAGTGCAAACACACTCAATGCATTTGGGTAGGCAATAGAGAGGTGAGCTCAGAAACAGACACTTTCAGGGAACATCCAATGTGCTCTAGTTGTCCAGCTTGTCTTGGGAAGAATTATATTCTGAAAAAATATATAACTACAGTGAAATGATCAACAACAACAATAGGTGGCTTGTGTTTTCTTTAGGCTTCTGTCCAACTGGTGGACCTTCCTGACAACTCTTATTTGTCCATCTCCAGCTACACCAAATAAGCTGAATACTTACCTAAAATGATTTGTACTTCATACAGTTTCTGAAATTTGATTTGCACAGAATTTCTTAGAGTGCCTGTCTTATTATTGTCATGGCTGCCATCAACTGTAGCAAGGACTCTCCTAAAATCTGTCAACTTCTACATCTCACGTTTCCACCTTTGCAAGCATACCATTGTTGCTAGTTCAAGAAATATATAACTAATAGTGTATTCAAAATTTAGCATGATTTGAAAATATTTTCTTATTAATTTAACACAAATTTCCTGAACTGATGTCAGAAAACATATTGGATCTTTTTTGGGTATCAGGTCTCAGCAGGAAATAAATAGCACAGTCAAATTGAGGAAAGTTGAGGTGAATGTAATAAAAGGTTATTGCAACCTGTGAACAGGTTATAGGGAAATCACATGGATTGTTTGGTATCCTGGAGATAATAGCAATAAGATACCTGCCAACCCCAAGCCTAAAGAGGTTAGGAGAAAGAGTGGTTATTTATAAGAATTCATAGAGAGTCACACTTGTCAGGAGGGGGGCATTTCCCAGATGCTACTGTGACATATTTTCTGAGGCTATAGCCACTAGCCTGAAATGACCTAAGAAGACCTGGAATGATTTGCATTAATTTTTACTATTTAAAATGTGTTTGAGTGTCTTGATACAGACACAGTTTAGGAATATATTTCACCTGTATATACCACCAAACTTGGAAAGTAAGATTTAATTCTTCTGTGGTGATTTGACTTTACAGATTGGTTATTTCATGTGTTCCAATAAAGTTCTGAAACAGCGTCACTGGGCTCTGAAGGTATATTCAGAATAACTTAGCTCTACCAAACTGAATATATGAAAAATCAAATGGAAAACATCCACATAAGACAGAGAGTTGTCTGAAAGCTATTGACATGGCAAAATAAAGACAGGCAACTGCAAGCAATTGAGCAGAATAAAATCGATGACAAGAATACCATGAAAAACATCGCTACTTGACTCTGAGTGACATTTCCAATTTATTCCTGGAGAGTGACAGAAACAGGTGAATCACCAACAGATTTCTTTAAACAAATGTATCACAGAGCCAGAGATTCAAGAAATAGAGCCATGAGCAATAGAACTACAGCCACATGGATTATTTCAGCTTCACTCCTATACCATAGAAGCCTTTGAAAATCAATGGTAATTTTGTAAATTTGGTTAAAAAGGTCAAAAATAGAATATTGGTATATCTTAATGAATTCTTCTAAAATAGAAGGTTTAGGAAGAAAGCAGGTGGCTTTATAGATGATTATGAGTAATTCATGTTTCCTAGTTTGGAATCTACATCTCAGAAGGAAATGAATATGGCATCTGTTTCTTCATATGGTTAATTTTTTAAATTAAACTTTTAAATTTTGAGATAATTGTAGATATACAGTAGTGAGAAAAAAATGGAGATCTTCTGTATTCTTTGCCCAGTTTCCTCCAATGGTAACAGCAAAACTGTAGTACAGTATCACAACCAGGATGCTGCCATCAATACTGTTAAGAAAGAGAACATTTCCATCACCACAGGACTTTGTATGCTTCCTTTTTATAGCCAGACCCACTTCCCTTCTGCCCCAATCCCCATCTTAACCCTTGACAACCCCTAAACTTTTTTCTAGTTTTAAAATTTTGTCATTTCATGGATGTTATATAATGGAAACATACAATATGTATGGTTTCTCACTTACCATAATTATCTGGAGATTCATCTTTGTTATTGAATGTGTCAGTTCTATTCTTTGGTACAGATGTACCATACTTTGTTTAAGCATTTGCTCATTGTAGGACATCTTGGTTGCTTCCAACTTTTGGTAATTATGAACAAAGCTGTTATAAACACTCTTATACAGGATTTTGTGTGGACATACATTTTCAGCTCATTAGGGTAAGTACCAAGGAGTATGAATATTGCATTGTATAGTAAGAATATGTTTAATGTTGTAAATTGTGTTTGAAAGTGGTTGTACCACTTTACATTCTCACCAACAATGAGTGAGAGCTCCTGTTGCTCCCCATTCTTCCCACATTTGATGCTTGTCAGTGTTTTAGGTTAGTCACTCTTAAAGGTGTATAGAGGTAACTCTTTGTTTTAATTTACAATTCCCTAAAGATATATACCATTGAGCATATTTTTATATGCTTATTTTCCAAATGTATATCTTCTTTGATGAGATATATGTTAAGATATTTTGTCAATTTTTAACCGGGTTCTTTGTTTTCTTATTGCTGAGGTTTTTTCCAGCATATTGTGGAGGTACAATGTTAAGGTTACGTATATTGCCCTTGCTCCCCTTCTCCCCTCGAGTCAGAGCTTCAGGCGTGTATATACCTCAGTTGGTGCACATCACATTCATTATGTATGTATTTACCCATCCCTTCCTCCCCCCTCCCACCTACCCGACACCAGATAAATGTTATTCCTATATGTCCACTTAGGTGTTGATCGTTAATACCAATTTGCTGGTGAGTACATGTGGTGCTTATTTTTCCATTCTTGGGATACTTCATTTAATAGAATGGGATCCAGCTCTATCCAGGAAAATACAAGAGATGCTATATCACCATTGTTTCTTATAGCTGAATAGTACCCCATGGTATGCATAAACCTCATTTTATTAATCCGCTCATGTATTGATGGGCACTTCGATTGTTTCCACATCTTTGTAATTGTGAATTGTGCTGCTATATATATTCGAGTGCAGGTATCTTTTTCATAGAGTGAGTTTATTCTTTTGGGTAGAAGCCCAGTAATGGGATTGCTGGATCAAATGGTAGATCGACTTGTATCGCTTTAAGGTATATTGCTTTCCACAAAGGCTGAACTAGTTTGCAGTCCCACCAGCAATGTAGGGGTATTCCTGTCTCTCC
>VBSM01003176.1:18846262-18882156 GCA_008086735.1 Cheirogaleus medius | reverse complement strand
CTGCATGTCGTGATGTCTTCCTGTTTGCATTGAATCTCCCAGGAATCCTTTGAGTTCTTGGACTTGAATATCGAGATTCTTACCAAGGCCTGGGAAATTTTCCTCTATTATATCTTCAAATAGTTTATCCAACCCTTGAGTGTTTTCTTCTTCTCCTTCAGGTATCCCTATAACTCTCACATTAGGTTTCTTCACATAATCCCACATCTCTTGTAAGCTTTGCTCTTTTCTCTTGTTTCTCTGCTCTATCTCTGTTACTGATTTATTTAATTGGAAGGTGTTATCTTCAATCTCTGAGATTCTTTCTTCTGTTTGATCAACTCTGTTCTTGAGGCTTTCCACTGTGTTTTTTAGTTCCTTGAATTGATTCTTCATTTCCAGGAATTTGATTAGAGTTTTCTTCATTGTTTCAATTTCTTTAGTGAATTTTTGTTCCATGTCCTGGAGTCTTTTTGCATTTTCTTTGTGGTGATTATCCAGTTGTTCTTGCACGTCATTGAATTTTCTTACAATCCATGCTCCAAATTCTTCTTCTGTCATTTTAGTGGTCTGGTTTTGGTTGCTGTCCATTTCTAAGGGACTGGGGTTCCTCTTTGGTGGTGTGCTTTCCATTTGGGTCTTCATATTTCCAGAGTTCCTTCGCTGATTTCTTCCTATCTGTATTGGTTGTTGCTTCCTATTTTTAGGTTTTTGTTCAGATAATGACACACCCTGTTTAGTCTCTGAGCCAGCAGGTGGTGTTTGTGGGAGAGATTCAACCACACCCTGTACAATGAGTCAGTAGATGCCGTAAAAGGGTGTGCAGAATATCCTCCCTGTCAGTAGGTGGAGCTTGCTCAGAGGAGCAGGCTACATTGCTGTTTTTGGGTCCTGTAACCAGCTCTTGTTCCTCTGGAGAGGCACTCAGGTGGTGGGTGGGGCCCTGGGATTTCTAGGTGTGTCCTTATTCTCCACTTCAGTGAGGGCTGGTCTGGGAGTGAGTCTGGGTGGAGCTGGGTTGGGTAAGCCTGCCCTCGAGCACCACAAATGCTGTTAGCAGGGGTCAAAGTCCTGTTCTCTGCTTCTGGGGAAAGCTGTCAGGGAGGGGCTGTGATGGCCCCACTCAGTCAGAATGTCTGCATGTGGGGGTGTGGCTGTCTGAGACTTGCAGTCTTGAGCAGGCCTTGCTCCTTTCCACCCTCCACAACTCCGTGGCTTCTCCTGGACCTCTGCCAGCAGGCCAGACGTCAGGCCACCGGGTCTCCCCTGGCTGTGATGGAGGCCGGGGGGTTCCCTGCGCTGGGTCACCACCTGGGCTGGGCACACAGCCCCCCTTTGGGAGCAGGGTTGCCCTCAAGCACACGGATCTGCCTCTGAAGGCACACACACCTTAGTAGGTTCCTTCCCAATATCCCTTCTGTGCCCCAGGCAATGCGATTTGGTCAGCAGGTCTGACCTCTGGGCCCCAGAGTTCAATCCCTGACCCCACCAGGGAGAGGAGTGCCAGTCCTAATTCCCCCATGGGAAGCCCCAGCTGGGTCGATGTCTCTCAGCCTCAGGGTCTGCCCCGTTCTACTGCAATGACTGGGCCAGCAGCACCTGGGAGGGCTGGCGGGTAGGGCGCTCCCCGTCTGAGTACCCCTCAGTCAGCTGTAGGGCCCGAAAAGGGAAGGTCCCATTCCCTGGAGATGCCTCTGGCTGGTGGCTATAGTATCTCTCTCGGCAGCCGCGGTAGGGGCGGGGGAGGGGAGAGTGCAGCAATATGGTGCCTGCCGCGCAGTCGGGACTGTGCCCACGGAGGGGCCTCGAGGGGGTTGGGAGCTTGGTGCTGCATCCGTTACAGGCTTACCGCTCGCTGGCGGCGACCATCTCTGGACTGGTGTCCGCAGATCTCTCCAACCGCTGGGGAGCCCACCAGCAGTCCGAGATGCAAGGGAGGGGAAGTTAACCGCTCCACCTACCCTTGTCGCTGGTCTCCAAGCCTCTGGCTCGGGAGGTCTCTTCTCCCAATTCTCCTCCGCAACCTCCTCCCGTGGAGTCTCCCATAGTCTCCGGTGCCCTTCCATCCGAACCCCGTTCGATGTATGGTCATCTGCTTACTTCTTTCTTCTAATATCTTCTAGAAGCTGTTTTTTCTGCAGAGACACTCTGTCTGGCATTGTTTCTCAAAAAATGATTCTTTCTTAATGTCAAAATAAGACAGAGTTGAAAATTCTATTCCTGTTTTTCATTTTTTCATAGACGTTAACATTGAAAAATATTTTCTACATAAATTCAAAATTTTATTATAGACATATCACATATTTTCTTGAATTCCTTTTAAATTCCTTTTAAGCTAAAGAATATTGTGCTCCATCACTATTATTATTAATGTTGTATCAGTTGATGTTTCAATTATGTCTTGCATATTTGATGAAAGATTAGTATACTGTCATCTGACTTACAAATGACACCCTGGCATTAGAATCATCCTCTTCCTCAGTTTCCTGAAAGAATATCAAAGGATTTCACCAAAAGTGATTAACACCTTAATTGTGAAGTTTACTTCTTAATCTAGAGGTAACTTGTTTAAATGAATATACACAGAAAAGGATGCAAAAAATATAAATGCTATTAATTTTAACATATTGCTAGTAAAATAGTTTTAATAAAAGTGCTTTGTTTTTAAATTTTTGAATAACTTATTGTTGAGGCTTTGGAGTTGCTTAACTTATTAGTTCATTTGATTTATGGGAAATATATATCATAAATCCTAATTTGAAAAGCCAGTCCTCTATGTCAAACTGATCAGTCAAATTAGAATTACTTCTTGTAAGAAAAAGTCTGACTTCATTTTTCAATTTAAATAAACATGTTAATATGTTTCCTTTTGACAATCATCTTGCTTCTGAATTCTAAGATGAATAAATGGATAAAGTTTAAACTCTGTCTTGATTAGGTTGTACCATAGATGAAATAAGGCTCCATTTTTTAAAATATTTCTTACCAAAGTTTCTTTCATTTTTCATTTGCAGAATTTTCCCTCAGGAGAAATGCATGAGAAATGTTGGAAAAGAGATATTGAATGACATTCTAATTGTAGTGTTGTCTTATGTGGATCAATTTTAGAAAAGAGAACGTGGACTTGGAGAACTGAAGAGTAATTATTCTTAAACTCTTGCAACCTTTTGCTTCTTGCATCTTTGTTTGCACACTTCTAGTAACTAGCATAAAATCACACAATTTATATGTGAATGAATTGAGATTAGAAACCAGGTCTAATCCAAAAGTTCAAGAACTTAACTCTTCTGTTATGTTGTGTTCTGTGATATCACAGAAGAAAATCAAATGGCTATCTATAGAAAAAATTTGGATATAAGATTAGGAGATAATTTCCTCCCCCCACCCTCCATCCCTCTCTCCCCTCCTTCCTACCTTCCTTTCTTCTTTCCTTCTTTACCTTATTCTTTCTTTCTTTCTCACTTCCTTGCAAAGTGGAGGAAGGACTACTGTAAAAGGTAAGTCAATAGGGAATTACGGCATGAAGTCTAATTGCAAAGTCTTTTTCAGAAGTATTAGTTTTAGGAAATAACATCTGAATTTAAATACCTTAAAATTGTCTATGTCTTTGTGTATACATCTTAATGTGTTTCCAGGGTTGTATACAACCTAGATTGAACATTCTTGACCTAAAAACAGAAGTAATACCTGAGACATAGCAAGATGTCCACAATATTCTTCTCTGTTTAGTCTGTTAAGAGAGAATTGGTTCTCAGAGAAGTCTGTTGTCACTGTAGAGAGACTAACTCTGAGGAATGGTGGGCACATTTTGATAGAAGCAGCAGAGGAGGTAGTTGAGAGGAAGGTGACACATGGTCACCACACCTTACCACACATTACCACCAGACCTTGATAATCAGGAATATCAGGGGCACAGCCTGAAAAAAGGAGGCTTAATTAGAATCATAGTGGGATCTTGGAAACCAATACAAATGTACTGAATAGAAAATGTTATGCCAGACTCTACCATCCCCTGTATGTATAACAAAAGGCACCAAATTTTCCAGCTCATGCAATGCCCAATGAAGTCCTTTTTATTAACAGTTAAATTTTAATCATAACTTGAGTGTATTCAAGAAAAAATATGAAAGAAAAAGTAAGAAAAAGTGGAAATGCAAACTTTGTCTTCATAAATTTTAAAATTTATAATCAACTTGTTCTTAAATTTGGCTCATCTTCTCTCTGCGTTCATCGCCTCCATAACTTATAGTATTGTTTCCAGGGCTGATCAGTTGGCTACAGTTACAGAGTATCTACATAGTATTATATACAGGCTTCTATGCTTGATGCCATTTGGCCTCAAACTTCAAGCTCCGGAAAAAGATAGAATATCTTCCTATTTCTCAGTGTGACTAGACTGAGATGAGCATCCTAAAGCCTTTTCATTACATAAAAGCTTATCTTCTCCAGAAGTAACAAATAGAGATGCTATTCATATGTCACTTCTCAGCCATATCACATAACCTTTTCTCCAAGATCTTCTTTCAAAGTTACCTCTTTTCTGAATCCCATGCAAACAAACAAAATAACAGGTACACAAGATTTTAATTGCTTTCATTTATGTGCTCTGACACGTTGGCATAGTTTTGATAAATATCTAAATGAAATGACTGGATTTTCAAGATGGGAATGGTGATCTCATGAAAAGCCCATGCTTATGCGCATGGAATATGTGACTTGGCCAGGCAATCTTATTTTACTTATAGATTTTTGAGCAAAATAGTACAAGAATGTCTCCTATTTCTGGTCTTGCAACTTGGGTAGCTAGAAAGGAAGCTAAACAAAAGAATTCATCAGAACATGATTCTCAGTTTCACCTATTTGGAATTAAAGGTAAGCTGGATAATAGATTAGGAAAACATCCTATAATCAGAGGAGTGACCCCAGTGAGACCCTGTCATTAAAACTTTAATGTTGAGCCTGCAAGCCTCTACTCCTCTGATTAGGCAATTTAGTCTATTTCCAACCTTCTGTCTGCCAAAACATTTAGTTACTAAACACTTCCTAATTCTCCAGACTCATAAAATGTTGTTTTGAGGAAAAGAAATATAGAATGGATTATTTTTTCTATCTGTCTATCATAGTATAATCAGAAAACATGAAGGATTTATAGATAATATTATAAAGAGACAAAAGCATCCGATTTCATTTAGATGGGCAGAAGGTCACAGGCCTCTGAGGAGGCTTGAAAGCCCCATGTATGTGCCTTTGTTCCTCGATGTGTGTGGATCAGCGATTACTTGTGTCAGTTAGCAATGTGGTGGAGGGGACAGACTTGAGCTGCATTTTCACTAAGTTGTTTACTGCTCAACGTCATGGTGACTGTGTAGTGCCTCAGTTTCCACATCTTTGTGTTATAGATAATTCTATTACCTTATAAGTTTGTTTTGATGCAGTAATAATAAGGCAATGTTTTGAAAAGTTTTAAATAAAAAAAGGATGTTATCTAAATTATAAATTCTGACACAGATTTTTTAATTAGGATCTAGCTATGTTTGGGGGTTACTATTAAATGTAGCCAACATGTATTTATTGTACTTATCGTCAAAAGATGATACTGATTAAAGAATTCCAGGACAACATTAAGTGGAATCACTGAGCTCTTTCTACTTATATCTTTCGTGAAAATTCTAAAACACTACATCCTGTTTCCATTAGGGATGACTGGGGACACAGAAAAGCTTCAATTTCTTCTCATCTTATTTTCTAGATCTATATGGGAAGCCACAAATAGAAACACCAACATATGATGGATTATAGAATCTCTCAGATATATTTCTTTCTCCTCTGACTTAGGTGAACTATAGCTAGAATACTGATCAAAAACTTGATCATAATCATAGTTGGATCATTACATGTAATAGATTTCCAATCATTTGTCTTAATAATGCAAATTAAACCCACTACTGTCAGATTTATTAATCTGATTAGATACCAAGCCTCAGCTCCACAGGGCTATCCCACTCTCCATGAAGAGTGAGTAGTGAAGGAAAGAAATTCAGTTTGTAGTACTTACAAAGCATAAATAATGAGCAAGAACAAAACACAGTTGAGAGAGATGACAAAGATATCAGAGTGTGAAACACATTTTCCTTTCCTCAGACTAAGAACATTCTGAACTGCTTTATACAAGCTTTAAACTTTCTTGCAAAGGTGCCTATAAAGGTAAGTGTTGTTTGTGACCCTCCTTCAGAATGATTCTATAAATCAAGAAAATATTTTCAATAATGGAAATGTCACATCTCTTTATGAACTATGTTTATATTAGAGTTTGTTTTCCATGCTTTTTAAATTAAAGAATTTGCTTACCTCTAACCTGGTTTTGGAGATCATAAATAAAACATTATATTGTGAAATGCTATAGAGATTATTAGTAGCAACTGTACTATTAAAAAAGTACAATGTAATATTTAATGTTTTGTGACGGGTTCCTTCAGATGAAATTTTATCAGGAAATAAAATACAAAATATATTGTATACTATACTATACTGTACAAAATATACTGTATTTTAAAACTAATGGACATTTTAAGAGTACAGTTATTTTTGGTTTTAAGCATAAATTGGCCTGCCTAACAAATGCTTCAAGAAACAATAAGTTCTGCTGTCTTATTGCATAGTAGGGTGACTATAGGTAACAATAATGTATTGTATATTTTGAGAGAGCCAGAAGAGAGGAATTTGAATGTTCTTACCACAATGAAATGATAAATGTTTGATATCATGAATATGCTAATTACTCCAATTTCATCATTACACAATGAACACATGTATCAAAAACTCACACAGTAGCCCATTAATATGTGTAATTACTATGTGTCAATTAATAATAAAATTAAAATATATGTATTCAGAAATCATAAAAAATCAGTGCTAGTGGGGATCAGGAGACACTAGTGTAATTTTGATAGTTAACCTGATGTGCTCTTGGATATTGAGTAAAAATACTAATTTCCTCCATCGCCATATTCTCTGTATTTAATGGCCAAAATACTTATTTGTATACCTTTTCTTTTGATACATTGTATATACTATGGAAGATGTGAAATTATAGATACTGAAGTGATGAATTCCCTTATTAATTCTGATGACCTTTTCATTATTAAACCTGATTACCTTTCACCAGTACTAATGACCCTCACCTTTAATGTATACTTTAATATATACTCAGATATTAGTGACAGGAAAACTGTGAAGGAAATAAAAAAGGACTATAAAGTCAGATGGATATGTTGATATGGCAGAATTTAAATATATACAGATATGCATACAAAACAAATAACTCAGAGCATTTTGGGTATGATATAGCAGCAGTGGTATAGATTTAACACTGCCATCCCCTCCAACAAAAGCCTGTCAAAAGAAAAATTAGGCTAGGAAAATTTTTAAAAATTCATTATCTATAAAAAATTATGTTTCAGTCCTAAGAATCTGAAATGTAAATGTGTTGCCCAACATGTCAAGAACAATAATTCACATTTTCTGTTAGCAGTTGTGCAGAAGGAAGCACAGGGTAAAAAGGGACTTCTAGACAGAAAATACATCCCACAATCCCAGTAGCCTGGGGAGTTCAGTGAACTAAATTCAGGAAAACAGTGTCGCCTAAGAAGGGGTGCTGAGGCTTTAATTCAGAAATGCATATAGAAGGACTACAGAAAGTTTTGAGTGTTAATGGACTTAGTCTGTGCAAGTAAACTCTTATACTAACCAACTAATGCTCTTTTCCAGTACTAAGCCCTGCAATATATAAATGCTTCCGGAACTAGAATATGACTTGAAAAGGACAGGAGCAAAGGAAAGAAAATGTCCAGAAAAGATGGAACAAGGGAATAAAGGAAACAGATCTCAAAAGTACTCATACTATATTTTTGAACCCCTTACAATACTAATAATAGAACCCAAGAATCATATTGAGAAGCTATTTTGGCCCACCCTCCTCTATTATTAGTGTAGGAAAGCCTATCTTGCTAAAATATAAGCAAGATAAAATGATTAAAATGAAATCCCATCCACAATTATAAGAAAGAAGATAACAATGTCCAGAACAAGATTCATACAATAGAAGTTGTAAAATAATAAATAAATCTCAGATAAACACAAACAAAAGAGAAAGATGGTTAGATAAAAGGAAGATGTCTAAGGTGATTTGACAAACTCATACATGAATTAAAAATATTGATTCTTCTAATCCACAAGCATGGGATATCTTTCCATTTTTTGCATCCTCTTCAATTTGTTTCATCAATGCTTTATGGTTTTCATTATAGAGCTCTTTCACTTCTTTGATTAAACTTATTTCAATGTATTTTATTTTATTTGCAGCTACTATAAATGGTATTACTTTCTTGGTTTCTTTTCATGACTATTTACTGTTGGCATATAGAATGGAATTTCTGTACACTAATAACAGTCAGGCTGAGACTCAAATCAAGAACTCAGTATTATTTCAATAGCTGCAAAGAAAATAAATTATCTAGGAATATACTTAGCCAAGGAGGTATAAGATCTCTATGAGAACTACAAAACAATGATAAATGAAATTAATGATGACACAAACAAATGGAAAAAAATTCCATGCTCATGTATTAGAAGGATTAATATTGTTAAAATGACTATACTACTCAAGGTGATTTACAGTTTAAATGCAATTAACCATCAAAATACCAATGTCATTTTTCACAGATCTAGAGAAAACAATCCTAAACTTCATATGGAACCAAAAAAAGAGCCCTGAAACCAAAACAATACTAAACAAAAAGAACAAATCCAGAAGCATTACGTTACCTGATTTCAAATTATACAACAAGGGCATAATAACCAAGACAGCATGGTACTGGTATAATCCAGAAATAAAACCATGTAGTTAGATCCAACTGATTTTTGACAAAACAGACAAAATGATGCCCTATTCAATAAATGGTGCTGGGGAAACTAGATAGCTACATGTGGAAAAATTAAACTGAATCCCTATCTGTTACCATATAAAAAAAATTAACTCAAGAGGGATTAAATATGTAAATATTGGACCTTTAATCATAAAAATTCTAGAAAAACTCTTCTGTACATTGGCCTAGGCCAATTATGACTAAAGCTACAAAAAATATAACAAAATATATAACAAAAAATATAACAACAAAAATAAATAAATGGGACTTAATAAAATTAATAAGTTTTCATGCAGCAAAGGAAATAACTCATTATACAGTTATAGATAAATAGACAACCTACAAAATTGGAAAAAAATATTCCCAAACTCGATATCTAACAAAAGACTAGTATCTAGAATATACAAAGAACTCAAACAAATTATCAAGAAAAAACAACTCCATCAAAAAGTGGCAAAACACATGAACAGATTTTTTTCAAAAGAAGTTATACAAATAGCCACAAAATTATGAAAAAATGTTCAACATCACTCATCATCAGGGAAATGAAAATTAAAACCACAATAAGATACTCTCTTAACCCTATCAGAATGGCTATTATTAAAAAAGTCCAAAAACAATGGATGTTGGAGCAGATTGGTGGAAAGGGAATGCTTATACATTGTTGGTAGGAATGTAAATTAATACAATCTCTATTGAAAACAGTATGGAGATTCCTTAAAGAATTTAGGAAGTATCTTGGAGGACTATTCAGCCATAAAAAAGAATGAAATAATGTCTTTTGCAGCAACCTGGATGGAACTGGAGACCATTATCCTAAGTTACATATCTCAGTAATGGAAAAAGAAATACCACATGTTCTCACTTATAATTGGAAGCTAAACGATGGTTATATATAGTCATAAGTAATGTAATGGATGTTGGAAACTATGAAGGGGGAAGGAGAGGGAGAAGGGATAAAAATCTATCTATTAGGTACAATGTACACTATTCTGGTAATTTGTACACTGAAAGTCCAGACTTCAGCGTTATACAATTTATCCATTTCATCCACGTAACAAAAACCACTTGTATCCCCTAAATTCATTGAATTTAAAAAAAACAAATTCTTGTTAGTTTTTAAATTTTTCAATAATATTATGATTATATTTTTAAAAGAGTTTCTATTTTCTACAGAAAAATAATAAATTACAGATACTATGTTTGTGATTTTCTTCAGAATAATATGGTGAATGGTGTTAGTATGATATTGGATATGGATTTAAAAAGATTATCTCAACTGCTAATTATTGAATCTCGGTTAATGGATACTTTGGGGTTCCTTATACAACTCTCTCTACTTCTGGATGTGACCAAAATTTTTCATACTAAAGAGATTTTTTTTTAAAAAAAGGCAAAGAAAAGAAAAATGTCACCCTAGTCTCCAAGTCAGGCATGGATTTTAGTCAGTGAATCAGTGAGCACTGTTAAAACAAACTGGTAACTAGAATAGAATATACAATCATATAGTATAAGTGAATTGTCCAACAAATATTTGCAAACTTTATTCACTTCTGCCCCTTGACTTTTAGGCACCAAAACATTTGAATTTCAAAGTTCTCATCTCTAATTTATCATCCATAGAGGCCTGATCTTAAGTTTTAAAAAACATGTGTTTTGCCCTTGCTGCTCTTTCAAAGATTATGAAAGACATCATAAACACCAAACTTAATTACCTCTCAGTGATCAGTCTAGTCATCATTAACATCCCTTTCTTATTGAAAGAATATTTTCTTCATTTTAGTAAGAAAATCTGTTCATTCTAACTTAATAGCTGCTTTTTATTGAACCTTGAAATATAAGCGTTATCTGAGAGTTTACACAGTTAATCTCATTGACTAAATCCTGTGAGACAATACAAACCAAATGAAGAAATAGTTTCAAGAAGATTTTAAAAAGGGTAATTTCAAAAATTCAAGATGGTGGAAATGCTGTATTCCATGATTTGTTTTGTGGCAGGGAGGAGCATGGACACAGGGAGAGTGCAGTGGGTTCTCATTACTGAGAACCAACAAAGATCAGACATTCAATAAATAATTATAGAATGGAAAAATAAAAATACAGGATAATTAAAGTATCACATCTGAGGAGAGAGTGAATATAGACAGAAATATCTGTTGGACTATTATTTAGATACTTCTTGAGTGTTTCAATGAATATGTGTTGAAATGAATGGAATTAGCAAGGTCACTGTGAGTAGAATGGTGAAAAGTGAAGAGCTCATTACAGTTGGTTAAGAAATGGGCAGGAGTTAAGAAGAGACATTCATAATAGACTGCTACATTTTTCATAGGTATTTATTGAATTTATGTATAAATATCTACCTCCAAGTCCATTGTCATTGTGAAAATTTTTTTTTTAATTCCTTCAGGTAGAACAGAATTTTTTCCTTTGATCCATCAAAGATAATTGCTTATTGCTATTTATTCTTATTCTATTCCGTCTTATATGCCATTTACTATCTTACCCAGCAGACAGTAATTCTTTTGTATGTGTAATGTATTCATTTAATACTATATTAAATGTCTGAGGAAATAAATTTAATTAAAGAAATTTCATATTTGTGAAAAGAACTCTAAATTTTAAGGTCTCCAGAAAGGAGATTCTACAGATTCCCTTAAAGTAAATGAAATATCTAATGTCTCTCTTTATCTATTTATCTTATTTACAACGAAGCTCAATAATTGGCAACTATTTAGTTTAAGAGCTTAAGAGGCTGTTAGTTGCCTACCAACCATCTATTCTCTCTTTTCTCAGTAACGGGACTCCTATATCGTTGAGGATGGCAGTGTGCCCAGTAATTAACTACAACTATTAGTTTCTCTTGCATAAATAGGGTTTGCATGACATGCAAGTAAAATTTAAACGTAGCATCTGAGAAAGTTCACTTTAGTCTTCCTCCTGCATGGGCTGTGGAAAGGATGGTTCAAGTTCCAAAACCATCTGTGAGGTAAACTTCAGGGCAGAAGCAAAGTGCTAAGGGTGGGGGAGTGTAAAGATAGAAGGAGATTGGACCCCAGCTTATATTGAGGAGTTGCCACACTAGATCTTGACTGCCTACTGCTAAACTTTGTGTATATAAAAGAAAAATGAACACTATCTTGTTTAAGGCATTGTTTTGACAGGGAGGAGAGTCTCTTTTACTATTGGCTCAATGCAATTCCTGGGTAATACACCCACCATATATTTTAAGGTGTTGTGAATCACTTGTATTTTCCTTAGAATGATTACTTCCAGTTCTTTAAACCTTAACTTTATGAATAATTTACCTGTAGTCAGCATTTGTAGGATTGTTCCAGAATCTATACAAATATTTTATTTTGAGGACTATTTAAAGACAAAAATACCAGAAGTTATTTTTTTATATATATAGGAAAGAAATGTGTACAATTATATGATGAAAATTTCTTGCATTATTATGGTATGGATAGTTATATTATTTGTCATCTTGGAATACAAGGAACATTGTGCAACCGTTAGACTAAGAGAAAAACTATTATGAAATTTTTGAATTTAATGGCAATAAAAATAACTATGCAATTCCACAAAATATATATTAAGTCTTGGAGACTTAAAATGAGCTACGTGAATTTGGCTTCTGGTTATGAAGCTCACATTATTTCCTTTTAGATGAGAAGACCAGAATTGGAGCTGGATATTTCTTAAATATCTGCCCTCACAAAGCATTCCCACAGATTTTTGCATGTATAGATTTTGTTGTTGTAGTTTGAAGTTAATTAGATTTTTTAATACCAAAATGTAATAAAACTACATTCTGGAAATATATAATTCAGGTTTTTTAAAAATTAATTCAGACTAGCCAGCTGATGGATTAGTAGGCATTTAAGACATTTTATAAAATAATCTATTATATTTTACACAAAATATGATAGAAAAAATAAGATGTAGAGAAGGGAGATAAGGAAAGAAAAATTCCTATGCAGTTGAGATGATAAAAATGCATTCAGAAGAGAGTCAGTTTTATCAGGGATGCCTGTTCAAAATTATATTTTCTTTTTAAGGTTCAAGCTACTCTGTATAGGGTCATTGACAAGTCAATGAAAGCTGCTAATGATTTTCATGTTTTTAACAAGGATGACATGGTTCTATTTCTATTAATGCTATTGGATTTGTATATTAAACATACTTTAATACCCCTTCGATGTAGGTCTCTTAGGCTTCATTCTTTCAATTTGCAACATAGTTCTCAGAATAATCCTTCTGAACCTGCCTCAGCAACCAATTTTCTGAGAGCATTTTGTTGTTCTCTAGTGGGCAGCATTGGTGATTTCAGCATTCCCATGAAAATATCTTTTATTTTCTTGAAATTGTTGGTTTAATGTCTTTGGAAAGGAATCGAAGGAGTGTATAAAATGAGAGTTGAAGTTGACAGCTTAGGGTTCAAGACTGTCTGCAAACTACAGGGAGGGGTTCTCCTACAGAACAAATATAGATAGACTTAATGTTTTCTCATGGCTTTTTTTTGTTTGTTTCCAGTTTTCAAAGTGGGAAAAGTTTTGTGCTTTCCAATTGCAAAGAATAGGCTTAAAAGACTTATGAAGTATAGGTTAAAGAGCATAGTTGTAATGCTTAGTTTTATTTTTAATGGTTTATATTTTACAACACAGGTTATTTACTCCAAACTTGTCTAATGAAGTTTCCTAAAGTATTGTGTCCTGAGGGAAGGCAGGTAGCTAAAGTTGCCTTCCCCAGCTTTCAGGTAGCCATCTTCCAACTGCTATTAGCAAAAATGCAACTTGCCAAATGCATACCTGAGCTTAAAATTTGAGAACAATTTGGTAAAAATTTTGAGACATTTATCTTTAAGGTGATGTGTTAGTTATGCTTAAGTAGAGTCAAATTAGGCCTGAACATAAAATAGTTCCTTAAATATGCCATACTCTATTAAATAAACCCAACTCATTTTACTCCTTCTCTATATCAAATAGTAGAAGAGCAGGGAGGAATTCTGGATTTGGAGCTTGAGGTCCTGGATTCTGCAACTTACTACCTCCATAACCTTTTGAGGTTCTGCTTTTTCTCTGCATAATTCTTACCTGAAAGGAAAAGATCAAATAATTGTATAAACGGCACACTTTCTATATTCTCTTTGTTCAAAAGACCATATGTATTTTGTTTGTATATTGCTATTAAGGGTCATTATTCAGTTTTATGTAGCATTAACCTTAAAATTTCAAATTACTTTCTGAGTTACACTTTCAGTTTTGGCTCCAGACACATTATTGTGAAGTAATATCTATGTTCTAATTTTCTCATTAATTAGTATGCCCTTGGCATCTGGCACCATATGCTGCAGTGTTCCAAAAAATTGTCACAGAATAACTTTGTTACAGCAAATCGTAACATTGGTGATGCATGATTTAGTAAGCACAGTGACATTTAACAGAACCTTCAAACAACTATTACAGTATATTTATATGCACTTCATCAAAGCCTCATGTGTAATCTCAAAGATGGTAACCAATACAGTTATACAAAAAGAACACTAAAGCCACAACAAATATTGTCAATAATTGCTCTGCGTAAGTCCTCTCTATGTAGTATTTTAAAAAGTTTGCATCAATGTTTTCTTGTAGTCTTGTTAAAATGATGTCCTTTAAAATATAAGATCACCTCAATCACAGAAAAAAAGAATGTACATATCAAAAACATTTAATTCCAAATGTGTACATATCCTTGAATAATCTAATATCTATATCATATTTTATTAAAAACACATTTGGCCTTTAATTTTATTTCCTTGAATACTCATTAGATTTTTCTACAAATGTGTTTCCATATGCTTGAAAAGGATAACCACTTTTTTATCCTTATTTTTCAGATATATGTGTATTTCATTGAGATTAATTGGATATGGTTTCTAATTAGCAAGTTAAAAGGTCATGAATAGATAAGGGTAAATGATGGCAGTTTATCACTAACCACCATCCACCATCTTTTGGACTGGAAATCTTTCCAGTGTTTTGTTGGTTCAGTGACTTGAGCCTTTTCCCCAGGTGTACTCAGTTACCTCCTATGTGCCCACATATTGTAATTTATCCAGCTTTTTATTTGTTGTTAGGCTAGGAACATTGTTCCTTTGTGTGTGTCCGTATCCTAACAAAAAGTGGAACTCCCTATTCATCAACTTTTAAAAGCAGAAATCTTTAAGGCAAAGCCAAAGATTCTTTAAAAGAATAGAATTTTTTTTTCAGAAGAAAATGGTCTTAGGAATAATGGAATTTACCTGGTTAATTTTACTCTTGAGAGAAATAAAATCCAGTGAGATTCAATGAATTGTCAAGTTATAAAGCTCAAAATGACAGATTTGGGACCAGAATCTAGATCTGGTACATCTGATGGCGTTCTCTGAACTGTGTCCCAGTTTTATTGTTCACTAAGGAGAGATGGGGAACAAATCAAGGTGATGGGCATGAATATTTATTATTACCAGAGAGTAAGGGGACCAAAGGGTCTGAGGTGGTATCTCTTTTTGACACTTACTGCCTGTTATTTAAACTCATAGTTTGAATAAGGTATGAGAATAGCAATACATACTCCCTTAGGTTTCTGGCTCTTTTTCAATAAATTCAGAGTTTAGCCTTGCCTGCTAAAAACACTGGTTTGGTGGGAAACATAAAGATTCTGTGTAATAGCAACCAAAATTCTAATTTAGTTTTTATGCAAATTTACAAGACTAAATTTATTGTATTAAAATTTTAAAAGCCAAGAATAGCCAGAAACATCCTAAAATAGAGCAAATTTAAATACAAATATTTATTATAATGCTAAATACATAATTGGCACAATGATAGACAAATAGTCTAATAGAATAGGGTACAGGAATAGGTATACACATGTACAATGACTCTTGATTTATAAAAAAAAATATATAACTACAAAATAGTTAGGAGAGGGTGGTTTATTCAGCAAATAGTGCTTGGTTGAGTGTATATACAAAAAACGGGAAAAATTCTGTTTCACTACTTAACATGATAGACAAAATTTAATTCCAAGTGGATTGTATGTCTAAATATAAATAGTAAACAATAAAGCTTCTTAATGAAATATTGTAAAATAGGATGTAAGTAGTACTAACAATAAAAATAACAATAAAAGTCATTAGTAATACAATTTCATTAAAATTCATAATTTCTATTTATCAAAAGACATTAAGAGTGAAAAATCAAGCTTTTGAGTAGGTAGGTATATTTGAATGTATATGATGGTTAGAAATTTAATGTTCAATATATATAACCATCTCCTCCAAATGAGTAAAAGTGAGACCAATGGTCCAACAGAAAAATGTATGAGAGAACTGAACAAGCTCTTCACAAAAGATGATGTCCAAATGGCCAATAAATATTTTTAAAGTGTTCCTCATTACTCATCAAAGAACTGCCACTTCAGCATAATATCCTACATGGCAACCATAATGGCTGAAATAAAAAAAAATACTAATAATACCAAGTGTTCACAGTGATGTGGAACAATCCTATTTTGATGAGACAATAAATTGTTAAATCACTTTTGAAGACTACTTAGCAGTATCTTCTAAAGTTTCACATATATACACCCTATAACCTAAGAATTCCATTACAAAGTATATTCCCAACAGAAATGTGTACATATCTGCACCAAAGGGCATGTACAGAAATGTTCAGCGCAGCATTATCTTTTTGTATATTGTGGTAAAAACATATAACATTAAATTTACCATCTTAGCCACTTTTTACTGTACAGTTCGATAATGTTAAGTATGTTAACATTGTTGTGCAACTGATCTCCATAACTTTTCATCTGAAACTATACTCACTAAACACTAATATCCTCTCCTCCATCTGCCTCTCCCCTACCCTTGACAACCAACCACCTTTTTACTTTCTGTTTCTATGATTTTAACTTGAAAAACTTCATATGAGTGAAACCATATGGTATTTGTTCTTTTGTTACTGGCTTAATTTGTGTAAAATAATGTCCTCAAGGTTTATCCACGTTATAGCATATAACAGGATTTCTTTATTTTATATGACTGAACAATATTCTATTGTATGTATATATGACATTTTCTTTGTCCATCCGTCGAGGGGCATTTGTATTGCTTCCACCTCTTGGCTATTGTGCATAATGTTATAATGGTTATGGGTGTGCAAATATGTCTTTGGGATCTTGCTTTGAATTCTGTTAGTATATACCCAGAAATGGGATTATTGGATCATATGGTAATTCTAATTTTATTTTTTTTGAGGAATTTTTATATTGTTGTCCATAGTGACTGAACCATTTTACAATCCCACCAACAGTGCACAAGGGCTCATATTGACCCATCTCCTCACCAACACTTGCTATTGTCTATTCTTTTGGTAATGGCCATCTTCATGGGTGTGACATGATCTTCTCGTTGTTTTGATTTGTGTTTCTCTCATGATTCGTGATGTTGAACATCTTTTCATATGTTTATTAACCATTTGTATATCCTTTGGAGAATTGCCTATTCACATCCTTTGCCATTTTAATTAAGTTATTTGTTTTTTTGTTGTCAAGTTGGAGAATTTTCTTATAAATTCTAGATATTAATCTCTTATCAGATATATGGTTTGCAAATATTTTCTCTGATTCTGTAGGTTACCTTTTCACTCTGTTGTTCCTTTTGGTGCACAAAAGTTAACTTTGATGTAGTCCTATTTGTCTGTATTTGCTCAGAGCAGCATTATTTTCAATAGCCCCAAAGTGAAAACCTCCCAAATGTCCATTAATAGCAGAATGGATAAATAAGGTGTGACATACCCATATCTTTGAATGCTCTATGACAATAAATATGAAATGACTACTGATGAATCAACTGCATAAATCAATTCCACAAACATATACTGAGGGAAAGAAACCAGCCAAAAGATACCTACTATATGTTTCATTCATTTAAGGTTTAAAAACAGGAAAAATTAATCGACTTTTAGAATTCACAGTGATGGTTATCTTTCGGGATGAAGGAAGGGCAGTTATTGTAAAAGGCATGAGGGAGGCTTCTGGGTGGTTACCATAGTATTTTTCTTGACTTCCGTGGTAATCACATTTGTATGTATATTGTGTGGTAGCTATTTGAATTCTGCACATATGAATTGAACGTAATTCTGTTTGTATGCTATTCTTCACTAAAAATATATATTAAAAACAAAGCTTTGATTTGCATTTCCCTGATTAAAGAGATGTTGAACATTTTTTCATGTGTTTGTTGGCCATTATTCTGTCTTCTTTTGAAAAATTTCTGTTCATGTCCTTTGCCCACTTTTTGATAGGGTTGTTTGATTTTTCCTTGCTGATTTTCCTGAGTTCTAAATAGATTCTAGTTATCAGCCCTTTCCATGGAGTACTATTCAGCTTTAAGAAAGAATGGTGATATAGCACCTCTTGTACATTCCTGGATACAGCTGGAACCCATTCTACTAAGTGAAGTGTCTCAAGAATGGAAAAACAAGCACCACATGTACTCACCAGCAAGTTGGTATTAACGGATCAACACCTAAGTGGACATATAGGAATAACATTTATCGGGTGTCGGGTGGGTGGGAGGGGGGAGGAGGGGATGGATATATACAAACATAATGAGTGAGATGTACAACGTTTGGGGGACGGTCATGCCTGAGGCTCTGCCTCAAGGGGGGAGGGGGGCATGGGCAATGTACGTAACCATAATATTTGTACCCCCATAATATGCTGAAATAAAAAAAAATAAAAAAATGAAAAAAACAACAACAAAGCTTATCAAGAAAAGAGGAGTTGGGTAATATTTCCATTGCCTGCTCATAAACTTTGAGGCTCTAGTTATTTTCTTGTTTTATACAGTTTTCCACTGAGTCAAACTTCAATATCTCTTTATATTTTTTACAATCACACTTTAAATAAAATTGATTCTGTTGCTGATATCTACTACTGTGAGCCAATTCATGGTATCACTGATATCTGTGGCACACAGAAGAAAGATTTTCAAGTATCCTAGGAAAAATTGTGTTTATCTGTATTTATGTTGCTTAAAGAAGAATATCACTATTTCTGTACTAAATCATTGACATAGATAATTCAGGGCCTAGAAAGCAATTAAACCAGCTTGCTAGATTTTTTTTTAGTCACAGGAAAACAATAGATCTGAGGATTTGCAACTGAGTTGAGAACCTTATTTGAAGCTTTATTTCGAAAAGCTCTATAATTTTGAGCCTCATTCTTGTGGGCTGATGAGTTGGTATTGGGAAGGTGGCTGAATGAAATGGCTTTTATTTACTTCTGATCCATTTATCTCTGAAATGGACTTAGGATAAAATTCTTTAGTATATTTTATATCTCCAGGCATTCGGAAATGAGTTCTCTGAAGTGGTACCCAGGCAAAAATCAAAAAAATGATCTTTATTTAATTTTTCCATCTCAAATAAATAATCCAAATGCACAAAAGCTCAGTTAAGAAATCTCAAGAAAATATTCAAGTCATCAACCAATAAATGAACAAATTTTGAACACTTGAAGCAACAATTTCTAGGCAAAATAAGCTATGCATTGCTGTACATTCCTAACAATACGGATAGAGATTTTAAATTTTACTCTGATGAGTTCAGGGTGATATTTTTCAATTTCTTTCAGTTCATGTTTGCTTATACAGGTGAGTACACTTTTATATTTACTATTTTGTGGCAAGTATCAAAAGTAATTATTGACTTAATATAGTTTGTGGAGTCTCACTTTTTTCTGCTTTATATTTCACTCTTCAGCTTATTCCACCTGCTAACACATACTTTATATATATTTTTTACATTTCTATGTTCTTTACCGCAAAATAATAACATTTTGAACAGACAAATATAATGGCACATAATCAAACTACTATATAACAATTTATATTTTGATGGTGTATTAGAAGCACATCTTTTTGTGGAAGTGAGGAGCAGTATAATTTTCTTAATAAAAAAGCTAAAAGCAGTTCAATATGTGTGCTTACAAATGTCTGTCTAAGGAAATGGTATTTAAAAATTATTGAATATTACATTTGAGGGTTTTATTAAATAACAGGTAGGTTGTATTGGTATGTGATATGCATTTAAATAAAATGTACATAAATTATTGTGTAAAATAATTTTTTATGAGGTTTTAGGAATGTAAATGAATTTAATGATGCTACATTAAATCATCTTGCCTAAATGTCAGATTTAAAGAAAAATCACTCATCTAACATGTTGTCAACTGTAAAGTGCTGGAAGGACAATGACTCAGGGAGAAAAGATGTATAATAAAGACAAATTCAATCAAGCTCTTCCCACCACAAAACTAATATAATAATATAGCCTTAGTACATACAGTGTTTTATTTTCTTATTAGGAATCTGGCCAGGTTTTGTGTTTTAACTTATTGCTCATGTTACCTGGAAAGATTTTAATCATTGCATAGGTTAAAATATAATTTTTAAAAACAGTGAAATTACGACTTTCAGGCAAATATAAAATAAATATGTGTCAAATATTTTATTTAACTCAATAGTGAAGGGAACAGTGAGATGTTATGACTGGTTTAAAGAGTACTTAAGAAATTAAGGTATTTGTGGGGAATTTGTCAAAGAAAATTTAGGATAAGATTGTTGAGTTGGATGTAAAACTCTTTAATGTCTAGTAGTTTATAAATATAATATTTGGGGTTATCTGTCCTCAAAGACAAATTGTTTTCATCTTTATTGGACTAAATCTGAAAATTAACGAGTAACTTAAGTCTGTGACTTTTAATAATCAATAATGTATAATAATAATAATGTATCATACTGAAAAGATGTGTAACCCACATTATTTGTCTCATTTCCAAGTTTTGGCCAATTTTCCTGATACAAAATATACAACCAATCTTCATATGACATAAAATTTGAGATTGATAAATAACGTGTTCTCCTCTTAAGACCATCTTGCCAAAAGGAGTAGGATTATTCTCTAATTCAAATGCCAGGCCACAGGTTATTAAATACCAAGAAGGAAGAGATGTGGTTTCAAGAGGTGCAAAGAACTGTGGGCGTTTGTACTTGAAGTGATGCGATGAAATTGACTGTAACTAATAGAGTGTGAAATAGTTTCCCAAGGAACATAATGAAGTTCTAGAGAAAACAGTTTAAAACAGGAGTGGACAGAGGTTTTGTGAACATGAGCCAGGAAAAGGCTACATTTGAAGTTGATGTTTAAGTTGTTACAAAGTGTTGCTGTTTCTAATTTTGTTATTTTTATTCATGACTAGCCTTGTGTCATCTTAATGTTGATTTACTTAATTTATATGTACTCCAGAAAACAAAATGGAATCTGAGAATCCAATGCTTCTTGGATTATGTAAATACCAATAAGTTACAGCAAATATTTGCTATTTAGATAAAGTGTTGTCTGGAGATATGTATTGTGGGAAAAGTTGCTGAGCTGGTTTTGCTAATAGATCTGAACACTGATTTTGTGCATGATTGATATTCTAGGCATATGTCTTATTGAACATACTGGGTGGCAGAATGGTTTTGTGCTGTGGAAGTTACTCATGAGGGTCTTCACTAAGAGCATAAACTACTTCAGAAGCCAACAGAGCTAGACATAAATGAGTTTCTGTAATGAAAAAAAGCTACTTTAATGAAAATAAACTCAGTACATTTTAATAAATATATTGATAATAAATAGGAATACATTTTTAGGTGTTTAAATAAAAATACAAATTTTTATATTAGAGGTAGGCTATTAATTCTATAACATTTATTTTAATAGTCACACATTGTTTATGTCAATAAAAGGTATTTCTCAAAGTTCCATTTGTAATTATTTAAACTTGTAAATTCACATTAAAAACAGAAGCTGAGTCAATCTCTGTTCTGAACTATTTCCTCTGGAGATAGCTTTTGTCCCTAAATAAAGGCAAATTACTTATTAATATTCAGAACATTAATATTAAAAATTTAGAATAGAGAAATAATGTAGCTCCAAATGTACCACTAAAGAAAAAAATATTTTATGGTGCTCAGCCTGACCTAACAAAAACAATGATCTGATTTACTGAACTTGATCTGCAAAGAAAGTACTAAAGCTAATAGTAGTAAGAGCTATTTTCTTCTGCTAGATATTTCTTTCCTTCCTTCCTCCCCTCCTCTTCCCTTCCCTTCCCTTCCCATACTTTCCTTTCCTTTCTTCTTTTCTAGCAACAAACATTTTGTATCTGCTCTTCCATCATTAATGGAGTGGGACTTTAGCAACAGAAAAGAGAGACATGTAATGGACATTGGAAACTAAAGAGGCAGGAGGTGGGGAGGAAGGCGAGGGATAAAAATGGATTTATTAGGTACAATGTACACTATTATGGTGATGGCACACTTTTAGTGCCTGACTTCAGCATTATACAGTTCATCCATGTAACAAAAAACACTTGTACCCTCTAAATCTATTGAAATTTAAGTAAATATACAGAACTTCTGAAAAGAGGGAGGAAGATGGCTGACTAGGGACATCAGTCACCATATCATCTGAGAAAGAAGAAAAACAATTAGATCAAAAAACAATAGATCAATGTGCAACGTTTGGGGGATGGTCACGCTTGAAGCTCTGACTCAAGGGGGGAGGGGAGGCATGGGCAATATACGTAACCTTAACATTTGTACCCCCATAATATGCTGAAATAAAAACAAACAAACAAACAAACAATAGATCAGGTGTAATTCTGTGGGAAAAGTGCTAGAACACTGAGTCTGCCAGTTTCCTGATCTTGGACTTCGCCAGCCTCCAGACCTGTGAGAAATTAATTTCTGTCATTTAAGTCACTATGGTATCTTGTCATAACAATCCAAGCTGACTAAGACAGACATGCATTTTTCCTGCCCAAGAGTTCAAATCCGTATGATGGGTCTCACTATCTGTTCGATGTTTTTATGAGAGGAAAGGAATAAAGAGGGCTAAGCACAAGGACAGGGCCTGCTAATGGCATGTCCTGCCTTTTCCATCATCACATGTTGGTAGAAGGAGTAGAGGGGCCAGAACATATGTGCAAAACATGGCTCCAGTTACAAACAAAGCCCAATTAATGTTCTGTAATTGGATTTGCATTGTCACCTCTAAGAGAACAGTGAGGAGAAGATGGGAATAAGAAAGCAGAGACTAACTCCTCACTGCATAGAGTCCACATGGGTGAATAGTCCATTTATCATGTTAGTGCCATCACAGGTACAGTAGTCTGATGGCCATGCAGGGTATATAAATATCATCAGAACTGTTGCTTACCTTAAACACTTCTGGAACTTTCTGCTTTCTATCTCAGCATATTAGTTTACTCTTTTAGTACAAAGTCGACTTTAAGTTTATGTTTTCAACTTGAGCTATTCAAATAAGTTCAATTCCCATATTAGGTGTCCTTTTGTCTTTTATAATCACCCCTAGCTTCTTAATATTTCTAATTAGAATTTATTTCTAAAATACATTTCTCAGAAGTTCTGAAGATTTTTGGTTTTTTGCCTTTGTGAAGTTATAGGAAAAGACTTTTTTTCCCTCTGGCTTATTCTATTTTGGAAAAAATATCCTTAGAGACAACTTTAACTGCACATTTTTTATGAAGTCTTTGAAATTGTGTTGTTAGTGGAGATTGATAGAAAAGTTATAGATTATAAATGCTTGATTGAAAAAGTTCTGTATTTCTAAAACTTAATAATTTAAGATCAAATAGACAGTTATAACTATCCAAAATAAAATTTCAGAGGCAGTTTCTGATATCTTATTATAATTAAATAATTAGCATTTTGAATTCTACATACTCAAGAAGTATATAGATTAGTTTTATGGAAATAAATCTGAATTTTCTATACTTGGTCTGTTGAGAGGATTATTGTCAGCTAAAGTCTAAACAGAGTATTGGAGTAAATATGATAATATAGATTCTTTTAAAGAGCTGGAGAAAAATTCCAACAGCAGAGTATTCTACATTAGAGAAAGAAGAATAATCAGGGATATAACTACCTAACAGTTGAGAAGTGCAATTGCAGAATCAAAGGACTGATTGTTATGGGTATAGGTTGGGCAAGTTAGGGATAACCAACATGGATGCAAAAGTTTTATGACTGTAAGGGGATTACTGAAGTTGCCTATAGACTCTTAAGATGTAGCAGGGATGGAGAGAACTGAATTTAGTGTTCTCAGTTAGTTTTAGACTAAGGATCAATCTGGAATGGTCTCTGAAACCTCTGAATCATGGGAAGACATAAAGACCAAGAAAATATGCCCAGGGGGACAATATTTTCTAACATCATCTTGTTTGACCCTATATTCAACCAGTAAGATTTGCAAACAAGTTTTACTAGTTGAGTTTTACATATAAAGACATCTGGACTCAAGAAATTTGTCCAAGGTTATACAATAACATAGTGGCAGGTTTAACTTTCAGACCTACAGCTTTCAAGCCCAAGTTCAATGCTCTCTCTACTAAATAGGGAGGGAGAATTACCACCTCCTGGTATTTCACAGCATTTGTGTTTCAGTTTTCAATTAGCCAGAACAAAGAATGCTTTGTTCCTTAATAATGCTCCTCAACTATGGTGTTTTTTCTCTGTAGCTATTGTATGATATGTCAATTATATATCAATAAAGCTATTTTAAAAAAGTCTCTGTTTGAGGAGCAATTATTAAGATATAAACTTTGAATCAACTGAATGTTTAAGAGTGACATGTAAGTGTTCTTCCAGGCTAGGCTGATCCCTGCCCATTATATGTAGGAGATAACACAAGAGTTGGAGGCAAAGTAATTAAGTAGTATTTAGGAAGTAGTCCTATAATCTCTCTTTTTTTCTATTCCTATTTCCAGTACTTTAATTCTGCTCTAGTTTTTCATTTAGACCATTCTGTGGGGACCTCTCCCACATCACTCAAAATCCTCTTTGCTGCACATTTTGCTACAGCCATTGCTGTGTTGCCTTGATCCTTGAAGTTGTCCCTCCATCTCACACAGATGCAATTTGACAGTGTCTCGTCTTGTGCAAGGGCTTTTTCTAGCTTTCTGCTTCAAGGACACAACTTGAAATTCCTGGAGGGATCTTATGGACACTCACAGATAGACAACTGGGAGTGGGGTGTCAATGCCCATGGTGCCATCCTTGATCAATAGGGGACAGAAGCTAATGGAAAAATGCTCTTTTCTGTTGTCCCCTGGGCTGCAAGTTCTGACACGCATTTCACAAATCTCAAAAACATCCTGCAGGGTCGAATACTGGTGTCCCATCCTGGTGGATAATGAAACAAGGCATCTTTTCTTTTGCTTTTTTTAAAATTATTTTCCTGCTAAACTGTTTTCACTCCCAGCTTCCTAGGATCACACTACTGTTGCCTTGCAAGTCTTTGTCTATCGCTCTGTCTTTGAGGACACTCAAGTTACAAGCAAACATATAAAGAAGCAGTTCAATTTTCTCCAAATCTAGTGCACCATTTAAACTGTACTGAATAAAAAACCCAAAGAACCACTAGATTGGGGCTAGTAATGAACCTTTAATGAGCCCTGGCATTCACTAGACCTGGAACTCCAAGGAGAACTGGCTGAAGTTCTGACCATCAGGATCACGAGTTGGCAGGTTTCTTGGCCCAACATTAAGCATCCAGAGGGGAGTAGAATGTGGATCAGAATTCTGTATTCCCTCCTGTCCTCCAGGCATCTGCTCCCTCTCTTGCCCCAACTATACTTAGGTTCAATTGTCTGACTCTGAATTTAACAGAAAGCTCTGCCCTTGGAACTACATCTCACAGCCAAAAGCAAAGCTAGTAATGAGCCCCAGGTGGTGTGCCCATTTGCTTCTCTGCTTCATAAGTTAACTGTGGCCAAAGAATTTTATCTTGTGCTCTCATGATGCGTTTTCTTAAAATATGGATTTACTCTATAACTATATTCTAAATATATTAATATTTTTCGTCTGCATATTTATTTCTATGGTGTACTTAGATATAAAATTACTTATTTTTCCTGTAAGGAATCCTAATACAGCTCCAAATTTCCACTCTAATGACCAAAATAATGTCCAATTTCATTATAAGCAGCAATTATAGTGTGTGTAATAAGAGATTATGCTTAATTTATTTTGCAGAGTCACTTTAATTTTTGCCTAAAAAAGTGCAATTCTCTTTAGCAGAGATAATGATTGTTTCCAGTGTTTAGATTGCTAGCAAAAAATCAAGTAGCAAATATTTAAAATAGTACTTTTTAAAGTACTTTAAAAGTATCAGTTAATTTTTTCTTAAGATTTATATTGGTCATGAGTGTGAAGTTTTGCTCATTAAGGAAAAAAAAGATTTTGTACAGTTAGCTGCAAATAGAGAAGTTCATTATAAAACTCGTAATATTTCCATGGACCAGACAGTATAGCTTAACAATATTTTAATATTAAAGTCTTTTTCCTTCCTTCAGATGGATGGACCTATTTAGTGATAAGGCTTACTTACTGCAAGGTAAAATTGCTGATGAATCTATTTTTCATTTTTGGGGGAGCGCTTAAACACCTTGAAGGTAGACTCTTTGATGTACATGCTATGCCAAGTTGAAAATTGTATTTTATATGCTGGCCTCCACAGCAGGGACAAGAAATTTGCTAATTAATTTATAGGTAGCTTAATTGCATTTTCAATGTCATAAGCCTTAAAAATTTAAGTATTTCTTTGAAAACATATGCATATTTAAATGGCATATGGATTTGTTGATTGTCAGTCATAAAAAGCAGTACATTGAAATATATTAATATCTAAGATTACATTTTGATTTTTTTTAGCACGCTGTAATTTTTAAAGTCATTCCTTAGGCTAAGTCAACACTTTATTATCCTATCACTTGTTGATTCACTGAGCCTTATTAAACCTAAATATTTTTGACTTTCAAAACAGAAATAGTCTTTGAATTTTATTCATGGATTTTTTATAGTGCTTCTTCAATGTGCATGTTAGCTATCCTTTGATCATTTTCTCTGAAGATTCATACACATAAAATAGGTTTTAAGCTTGAGGGCTGCATAATATTAAACTATATAATATTTAAATTCGTATAAAAATGCCTCCCAAATTCTTTCTTTCAATTGTACTGAACACAACACAGCTAGCCTTAGATTCCATACTTATTTCCCTAATGTAATTTCCATGGCAATGAAGCTTAGTGCTTATGAAAGCAAAGTCACGCATTCAATTCTAAAAAGGTCTCTTAACTTTGCACAGGAAAAAGCTCTAATTGACAACTACCAACTACATCATCAGCTCTGAAGGTGTGAAAACATGTCACAGTTTCATATTGCTGAGAGGACAAAGCTGGCATTATGCAATCTACTTAATTTATTGAGAAATTGAGAATGTAATACTGTCAGAAGCAGTAGGCTCACCAACTATTTCATTTGTCCCTTTACATTTTTCAGCCCCTGGAATTGGGCAGGACACTGTCAATTGTAATGGCCAGTAGGCTATGAACAGAAGTGAGGAGAGTCATATATGACTCCAGATAGCACGGCTCAGATGGTGGGACCTCTGTTAACCTGAGTGGACTTATGGAGGATAGTTTTACTCTAGAGCTGGTTGGAAAGACACCAAATTTTATGGGAGAGGGGAATAAACTTGTTACAAGCCACTGAGATTGAGGGTTGTTAGTGCAGAATACCTGAGCCTACTCTGACAAATACTGATATTGCAACCAAACTTGGGATGCTTTTGTAACAAAAACCTAAAATATGAGCCCCAGGAACCTGATATCAAAGCCCAAAAAAGATGATCCCTATTATATAGTAGTAAAATACTTGGCAAACTGCACAAACCCTTGCATTTGGCAAACCCATGAAGGGTTAGGGGAAACAGAACATAAACCTAAAATAAAACAAAAAAAATTTAAAAAATTAATAACAAAAATTTGTGACTTCAGGAAAAGAGAGATTGAAAAATTTGGAATTTTTTGTAGTTGTAAATGGCTTTGTTTGGCAAGATATTATAAGAAGACAGTGGGTTCGAGTAATAGTTTGCTGGTTTGTAAGCAAACAGAGGAGAATAGGTACAGTCCACAAAATCTGGGTCTTTCAGGATTGAGAAAGTCACTATTTCTGGATCTCCAACAATAAAAATTAAAATCGAGAAAACTTGAGAAACAAAAATCCAGTAATATCTTTAAATTCACTTAATTGCCTCAGAGGGAAAAATCAGACTAAGGATATAGAGCCAGTGAATACTTTTCATCTGAACAAAATGACTTAGGGTAAAAATCTGATTGGGGTAAAGAAAAACCCAGTCTCAAAATATTCCCATTTAAATGAATGGATGTGTTTGTGGCCAAGACAGCCAAGAAATATAGTGACTCTGAAACTTATCTTAGAAAAGCTGTTCTGCACATGAACTAATTAGAATCAAATATAATAAGAAGGCTAGTTTTTGATAGATATTACACCTTAGAGTAAAAATCTTAAGACTACCTAAGATTCAAGATCACTCTTAGGCTCCCAACATTTTAGATTAAGGAAATGAACTGCGACACCTCCTCAGCCACCAAGTGTGCGTAGTCTTTGAATGCTCACGTCAGACGTGGACAAAGAGGATAAAGATAGACTCAAGGTCTGCAGAGAACACTGGATAATACTTTCTCCTTCCAGATAGCATGGTGGGGGCTAATTCTGATAATTTTCCTCTCTCATGACTTGGGATGCCTTGCAATGCACACCCAGTGTGGGTGCAGCATGGATATGGGGACTACACCATAGCATGTATGGAGATGCAAAGGAATCAGTACGATAGTCTGGGGGCACTACTGCCTCTCACAGTAGTATGTTCTCCGTTTCTCAGTAGATTAAATAGACTACATCACTGCGTGTCCCCCATTCTTCCTTCTTCTAAGGGTAATGATTTTTATAATTATTTTGTATAAGCTTTATTATTATATTTGAATGCATGAGGAAGTTGACTTGTATGTATAGTTCATATGTCTCCAAGCCAAGGACAGTCACACCTTGATCTAATGTAGACACCACTGCACATCACCCAGAGATAAGTCTTTGAGCTGGATGCATTAATGGGAATCTCAGTCCTATCTCTAAGACTTTTTTTTTCAAGTCTAACAATTACTATATTTTTTTATCCAACCAGTATTTTTTTCAATTTACATTTCGGAATATTGTGGAGGTACAAACATTTTGGTTACATATATTGCCATTGCACTGCCCAAGCCAGAGCTACAAGTGTGCCCATCCCCCGGACAGTGCACTCTACACCCATTAGTTGTGAATTTACCCATCCTCTCCATGCCCCTCTCACCTGCCCAGCACCTGGTGAATATTACTTCCATGTGTGCACATAAGTGTTGATCAGTTAGTACCAATTTGATGGTGAGTACATGTGGTGCTTATTTTTCCATTCTTGTGACTTCACTTTGAAGAATGGGCTACAGCTTCATCCAGGATAACACAAGAGGTGCTAGTTCACCATTTCTTTGTATAGCTGAGTAGTACTCCACGACATACATATACCACATTTGATTAATCTACTCAGGTATTGATGGGCACTTGGATTGTTTCCACATCTTTGCAATTGTGAATTGTACTGCTATAAACCTTCCCAAGACCTTTCTTGACTGAAATAGTAATGACTGATTAGTCATTCCAAATCAATATAAGAATTGATTGTATCACAAGAATTGAAGTATCACAAGAATGGAAAAACAAACACCACATGCACTCACCATTAAGTTGGTACTAATCAATCAAAACTTATATGCACATATGGACATTCATCGAGTGTCAGGCAGGTGGGGGGGTGGGTAATCTAGCAACTAGTGGATGCTGTGCATGCTGTCTGGGAGATGGGCACCCTGTACCTCTGACTTGGGTGGTGCAAAAGCAATTTATGCAACCAAAGCATTTGTACCCTCTTAATATTCTACAATTAAAAAAAAAAGAAAAAAGTAAAAAGAAGGAGAGGCCTTGTAATGCTGCAGTAACAAAGAGCCTCTTCTTATTTCTTGTTTCCAATGCTCTCTGTGGATTTGGACATGAACCGCCTTCCACAGGACTACTCAGTAATATTGACTAATGGAGAAACTGAACCTACAGCCTCTTTGGTTAGGGGAAAAGAAAAGAGAGCATCATGCTTGCATTAGCTTTTCAGTGACACACATCACTTCTGCTCTCACTTAATTGTATGAAGGTTATTCATATGATCATGCCTTTGCATTACCTGCAAGGGGTGGGTAATTAGAGAAAGATAAGGTTTTTTTTGGTGGCCATTGCAACTCTAACTTAGTCTGACCTTCTGTCTTCCGAATATTCCTTTGCTCCCTTCTTTCTCAAATGGAAACTTTTCCCAAAGGAGACAGCCCAAAGCCTCCAATAAATGTTGAATTTCAAACACAAATGTTAATAAACAAAGTGTTGATTATAATATTTAATAATAATTTAAAAAGTACTGTCAAAGCAAAAATTGCACCAAAATTATTAATAGAGAAAGAAGTCTTTATTCAAGCTATAGAACAAGGTCTGTAAAGACACTGAAAAACACTGACTTAATGATTTTTTAACAGATTTGAGGGAAAAGAGCAGTGGTAATTGAAAAAATGCCATAGATCAGGTAGGAATAGGGAGGAAGAAAAGTAAGACTATTTAAAGCACATTCAGTTATATATTTTTTTCTAAGAGAAAATGCAAAGTCTAAAGCAGCATGTTTTCTTTGATACTCCTATTGTGCACCCTCCCCCAAAATATTTGCATTTCACTTGAGCATAGTCTACTGTAGGAAAGATTTTATTTAGGGAAGATGGATAATGTAGAAGTTGAATAAAGCTTGTTAGTGCTTGTGTGACAGAACATTTGTGATATGGATGTTTAAGCTCTACTCTTTGTACTCATTGAATAGTAATGGCTGATGTGACTAAAGCCCACAAAACAATTGAACTGTTACATGTCTTACAAAGAAAATTTCATATAAAAATTCTACCTTCTTCCTGGAAAGGTATTTTATTTTGTTAAAATAAATCCCAAATGATTATGATTATGATTTAGACAATGATTTTTATAGATTAGTTTTAATAGTATCTGCAATATCAAAATATATTACACCCATGACAAAGCACTTCATAGATTATTTGCCTTAGGAATATATCCTATAAAGTATAGAGAAAGACTAGATGCTTTTCTCCTAAGATCAGGACCAAGACAAGGATATCTACTCTTGCCACTTCTGATCAACATTATACTAGTGGTTCTAGCCAGAATAATTAGGAAAAAAAGAAAAAGAAGTAAAAAGTATCTATATTTGAAAGGAAGAAGTAAAACTACCTCTGTTGACAGATGACATGACTTTATGTATAGAAAATCATAAGGAATCCACATCCCCCAAAATACTATTAAATAATAAATAAGTGAATCAAGATTACAAAATACAAGATCAATATAAAAATCAACTGTATTTCTATACAATGGCAATGAACAATCAGAAAATAAAATTAAAGACACAGTTATGTTTACAAAAATAAAAACAAAAATAAAATACTCAGGAATGAATTTAACAAAAGTAGTGAAAATTTTTACACTGAAAATTAGAAAAAAATGTTGAAAGAAATTTAGGAATTCTAAATAAATGGAAGGGCACCCTGTGTTTATAGATCAGAAGACTTAATATTAAGATAGGAATTATCCCTAATTGGATCTACTTATTGAACATAATCCCTATCAGAATTCTACTTGGCTTCTTGCAGAAATTGCTAAATTGATCAACAAATTTGTATAGAAATTCAAGTGATCCAGAGTTAACCGTATTTCAGCTCAACATCATTTGTCATTTTGGAATTGCAAATCAAAACCTGCAATGAAATATCATTTCACTTCATACCTCCTGGGATTGTTATGGTAATAATAATAGTAAAATAGACAACAACAGGTTCTACTAAGGATGTGGAGAAATGAGAACACATGTATTGCTGGTGGGAATGCAAAATTGTTCAGATGCTTTGGAATATAATCTGATAGTTTCTCAAAATATTAAATATAGAGTATCATATGATCCAGAAATTCTACTCTTAGGTATACACTCAAGATAAATAAAAACATATGTCCATACAATATTTAGACACAGCTGTTCAGAGCAATATTATTTATAATAGCCCCAAATTGTAAAGAATACTAAATGTCCATTAACTGGTGAATGGATAAACAAAATATAGCATGTCCATACAATGTAATACTATTCAGCCGTAAAAAGTAATAGAGTACTGAAACATGATACAACATGGATAAACTCTGAAAATATTATGCTAAGTGAAAGAATCTATCTACAAAAAACAACATATTTTATGATTTCATTTATATAAAATGCTTATAATAGACAGGATGAAGTATCTGCTAATGGACACACTTTTTTTGAGCAGTAAAAGTGTTCTAAAATTAGATTTTTAGGATAGTTGCAAAACTGTGAATATTCTAAAACCACTAGACTGTACATTTTTAATAGGTAAACTTTATGATATGTTAATTATGTCTCAATAAAGCTGTTTTAAAAAAAGAAAAGCAGCTAGTTTGTGCTAACCATTCATTAGGTATTTTGATGCTTAGCACTTATGAGTGACTAGACCAACTAAGTTAATTAAACAAGATATTTTTTGAAGACATATTTAGTGCGTGTTTTACATACTAATGATAAAGAGAAAATTGAACCAATTAATGGGTAATACTAAGACATTCAGCAGTAATAATAAAAATAACTCTTTTTTAGTCATTTATTTTGCTGTAGAAAACACTGAAGTTGTAGCATATGAAAAGTGTGCCTTCTTTATTAATGTTTTTTCCTGCAAGTAAATTGTCAGTGTGTAGTTAGTCTAGGATGAATTTTTTTGCAAACTAGCATGTTTAAAAATATTCTTCTAATTTTTAGTTGTCCATTTTGTTCCTTATGTCCAGAGATTAACAAAGCAGATTTCTGTATTAAACACTTGAAAATATAAAATTATCTGAAAAGTGTAGCATATTTTAGTAGTTGAAAGTAAAATAAAAATATGGGTGTTTTTGTTCTATTAATATGGCACCAGTTAAGTGTTTGTGGAGAGTAGCAGAGTGACAATAGTCAATAATTAACTACATAAAAAGATGAGGAAAATGGAGGAGCTTGATCGATCTAACAAATATTTATTTAGATCATTCTGTGTGCAAGGTGCTGAGCTAGTAAACATAAGAGAAGAAAAGAGCACAGGTGTTATTTTCAAGGAAATACTATTTAATTTGGGAGACAGAGAACACACACATAAATAAGATGAAAATCTGAACTATATTTGACAAGTGCCCAAGTGTACAATGACATTCGGTTAAAAAAAGAAATAGAAGGCTAGGAGAAGGGATAATTTTAAAAAGCTTCAGAGAAAGAGATGAAGGTTTGAGCAAAACCTTGAAAGACAGTATTGTTCATTTATGCAAATTTAAACTGAAGCTCAGAGGGTTGGTTAATTACTCGCTTAGGAACTCTGTAGTAAATGATAGATCTATAGTCAGTGCAAATAAGTTTCCAAACTCCAAGTCTAGCATAATCCTCTCTGATTTCCTACAAACTGGAACTTTCTACCAGCAGTTTATTAACGCATATTTATGCGCAATAAAACCAGCACAAACAGCATTTGGAATTAGCGGCTGTTGAAATATTATATTTGATTTGAAAGGACAGACACCACTGCTGGGAGCTCACACTGAAGGAAGATGAACCCATCAGAGCGGAAGGCAGAATCCCAGCTAAAATCATGCTGCCATACCAAATGCCAAGAAGCTATTTGGCATAGTCCTGAAGCTCCCTGCCTAGAGGCTGTCTTTTCCAGGAGCTCTCTCTCTGCTTCCCACAATTAACTGAAATTCTGAAGTGACATAAACATCTCTTAAACACACCACGGCTGGAGCTGAAGGTGCGGGCTGTGTATGACTGGTGGTGGGGCAAATCTCAGCCTTCTCAATCATTTGAAAATGCTCATTAGGAGATGACTGCAGCAGGTGGCAGAGAGTGTTCTAGGTAGATAAGTACAAAATTTTACTGTGCATCATAAAAGAAGACTGAATTAAAGAGACAAAGAAACATTATGTGTTTCTTGATGGGAATAAGATATTGTAAGATAGAAATCAATTGTCCCACAAATAAATATGTGTTTAAGTTGATCGCAAATATTATTTTCAATTTGTCAAAAAATTCATAAATTTCTATAGAAATATAAATGAGTGAAAATAACAAGAAACAGTTCTTAAAAAGAATAAAAAGGTTCTTGCCTATAATAATAGATATTAAAATGTATATTTACATTATAACAGTCAAATCAGTGTAATGCTGATCCCAAAATTAGAATAGCCCATAGCATATTATTTGAATTAAACAACATAACTTACAAAGAAGTGTGTGTGGTGGGGAGGGGTTTAGTAGAGAGGCAGGTTTTAATTCCAAAGTTGATAGCCAAAGTGTTATCTCTGTTAATCTCTGGTAGTCAAGTTGCAGATGTTTTTTTTTTTCTTTCTTTATAGTTTTCTGTAATTTATCAAGTATTACAATGAATATGTACTATCTTTATAATAAAATATAAATTTATTTTAGTTAAATTATATAGAAACAATCAAAACATTAAAGGAAAATATATCTATAATTTTATAGAGGAAAAATTCTGGACATGACTACCATTCAAAAAAGTGAAAATATAAGGGATATGATCATGACATTTAAAATCTGTTGCTATAAAACAAATTAAAATGTAAATGATGAATTGGAAGATATTTTAAACATATGTAACAAAGGGTTAATATTCATTTCCAAAGAGAATATGTAATTTAAAATAAGAAACACAAATAAAGGCTGGCAGAAAACATACAGAATTTCAAAGAAAGGAGAAATAAAAATGGAAAATAAAGATATATAAAAGGCAAGTTTAACATCACTAAATTTAAAGAAAATGTAAACTAAAGCAATACTAAAACACTGTCTTTTTATTTATCATATCCATTAGATGAAAAGGAATGATATCTAAGAAAGGAAATGGTTACTCTATGTCACCGCCTATGTGAATTTAATTAAAATAAACTCTGACTCACCATTTGAGAATGAATATTAAAACCTAAAATGTGTTCATCCTTTGATCAAGTAATTCCACTTTTAATATTATATTAAAATATAATTGGATCAGTAAGCAAAGATGTATATACAAAAATATGCACCACAGTATTATTTAATATTATTAAAATTTAGGAAGGACCTAATGTATAACTATATTGGATTATCTAATAATATTATACTTCATCCATACAAAAATATTATACAGAAAATAAAAATGATGCTACAAATGAGATCTTTTTTTTCCCCTTTTATTTCATCATATAATGGGGGTACAAATATTTTTAGGGTTACATACATTGCCCCTACCACTCCTACCCCTGCCACCTGCCAGACCTTCAAGCGTGTTCAATCCCCAGGTGGCACGCACGGCACACATTATGTAAGTATACATTTCCTTCCCTCTTCCGTCTGCCCTCCACCTGACAAAAGATTTTTTTTTTTTACATTTTGGATACATTGTATATCTTTGCCTCTCCCTAAGAAGGGTTAGAGGTATGCCCTTCCCCCGCACAATGCTCGCCACATCCCTATGATGTGGGTCTCGTCTCCTCCCCCTCCAATCCCTGGTGAACACTACCACCATTTGAGCACCATAGTTTTAATCAGTCAGTACCAATTTGATGCCGAGTAGATGTGGAGCCCATTTTCCATATCTTGTGTCGCCTCACTTTGGATAACGGGCTTAAGCTTAATCCAGGATAGCATGAACGGTTCTAGCTCACTGTCATTTCTTAGAATTGAGTAATATTCCATTGTGAGCATATACCACATTTTAATTATCCACTCATGAAGTAACAGGCACTTGGGTTGTTTTCATGACCGTGCAATAGTAAATTGTGCTGCCATAAACATTCGGGTGCAGATGTCT
>VBSM01003176.1:18782204-18844261 GCA_008086735.1 Cheirogaleus medius | reverse complement strand
CTCTGCCAGTCTATGCCTCTTCAGAGGACAGTTTATTCCATTTACATTTATTGAAAGGATTGGTATTGGAGGAAGATTACCATTCATATTGTTGGGTGGAGACTTGTAGCTATGTTTTACTCCTCGAGCCATCATGTAGTTCGAGATCTAAACTTTAATTCTTTGAGGATTTTACTTTAAGGAGTGTCTACGGCCCTGTTTGGTTAGAAACGTGGATCTGAGAACTTCTTGTATTGATGGTCTGGACTTTGCAAATTCCTTCACTGATTATATGTCTGAGAAGGACTTTATTTCTCCCTCATAGATGAAACTTAATTTTGCTGGATAAAGCATTCTAGGTTCGGCTTTGTTCTGTTTTAGAAGATTAAGGATAGGCCCCCAATCCCTCCTGGCTTGTAAATTTTCAGATGAGAAGTCTGCTGTTCGTCTGATAGGCTTACCTTTATAGGTCATTTGCTGCTTTCATCTCGCTGCATGGAGAATTGTTTCTTTCACATTTACTTTGGTCACTCTAACAACCATGTGACGAGGTGATTGCCTTTTCATGTTGAGTCTCCCAGGAGTTCTCTGTGCTTCTTGGATTTTGATATTAAGATTTCTGGCCAGGACTGGCATATTTTCCTCCAGTATTCCATGAAATAAGTTTTCCAGCCCTTGTGAATTCTCCTCTTCCCGTTCTGGAATCCCAATTGATCTGAGATTCAGCTTTTTATCATACTCCCACACTTCCTGTAAACTTTGGTCTTGTCTCTTGTTTCTGTGTTCCCTTTCTTCCTCTGATTTGTTTAGAGTATAGGCATAATCTTCAAGTTCTGAGATTCTTTCCTCTGCATGGTCCATCCTGTTCTTTAGGCTTTCCACTGTATTATGGATATCCTTGATTGTTTCCTTCATTGCCAGAATTTCTGTTTGGTTCTTCTGGATAATCTCAACTTCCTTGGAGAATCTTTCATTCATTTCCTGTATAGTTCTTGTGGTTTCTTTATGTTGTGATTCTAGTTTCTCTTCAATTCCATTTAGTTTTGTAGCAATCTATATTCAGAAATCTTCCTCTGTTAGTTTACTCATATCATGTAAGTTGGTGTCAGACGATGGAGAGTGAATATTTTGCTTTGGTGGTTACTTTTCTCTCTGCTCCTTTATGTTTCCTGTGAACTTTCGCTGGTTTTTTCTCATCTGTGTGCTTTATCGAGGATCGGAGGTGATGGGGCTGGATTATGAGCTAAAATCTGGAATTCAGGAGAGATGATCCTTGGCACATCTGGGCATATGTGCTCTGGACCTGTAATGTCAGCAGAGTTTGAGAGGCCTGAGGCCACTGAGATGGTTCGCCGAGAAGTGAAATCTTTCCCTTTTCTGTGTGACACCAGTGGAGCTTGGGCCACTTCAGCCCCCTGGGGAGGATCCGTGGAGGATTGCGCTCGCTCCCTCTACCACTCCTTAACCAGCAAGGCTGAAGCGGCTGGGGACCCCTGACAGATTGTGCCACGGGGTGGAAATTTGTCCCTTCCCCGCTTTCCGGCAGAGCTGGGCCCCATTGCCACCCCCTCGGGAGGATCCATGGAGGATCGTGCTCGCTCCCTCTACCGCCCCCTCCCTGGCCGTGCTTGGGTCGCCTGAGTCCACTGGACAACTCAGTCAAAACAGCCATCTGTCTCACTTTTCTGACCCTTCACAGGCGAGACATATACCTCTGGCGTGTACAGATCTCCCAGCCAAGGAGACCCTGCACCGTGCTCTGGAGATTTCTACTTGCTCTCTGCTTCTGCCTCCTCTCTAAACTGCCTGACCGCCCATGTTACCTCTTCACACTGACTTCAGGCACTTCCCTGCTTGGGTGGGTGTGGAGGTGGGTGAAGGAGAAGTTGTCCCACTGTGGCACGGATTGCACAGTCCCATTTGGCTGGCCACTGAGCGCGGCCAGCTTGCACTCCAATCCCCGCTGTACCACTCGGATTCTCGGAACTTCATGGCAAATCCACTGAGTCACTTTCCTCCTTTTCTCAGCACTGCTGCCCCTCATTCCTTCCCTGTAATTCTGTGAAGCCGATCCTGTGGGAGAACTACCCCTTCGAGTTATTCAGGTCGCCTTCTTCACCTCCCACTCTGAGAGCAGAGAGCCATGAGGTCATTCTCAATCTGCCCCAAATCAGATCTTTATTTCAATTTTCCTAGGAATTCATGGATAAGCTTCAAATCTGCTAATTTCATGGTAGCTTATTTAAACAATTTGTGTGTATGTAAAAGTTTTTATTCAATTAAGCAGGCACAGGGTCTTAGGGTTATTTGTGTTTCAATCTTAAACACTTCTGTGGCCCATTGTTTAAGGAGCATAGTGTTCATAATTTATTGTAAACTAAAAACAACAGTTTTTCATTGCATCACAGTTTTGGGTATAATGTATACACATTTATACATTAAATGTTTATGGTGGATTGCTATTTTTATATTGCCTAATTTTTACAGAAAATCCTGTATTAACTTTAAGCTTTACAAATATTCTGAGCCTAAAATGACTAAGTGAACTTTTTTGCTGCAGAGATAGGTCACTTCCTACAAGTATTTACTGCCTGTTACATGAATATACAAAGTTAGAAAAATTTACACAGGCAGCTCTTACAGAGTTGGCCAAAATTTGGTGATTTCAGAGAGGATTTGTAAGTCTCCTGCTCAAATCAATTTTCAGCCAGCCTGTATTTGTATAATAACTGAAATTCTATTAAAACTATTTTGACTAATTAATTAATTTCAGAAATTCCTTATTAAAATATGTAGTACTAGGGAGAAAAGCAAGGGTTTTCAAAATAACCTTAAAGAACTAGCAAACTTTAGGAAGTTGATGTGCTCTGGTGTCTGTAACAGGTAAAATTATTCTCAAGGTCAGAAGAACTCAAAAGTCCAGAATATGCAGATGTTTCATTATTATTGTAAACCCAGTTGGGACTCTGAAGAGAGAGTAGGGGCTGAAGAGCTGTACAAATTTGAGGGGAAAGGTCAATTGATCACTGAGACTCTAAAGAGGCTGGAAGACATGGATATAGACAGAATCATCAGCCTATTGAAGGTCATTTCAGTCACATGATCAAAATTTAGGAAGATTCATTAAATTTTTAAAATTTTACTTATATATTCTGACGTTATTATCATTTATACTTTCTTATTAAAACAACATATATATTTGCCTTTTATTTTTTTTAATATATTTGCCTTTTAAATAACAAATCTCAGACAAATTTCTCCATAAAAAAGAACTGTGTTATTTTATACATTAAATTCTACACAAATTTCCACACAATTTATATGCTCTGAATTTAAGATATATTTGCCTTATTCACTCAGTTTTCCAAGTGTTTTAAAAAATGTGTTATTATCTGAACTGGATATTAATTTTGTTATTTAGTTAAGCCCCTGATAGTCTATAAGAAAAAAAATCTATTGTCACGATGTTCTGGTTGCCAGAAAAGATTTTGACTTTTCTAGCTAGTTAAAAAAAACTGAAATTTATTTAAGGTTGAATTTTGATCTTCTTTTCATTTTCCCTTTTTCTTCATGTATTAGTTTGTACCATTCTAAAAACAGAACTATCATCTGGTACTGATATTTCTTTCTTTCATAATCTAGCAGAAAGGCTTGACTTGTGAATGGCCTGCACAGAGCTGTGAAATAAAACAAACCAAAAACCTTCAGTCCTTTTGTACTTTATATCTCAAGTGGTTCTAATGTTAATATTTTTAAGGGTAAACTTTTTTATGGCATTTCATCATTTTTGCTTTAAGAGAACTCTTCATTTACATTTTTATATCCAGCATTTGTAAAAGAAAATAGCATGGCATATTAAAAATAAAAACAATAACAAAAAATACCAAAATCTACAACTAACAATGTAGTAGAAGAAAGAGACCTGGATACTAGGTCTCTTTTGAGATTAACGTTGTATGGGCCTCGAGGTATAATGAGAGAGTGGTTGACTCAGATTTTTTAACTTTATTCCTCATCCCCTCCCCCTTTGTTGGGCACAGGTCCTTTGAGGATCTGATGAAAACTGGAGATTATTATATACATGTGGAATTTCATATAGAAATAATCAGGTCTGGCTTCATGCCATGTGACCTATGGAGCCAAACAAGGTCCATGCTTAGAATGACGTCTTAGCTGCTTTACTGCACTACTATTACTGTCTAGTAATTCTTAATTTTCAAACAAGTAGCTTTGCATTTTCTTTTCTTTTTTTAATTGTTGGTCTCAATAAATTTGTTTTCCCACATTTTAATTGTGTACTGGATTTCACAAATTATGTAGCTGCTGCTACCTAAAGCTCATGAATCTGGTTATGAAGTTTTGGGCTAGATAGTCTAAAAAGGCAAAAAATATTGAAGATTTTGCTTCATTTTTAATATATCACAAATCTTTATTGATGTCCATGTTTGCTCTTGAACTATGGAAAAAAGAGTTCTGCGTCATCTTTAACTATATCTCTGAAGAAGTGCTCTCTTTGGGTCGGAAAGCATTTGGTCTCTGGATCAAAGAAAAGGATTACTAAAAGGACTAGCTTCAATTTAGACAATTTTATTCAGTAATGATAACATTCTTTAATCATTTTTATTAGTTTTAAATCAGAGAGAATTTCTCACTTAGAATGATATGTTTCATGATAACTTATTTATATAGCTGGTATTAAAATTAAAGTGAGAGGACATATTATTTCAAAGAGAAAATATAGATGATGAACTATGTCTGAAACTATGTCATTCTATTAACTCTAAAAATCAAATACGCCATTTTTAAAAAAAATAATGCCATTGGGCTTTTTATGATTAAATGAGCAATTTCCTTTAAAAAAATTTTTTTTCTACTTATTTCCAACCACACATCTCCACCACAGAAAATCTAAAAGACACAAAAGTGTGATACAAAAGGAACAATTTGTTCTTAAATTTATTCCATGATTGCAAATGGGAGGTAGAAGCAAATTTTTTTTGAATTCTGCAAAAACAAGTATAAAAAGTATATGACTAATGCACCTATGGTTTGAGATTTTTTTTTTTAATTTTAATTTTGTCAGTAGTCCTAAAATCCCAGCTGAGTTAGTATTAAAATACAGAATTGCATACGGGAAAAAAAGTGGATACCAGGAATCCATTTGATTGTTAAAATCTTTTAGACATAGCTAGGGAAAAGAACACATAGTTGACAGGTTTTGGAAGAGATGAAAGGGATCTGCCTCTGCCCATTGCTCTGTACCATATTATCTGGTGCATTTCAGTGAGCTTTAAGGACAGATGATGGTCACAGTTTGATATCTAAACCTAAAACAAGAGTTATCATATTGCTGGGGCTTGGCATTGTCAATGTGAAAAGTGTTTTGACTGCTAATGTTTTAGGAATAAGGGAAAATTTGAGTTTCTGTCTATCCTTCAGAAATTGAATTTTTCTTGAGGTTTTTAATAAGTTTTAAAGTCATGTTTATGATAACAATGTGGCAATTTTTAAACAGAGGAGTTATTCTCTAGCTTATCTATACTCTACAGTCTTCATTTTTCCCACATTTCACCTTTTAAATTTAAACATATCCTGTAACCTTTGATATTTCCACTTTGAAAGGAACCCTCCTTCTTAAATGACTCTTTTGCAAATTTGAAAAGTTGTTTCTAAAGGACAACTAGATAATTTTATCAAGTTATGTTTGTCATCTAGTTAATTTATGTTAAATCCAATCCAGAACAGTATTTTGAGCTGGCTCTCCAATATGAAGAAAGTATCAAAGAGAACATCTATTTAACTGAAAGGAGGAATAGTTCAACTATATTTATTAGACAAAATGTTCATTATACTAATCTTCATTAATACAGTCTTACCTTCAATACATTGACCTGCTAAGAAGTCAATTTACTATAAATTCTATTTCTTATAATCTTCCTACTAGGAAAAGGATAAGCTTAAGTCTATATCCTTGAGTTTGTGTGCATATTTCCACATGTTAATAGATTCCATATCAATGGCTAACTTTTTGTGATTGGCCATTTGATGAGAAAAGACATCATTCTGATAAAAATTCAGACTTTACTATTAAAATATTTCTATGATCTCCTCTCCCCTGAGGCAGAATTAATAGACTTGCAATATTGTAATTCAGAAACACTAATGCTTACCACTTAGAAGTTTAGCTCATCTTATAATAGAAACCTATTATGGAAAATATTTCTAACTACCTTCAATTGTTTCCTTTTTGTTTAAGCAGAAGGATGTAATCAAATGCAATATTTGAAAGTGTAAATATGCTGTAATTAGAGTACTCATTGTTCCCAATTTTCATAGAGTATAAAAGACAAATAAAAGAAAATATTCTCACTTTTTTAGGGATTAATCTTTTTCTAGTGTCGACATTTAGAAACACGGCAACTCTAATATCTAACCCAGTTCTCAAAAAATATAAATATCTAGAAAACTAGAAATAAATATGCATAAAGCATTTTGTATGTAAACTTACATTTTATACGTGAAAGCAAAGCTATTACATAGGCATGTATATCACTGGATTAGAGATGGGGGATAGAAGCTAGACAAAATAGAGGATGTTAAATTTCTGCAGGATATTTGTTCTCTGTTTAATAAACAAATGGTAATTCAGGAATATACAATGTTTACTTCTATTACCAAATTACAATGTACCACATTAATTTTCTGAGTGTATATTGCTAAATATTACACATAATATGAATATACACTTCAAGTCTATGTTGCAAGTTTCTCAAAGAAATCTTATCTAATCTAACAGAAATTAAGTAGTGAATGGGTCCAATAAAAAATCAGGTTGAAATGTTTTTACCTTTCTTTCTATTGTTTTTTTGGTCTTCTTACTCATGTTTGAAGAGTTTATTTAAATCCTATTAATGTCAGATACATTAATTGTCTCTGACCAAGGAGAAAAGCACAGAATTAGGTTTAATGTCAAAATGAGGTAAATGATGAATTGAAGACAAAGGAAAACCAAATGGCATCACAGAAAGCTATAAAGAAAAGTTTAATAATCGTTTGAATAGAGACAAATTCTGGGGGGCAAAGTTAGGGTAATGTAGGCAAGAGAAAAGCAACAGAACATGAGATGAATAGTCAGCAAACACTGGTCAGTTACCACATTTATTTGAATTTTGATAGTATTTTACTTTTATTTGTGCTTAATTTGTAAGCCAGTTTTAGGTTCATTTTTGTATGGGAGCTAGAAGTGATTATATATTGAATTTATATGCATGCATATGTTTAAAATGCAATAATAAAAATAATTTTCATCAACTATTGGTGAGTCCTTTATATTTTATTTTATTTCACTAGGGTCTGTATATTACTAAAGTTTGAAAAACATCGCATTGTCTTATAAATGGAGCTATTTTTTCCTGATGGTGGAAAGAAGACGTGTTTAAACTAATTTGAGTAGATAATGTCTATGCTTGAGAAACATTTTGACAAAAACTGTGTATTTTATAAGAATGAGTTTCTAAATGTTTTGAAAGAATTTCCATTAACTTTCAAGAAATATAGATATCATCTGGGAAAATTACTAGAAGAAATCCATAAATCTATACTAATTTAAAAGTTAAGTTGGAGATACCACAAAATTATTTTCATAAGTAAATCAAGGTAAACAGCCAATGTGAATTATGTCAGGGCCTCAGAGCCTTCTAGAAGCAAACAGAGCCATTAGGTACAGTTGTGTAGAATATATACTACATAACCCTAGTGATCATCATTTATATAGTCTATGCTATAAATATGCCCCTGTTGTAAAAAACATGCATAGAGATTTTGATTAGACATATTTTTTCTTGTCCCAGGTGGGAATATTTTCATTTTAAATTTTTCATAAATCATTTAATGTTTGTTACGATGTTATATTGGGGGACTTTCCCTTTGGAATTGGCTTGCAGATAAGATGAACTTTGAGTTTTATAGATTAAATCCATTCAGATCACGTTTATTTAGAGTTACTTCACACCTGTTCTGGTGTGAACAGTATGACAGAATTCAATCTCAATTTTATGTGAACTAATAATAAAGTCAGGACTACAAATTCTATTGGTGCCTTTCATACATTGTCTCATTTAATTTGAATCCTTGCAAAAACAGTATGATTGTCAGAGAATTTAGGTGACTTGCCAAAGTCAGTTTAAATAACAGGTCAATCTAGCCATAAAGCATGTGATTCTCCTACTTTGACATGTCAAAAAAGATTGAGTCTTCATGCTCTTAAAAAGCCAAGGACATTTCAGTTCAAGAAATGATTAACAAATATTCATTATTGAGCTGTAGTCACTCATAAGCCCTCAGAGTCTCTGTTAGCATGATGAAACTAATTTTTGAAATTAATGTCTTTCTTTGTAGACTCATACTGTCCACTTGAATAAAAAGTCTGGTAAAGTTTAGATTTTATCAATGCACATTTCACTTTAATAGAATTAATGATTTAAGAAATGCTACCCTACTAATTATTTTTCAGAGAAAATTTGAAGAGTGTTGAAATATTCCATATTTTGTCTGTTATAGTCTGTGGTGTAATTAAAACACTGTAAATTCAGGGGTCTAACAGAAACTCAGTGGCTATTACCCTCCTAACCTTCAGGGAATTTCCAAAATTTGCTGATTTTACTCTGTTTAAAACAAATTAGTCATTTGCATCTGATTTTAGAAAGTTTGAATACAAAGAAGAATTATTCTGGATCGCTTTGTAAGAGTAAATTATATTATATAAGCTTGTTTATATACAGTTGCCTTGGTAGATGCTGGAGGAAAGAATAAAGAGGCTGAAGGGAGTGAGCATGCTGGAATTGAATACATACTCAGAGAGTCCAATGACCTATAAGAAGGTTCGCTCCATGAGAGCTCCCAGAGGTCACACCATTCACCAAGGCCATCAAATATATAGTGGTTATAACTAAAATGTTCAGTGCTGTCTATCTTCTGCAAGTTGTCTGGGAAGGATAACTGGAGAAGTAGCCACAAACTCAGTCTTGTTTACATCCTTGAGTATGAAGGGGCTTTGATTGATAGAGTCCAATGGAGTAATAGTCCAAGTGGTAGCTACGTCTTGCATACCATAGTACAAAAAAGCACAGTACGAGGCCACTTTGGGTTCCTAAGACAACACATTCTATACCTAAGAATACTGTACCTAAGAATTCTATACCTAAGAATACTCCAGCCCATTGATTGAGTAGCAGGAAAAGCTGCCAGTTTTGAGTGGTGCTCAGAGCCAAAAAGGTTGCTACATCAGATCCAGGTCACAATGTAATCTCCCCTACCACTTGGGTCTGATTGCCTGGCAGATATGGTGTTGGAGGTGTCATTGGTAGAAAAAATATGTAATATGAAGTATATGGCAAGCTTAAGTGGAACAAAATACAAGTCCTTCAGATTCTGTAGCAAAGCCACACCATCTGTAGCAAATAACTTCATACCCTTTCTGAAATTGCTTTTGGTGTGTTACTAGGTTCTAATAGAGATTGAAAAATCGATCATGAGATACCAACTCATTATGGCTGTTATGAGATGGATTCTGTCAGACCTGTCAAGCCATAGTACTGGACAGACCTCCCAGCAGTCCATTGTAAGCTGGAAATAGTGTATCCAGGGTTATGTATAAGCAGGACCAGAAAGCATGAGTAAGCCTTTCAGCAGGTGGAAAAGACCTTCATGTCTCTCACAATTCTTGCCAATGGTTCCCTTCTTCACCTATATCTATTTCTGTATGGGGTGGGGATAGGGTCCTATAGGACCAGGTGAAAGAGGAGAAAGAAGCCTGAGCTTGGTTTATAGATGAGTTGGCTCAGTAAGTAGGTACAAGACACAAGGGGATGGTAGCTGCATTACTGCCACTTTCATGATTGACTCCGAGAGGCAATGGAGAGGGAAACATATATTCCTGGGTGGTGATCATTGGTCTGGTTGTCTATTCAGGGGCCTGGAAGATAAGAGACTATAAGATTGAAGACAAGAGTTCTGGTATAGAGGCATATGATGTGGATGAACATATAGGGGTAGGAATAAATTGGGAAGAGTTTGTGTAACATATGAAATCCATCAGAAACCATCCACCATCCACCATGCTCAGAAAGAGGCACCGAGCAACCAAGTGGTCAAAATGGCTCAGTCTTCCTCATTAGCCATTTCAGACATGGCACAATAAGCACGTGAATAAAGTGGCTACAGTGGCAGAGAGAGGACACTAATGAACCTGTCAGCATGAACTCTCATGTGCTAATAATGATCTGTCTACTTCTCCCTTTGAATTTGCAAATTCATAATAACTTAAACCAAAATGAAGCCCCCAATATGGCACTCTTCCTTGATGAGACTAACCAACTACTTGGTGGCAAGTTGACTATATAATATCCCTTCCATCCTTGAAGAGCCAACTGTTCATCCTTCCAAGGATAGATACCTATTCTGGTTATGTTCAGCTTTCCCAACACAGAGCCTCAGCCAGCACCATTATCTAGGGGCTTATCTCTAATGTAGGGGAATGGATTCTAACACAAGCATAATATCTGAAAAGGGACCCATTTTACAGTGAAGGAGGTGCAGATATGAGCCTAACTATTGAACTGGACACTTATTTCAAATATTCAAAACAACTATTTCTAGCAGAAATTATTTTCATCATTTTTATAGATATGTTGCAAGCGTTTCTGAGGTTATTTATAATAACTAGTTAAATGGGATTTTAATCAAAGTCTGTTTCATACCAAAGTTTATGATTTTTATTCAATATCATATATAAAGTTCTCTCACAGTCACCAACAAAAACACTCATGTAAGTCCTCATGGAAAAATATATCCTTGAGCAGATTAAAATATTCTGGGGATTCAGGTTAAAAATGCATATAAATGGCAAAGTTGAAACTAAGATTGCCATTTGTCATTTTAAACAAATTCTACTTCTGTTCATTGAGACATTTTTGTTAGTCTAATTTCCAAATAGTCTATAAATTTTCCTATGAACCAGTTCTTGGCTTGTTATTTAAGCTGTGGCAGTGTTTTCGGGGTGAAGAATAGTTTATAGCATTGCATTTTAATAGTGAGAGCCAAATGAATGGCATGTCTAGCCTGTGGATAATCCCGGTGCATACCACTCAAATGACATACAGTCTGAGAAAAGTTTGTAGGAGAAACTAAGTCTTACAGGGCTCCACAGCTAGGGGAGGAACATAGAGAACATTTGAGATTGTACAGAACTTTCTAGCATGTGGTGATTACTGAATGTGTATGTACAGTTATGTAGCAGATGTGTAAATAAACATATCTTGTTAAGTAGAAGATACCACCTGAAAGAATTTATGAAAATGGAAGCCACAGGCATTGCAAAAGACTTAAACGATTGAATCTTTTTAATATTTGTCTATGAACAGTGTTATTGTAATTACACACAATGAGGTCTGATGTTCTGAAATTTTCTTCAAGCACAATTAGGACATAACATTAGCTGTCCAGAGGTTATAAAATAGAGACCTGCTGAGAGATTATCATAAACATATTTTTTTGTTTGGTATAACAAATTCTATTTAATTGGCTGTAGGCAGTATAAATATTATCCCACTTGCCATAGCTCTCACCACTGCTATTGTATTAAATGAGACATATGATATTCATTTATTAATTTTCTACCTGATCTATGAATATAATTACTTTTGCTTAGTTCAGTAAACTCTGGCATTTCAATGTGATATCACTTTAATTTCTCTGATTTCTTTACTCCTTTATAGAAACAAATACATTTCATTAGACTAAGGCATAATATACAGAGAACTCTCTTGTCTCTTAATTTTTAGTCTTTTTAGTTAATATGTCTTTGGCCAGGGTAAGACACTGCATTATCTGTTTAGTAGTCTCCCAGCATGGCTAGGGAGGCTTTGGCATGTCATGATATGCTTTTGAATTGCATGCATAGAAAATTCGTAGAGAATAACGTTAAGCAGAACAAAAGCAAAAATATAAAATTAAAGATATGATTAATTTCTTTACAAAAATAAGATATAAAATTATTAGTAGGAAATACATAAAAATGCCAACAATGTTTATATTATTTTTATTTCCATTATATATTTCTCTACTTTTTAGATTATCTTTGGAAACCAAGTAGAATTAATAATGAAAGATAATTTTGCATATGTAAATACAAAAATATTCATTACATCAAAATAAAAGAGGTGGTATCAACAGAATTCCTTAAATTGGAAAGATAATATATCAAAAAAGATATAAAAGCTAGACTTATAGCTAATTAAATAGGGTAGAGATAAAATATAATATGTGTATTATTTCTATGAATATTCTACTTGCAAATAGTAAAGAACTGTTTACACCAGTTCTGAGGAATAGATACTATTTAGTATCTATTTAGCTGCAAGGATTTCTCACATATGTACAACATGACCTTGGAGAAAATCCACTCTTCACTGGCACTGTTACTTCTAATTGTGCACCCCATCTTGTCAGGGACCAGAATGTCAACAACAACTAGCTTTTCCGTGATCTCATTCTAAAATTGTTAGCATGAAAAATATTCTGCCGTATTTTAATATTCCTTGTTTGTAAGGGGGCATATCACAAATTAGAAGGATTGATAATGATTTATCAAGTCAGAGAAATTGGAATATTGTAATTTTTTAATGAGTATGCATATGATATGTTGAAAGCAAGTAAAACCCTTATTTATTCTGGAATTCTTAAAACCTTTACATTTTTCCTATTTTAAAAAACATAAAAGAACATTATTAATTATATAAACATATAATATATAAAATTATTAATCTGATAATCAAAATAAATTACATCTACCACTGAATGCAAGTGAAACACATCTTTTGATGACACCATATGGAAGAGAAATGATATACTTCATTAAAAAAAAGTACCCAAATTCCTAATTAAATGCTTTGGCTTTCTCAGCCATTAGTGAAAATAATTAGTAAGCAGAGAAATATAGCACTCTTTTCTTTGAGTTGACTTTCACATCCCCATGCAAAGATTGAAGTCTCCCCAGGGTGATCAGCCTCAGTTGAGAAATTCAGTTGAGAAACACTGTCTCAGTCAGATAGAAAATCAGATAATTGCAAGAACAATTTGCAATCTCCAGGTGATTTTGAAAACAGAAGTAGACTACAAGCTGTATTATTATGTAAAGTGACAAAATATAATTACTGCATGGGATGATTTTGTGTTTTGAAGCTGCAGTCTTTAGAAATACAAGGGTGAAGTGAATCAGTCTCAGCTTGCTTTCTATCTCTGATCCTCTATCTTTGTCTAGTCTCTGTGATCAGACTGAAGTTGAGAAATAATTGTTTCTTTTTATAATCTATGGCAAGAGTCACAGTAATGAAACAATGCATCAACACATTGTGGCAATAAATCTTTTGGAAACTTGTATTCCACACTAGTAGGAGCATTTTGTATATTGCTGGTAATTTCAGTGAAAAAACATTGTCATAAATGTAAAGTAATCACAGATCTTTTAAAAAATTCTTAGCTATTCAATAACAAATCTATTAATTATAATGTTCAAGATTTTGACTTGAAATTTCACTTTTAGTATGGAATTAAGCTATTTTAGGACTGAGGTCTTCTGGCTCAGCCTGTCCCATTATGGACTTAATCATGCCTGTCATGCAGTATTGGCCTGGTATTTATATATGGAGAAGGTTTATGTTTTGTAAGGAATTGAGCAATAATTTCTAAGGGTAAACTGAGGGAAACACCATTGGTGTCTTATACCTGATATTTCATGTAAATACTATATTTTAATTTAGATTTGAAGCTTCACCACTGAAGATTGTTTATAGTGGTTCGAAATGACATGAATGATTTAACGGCACATTGTTTAGGGTTTGATAAGGTAAGATTTTATTCTTATTTAATTTATTATCTCCTCTTAACCTCTTCTAAGAATCACAGGATATTAATAAAAGCGGTTTCATTATTTGATATTTTTAGTGATTTAACTAGACAATCAAATGCATTAGTTTAGAGGCAACTTATAAAATATTTACAGTAAAATAATACTTTTAATAGAATAAGTGAAGAGTCCTCATTCGATGTCTATCTTTAGTTTATTTATGTTTATTTGCGTTTATTTATATGCAAATTTAACAAACAAGCCTTCCAATGAAACATAAACCCTCATCTTCAAATTGAGCAAACTGACAAAATTTGGTGATTGGTAGAATGGGATATAAAAAAAAAACATTCAGAATTGTAGAATTAACTGATTCAAGTAAAGTATAATGCTACTATGTTGAGTTAAATAAGAAGAAAAGTAAAATAACTCACATTACTTTTTAAACTTAATTTTTATTTTTCTCAGTTATATATGTGCATTATTTAAAAAGTTAAAATGCCTGGTAAATCTTAGAACCTCTAAACTGCATTCACCCTTTCTACCTCTTCTCACCACAGAGTCTGGAGACTCCCACATTTCCAACTCTTTAACTGCATCTTCTTGTACTTACTTCTATATACATACACAAGCACTTATATTGCTAGTTCTTGGTTTTTTTAAATGTAGCCATGCAATTTTAGTTTGAAGATAAAGACTTCTCTCTCTTATATCCCCTACTCCCCACACTCTCTTTCCTCACTCTTCTGCCCTATATAGTTATATTACAATTATTTATCAAACCAGTGTTTGCTGTCTACATTATTTTGACTTTGTAAAAATGATTCATATAGATCACATAATCTGTACTCTGATACCTATTCTTTCTTGTATAATTTTTTGCTATTCTTTGTGGTGTTCAATCAATTTTTTTCCATTTGTCTATTTTCTTATATGCCTATAATTTGTCTTTTAGAAGCTTTAGAGGTTTTCCTGGGATACTTGATCATGTCTGCTGTCCATTCATATTTAAGGGTCAGGCACTAAAATGGGTATTGGAAACTTTGTACAGAACTCAGTTTACCATTTGAGATTGCTGAACTTCACCATGAGTTGATCAGATAACATACTCAGATATTTGCACTGGATAAAGGATGGCTAGATTCTATAACAAATAGACCCTAAATGTGTAAAGGCTTACACATGACAGAAATTTTTTATTATTTGCTTCTCTGGTTAATGGGTGAATGTTTTCTGCAGATTCAAAAACACAGACTTTCTTCATCTTGTGATTGTGCTATCCCCAGAATGTTGTAGTACCCATGTGGCAAAAAGACAAAGAGAACTTAGAAGAAAATACATTACTTTTTAAACCCTGGGCCTGGAACTGACACACATTTGCCCAACCAAAGTGGCCAGAATAGTTCTACATGTATAGTGCTACACGTATAGTATGGAGTAGGCTGGGAAACACAGTGTCAACCTAGGAAACTGATTCCCAGTGACAATACTAAGCTGTGGAAGAGGGAGCATTAATTCTGCTGCCAGCTAGCTATCTCTTCCACAGACACTTACTTCCCTGAAATGTCAGCATATGTAGATCTTTGTTCTGGAACTGGCCTATATTGCACATTTTAAGAATTAATACCACAGATCATTGCTTCTTGAGCAATATACATACACATATATGGTAAAATATAGATTCTTATTTCATATGTCCAGTATAGAATCTGAGTTTCTGAATTTCTAATAAAGTCACAGGGGTTATCAATCCTGCTAGTCCATGGACCATACTTTGAATAGTAAAGACCTAATACTATGCCTCTATCCTCCATCTATTCCTTTCCTTTTTTGGTCCAGAGCCTTTCTGATTAAATTTCTCCAGAGAATAAACAACGTCTTTAATGCCAGTGCGTGTGAGGGTAATCTTCCGGTTGAAACAAATAGGGGAGGACGTCTGGTAATCTAACTTCCTATGCAGTTTTTCAAATAGACCTCCCAGTATCACCTCTCCTGCTCTCCTGCCTTCAGAAAGGACTTCCACTTCCTGAACTTTGTAGAATTCTGTTGTACACATCAACTTGCTTCTTTGGGGCTTGTAGGGAGAAAAAGTAATATATTTTCCTTACCCATAGCAAGGTTTATGACTGGCACCCCTATAACAAAAGACAGATTAACAAGAGAAAACCATATAAATGTACTTAATATAACTTTTATGAAACACAGGAGCTTTCCGAAATGAAGACTCAAAGACCCAGGGAAAACTGTGCATTTTTTATGGATAATCACGGAGAAGTATAATTAGAGACAAAAAGATATGATCTAATAGTAATAAACTGGGGGAAACTTAGCAAAGCCTGTTTGTTCAGATTCTTCTTGGCCTCCAGGTATGGGGCAGGACCCCTCTGGAATGAAGGTTTTATGACCTACTATCAGGGGAGGTAATTCAGAGAATTCTTTTATGACCATGCTTCAGGGTAAAAAGGTAGAAGAAGGTCAGAAAGTTACCTTTCTGCTTCTGTGTTTTTCTCAATTTCCTGCAGCATTAAATACTCAGTATACCAAGGTGCTATATTTTGGGGGTATCATATTCTGAGCCCTAAGATACTTAGATTTCTGTTGTATCTGCTCTCACAGTTATCATACTACTAACCTAGTCAATTTCTAACATCTAAAAGTCTGTCAACATCTCTTATTCTTCTAATCTCTGAAGTTAAATACTTTTATATAAAAATATGCATTTTTCTGCCTTTTCAGTGGAATTTGTAAAAGGAGTTAAGTCTTTCTATTATATAATTGATGATAAAAAATAAAAAGGGGATTATTGATTACCTAGAATATAATAATACCAGAAAAAAACTGCTTATTAAAAAATATTTAAAGCAGCTCATTGCTTGTTTTGGCTCCATAATTTTTCACAAATAGCTTCAGTGAATTTTCTTTCATTTGCATTATATTTCCCCGAGTACTGGAGTATCTATTTTGAATGTGGGATTATTGTCACTCCTTTCTATTAACAAAATTCCTTTCCTTTTATCATTTCAGGTTAGACTTGCAAGTAAGAGAAGTTGCGTGAGGCATAGCAGTCAGAAGTGAAGAGGTAGCTATTTTGTCTGGAGGTAAGTGAGTGGTGAAGTCAGATGAACAGGCAGGCAAGAGATTCACACTGGCTTCCCAGTAAGCCTTTGAGAACCAGCCACTTTACGGCTGCAGGCTGAGAGTGTTGGGGAAAGCTTCTCAAAGATTTTTAAGAATTGCTACAGCTTCCAAGTGAGCCTTTTCTTTTTCTTTTTTTTTTTCAATTGAGATAAAATTTAATTATTATGAAATGTATAATTTCATGAGTCTTGACACATGTATACACCCATGTAACAACTCAGTCAGAATACAGAACAATTCCATTACTCTAGAAGGTCCTCTTGTGTCTCATCTCAGTCAATCTCTACCTTATATGCATTCAAACTTTGAATTACCATACAGATAGGATTTGCTATATTTTAACTTCATATAAATAGAATAATACAATATATACAACTTATGCCTAACTTCTTTCTTTCATGTAAATGTTTCTGAAATTCTTGGTGTTGCATGTACAAGTAGTCCATTCATTTTTATTCACAAAGGACTATCTACTATACTAATGCTCTATAATTTCGGTTAATGCACAGGTACCAATACTCTTGTACATTTTTTGTACACGTGTTTTCCTTTTTCCTGGGTAAATATTTAAGAGTGTAATTACTCAGATATAGAGTTATTATTAGCTTTATAAGAAGCAGCCAAACAACTTTTCATTTCTCAGTAATGTCTGAGTTCCAGTTGCTCCACATTCTCAGCGAAGTTTGCTGTTGTCCATTTTTAATTTTTACCTAATCTAGTGTGTATAAAGTGTTACCTCAATGTAGTTCTAATTTGTATAAGCTGATTACTAATGATGGTGAGCCAGTGTTCATATTGGTCATTTGTATATCTTCCTTTTAAAATTTTTATATCTTTTATTTACAGTGAAATTTACTGTTTTTTAGTATACAGTACTGTGAGTCCCGATAAATGCATAAAATCTTATAACCACCATCAAAATCCAGATATAGAAAAGTCCTGTCACCCCTTTAAAATTTTCCTGTGCTCTGTTGTAATTAACTTGCCCCTCAATCACCAGGTCCTAGTAATCATTAATATGTATTGTGTCCCTATTATTTTGCCTATTCCAGAATATCATATAGATTAATATAACAATATGTAGTTTTTTGGAACTGGCTTTTCTCAGTTGGCATAATGCATTTGAGGACCATCCATGTTGTTTCATGAATCAGTATTTTATTGTTTTCATATCTGGGTAGAATTCTGTTATATAGAAGTATCAGTTTTTTTTATAGATTCCCCATTTGAGAGATAATTTTATTGTTTATATCTTTGGAAAATTATGAATAAAGGTGCTGAAAATACTTTTGTATAGCTTTTTGTATGAATGCAAGTTTTTATTTCAACTTGGATGAAATCCTAGGAGTGGGGTTATTAGGCCATATATTAAGTATGTTTTATTTTAAGAGAAATATCAAGCAATTTTCCAAAGTTGTTGCACCACTTTGTACTCCCACCAGTAATATGCAGGAGTTCCAGTTGCTCTGCAGATTTATTATCATTTGTTATTGCCATTTTTTTAATTTAGTTCTTGTAATAGGTGAATAATGGCAGATCATTTAGCTTTCATTTCCCTAGTGACTAAGGATGTTGAACATTTTTTTATATAACTATAATTTTTGCCATCTTCTCTGTGAGAAATGTCTATTGAATTATTTTGCACACTTTAAAAATATGGAGTTCTTTGTTTTCACATTAATAAAATCAGAGAGTTTTTTGGAACTCTTAAAGTGTCTTTTTGAGAGCAAAATGTATTTTAATAAAGTCCAATTTATCAATTTTTGAATAGATTGTGATTTTGTTTTCTTATCTAAGAAATCTTTACTTAACCAAAGAGCACAAAGATTTTCTCCTATGTTTTATTTTAGAAGCTTTTAGACTGTACTATTATACCTATGGTACATTTTGAGTTAATTTTTGTACATGGTGCAAGAAGGTATGGTTTAAGGCTCTTGTTCTTTTGCTATCCCTTTCTCCTTCCTTCCTTCCATCCCTCTGTTCCTTTTCTTTCTTCCTTTCTTTTGGTTATTGATATCCAAAATTTTTAAGTGCCATTTGTTAAAAGACTACATTTTCTCCATTGAATTCCCGTTGTATCTTTGTTGAAAGCTAATTTTCCATCTATATGTGACTCTATTTCTGGAGTCCCTATTCTATGCCATTATTCTCTGTCTATTCTGTGCCTGAGTAGCCATGCGGGACTGGAGGGTTTTAACTATAAATCAAACTTCTTCCAGTGATGTAGGATGATTTGGATTAGCTGTTTCTTCTTGAATGACTATGGGCAGTTTGTGTCATTCAAGAGATTGGGCTATTTCATCTACTTAGTCAAATTTATTAACAGAGAATTTTTCAGAGTATTCTGTTGTATCCTATGAATACCTCTCAAGTCTGTAGTGGTAGCCCCTCTTTCATTCCCGATATTTGTAACCTTTGTCTTCTCATTTCATTATCAGCTTTTCTAGGAGCTTATTGATTTTATTGATGTTTTTAAAGAACTATCTTTTGTTTTCATATTTTTTATATTATTTTTTCCTTTTTTTCATTCTCCTTTTCAATGATTTCTGTTCTTGATCATGCCCTTCCTTATGATTTCTTTGGGTTTGAATTGTTCTTCTTTTTCTATTTTCTTAAGGTAGAAGCTTAGATCATTGATTTAATACCATTTTTCTTTTCTCATATAAACATTTAATTCTGAAAGTTTCCCCCTTAAGCTTTCCTTTAGCAGAATCCTGCAAAATTTGATATTTTTTTTATGCAATTCAAAATATTTTATAATTTGCTATGTGACTTCCTCTTAGTCCCATGGATTACTTGGAAATATGTTATTTAATTTCCAAATATTTGGGGATTTTCCAGAAGTCTTTTTATTATTATATTTTCTGAGAACATACTCTATATTACTTCAGTTCTTTTAAATTTCTTAAGGTTTGTTTTATGGTCTAAAATATGGCCTATCTTAGTGACCATTCAGTGTGAACTTGAAATAATGAATATTCTGCTTTTGTTGGCTGAAGTGTTCTATGTATGTCAATTAGGTCAAGTTGGTCAATAGTGTTGTTCAGGTCTTCTGTATCCTTACTGATTTTCTGTCATCTTGTTCTATTGATTACTGAGAGAGGAGTGTTGAACGCTGGTGATGGTATTAGATAGAGTGAGGCCTTGTAGGCTAGGTACTCTAAGGAAAATTGGAAACTATTAGAGAATTTGGGGCAGTACAGAGATATAATATACTATCTATTTTAAAAGAAAAACTCTGGCTGCTGGAAAAATAGATTGAAAGGGGTTGAGGATTGAATCAAAGACACTTGTTAAGAAATTATTTCAAATATCCATGTGAGAAAAATTATGACTTGTACATGATGCAGTAGTGGGAGGGGTGAAAAGTAGTTAGATTTGGGATATTTTATAAGAATAATGTGTACGTGATTTCAAAATAAATTGGATGCAGGATATGAGAGAAAAGAAAATCAAGGATGAGACTAAAGTTTTTGTTTTTAATAACAGCAAGGAGTGCTGTTATTAATAGATGTGGGGAAGGTTTTGAATGGACTTGGATTTCCAGGAACTGTCGGAAGCTCAGTTTTGTAGATGTTCAGTGTGGGAAGCTAATTCAAAATTCAAGATATCATTAGGCTATATGAGTCTGAAGTTGATGGGAAAGGTAGGGACTGAGACATAAATTTGAGGGTTATCAATATATAGATGAGCCTTGATACTGGATAGAGTGAGTATATTGTTAAAAATGAAGAGAAGAGGTATGAGAAGAGAGCTCTGAGTCACTCCAGCTTAAGAGATCAAAGAAGTAAAAAGAAACTAGCAACAAGAGATTAGGTTATCTAGAGAATGAGAAGAAGAGAAGAAAGCATTTTAATAAGGAAGTGATTCATTGTATCCCATGTTCCTTGAAGTTTAAGCACAATGAGAATTGGAAAAAAATGACTTTTGGATTTAGCAACATGGAATCATTGGTGACTTCAGCAAGAGTAAAGCACTTTCACTATATTTATAGGGGCAGAGATCCAGTTTGTAGTGGCTTTAGGGAGAAGTAAAAGATAGAAAATTAAGGGAGTAAATAAATTAACTATAATATGGAAGACAGAAATGGTGGGAATCAAATAATTTTTAAAATGGGAGAAATATTGATATTAATATGATAAAGGAAAAGCTATGGTAGAGAGAGAAAAACAAATGATGATTCGGGAGATACAAAGAGGAGATTTGCAGGAGCAATTACTGAGTAGGCAAGAGATGGTAGGATGTCGTTCACCACTGGGAAGTAAGTCTTTTTGAAGCACAAAGTTCAGTTCATTCATAGCAACAGAAGAGAAAGCAGATGCAAGTAGGCAGGTAAATACAATGATAAGAATTTGTGGAAATTATTTTGATTACTCTTATTTTCTCAGTGAAATGAGAATTTATGTTTTCCATTGAGTGAACATGGGGTGGTGTTATGGTCTGAATGTGTCCCCCAAAATTTATGTGTTGAAATCATAACCTTCAAGGTGATAGTATTAGGAGGTAGAGTTTTTAAACAGTAATTAGATCAGGAGAGTGGAGTTCCCAGGAATAAGATCAGTACTTTTTATAATATTAGGGAACTTGGTATCCCCTTCCACCATATCAGGACACATCAAGAAGATGTAGTCTACAAACTACAAAGTTGGCCCTCACCAGACAGCAAATTTTCTGGTGTCTTGAGGTTGAACTCTCAGGCCCCGAACTGTGAGAAATACATTTCTTCTGTTTATAAGCCATCCAGTTTATGGTATTTTATTATAGCAGTCCAAATGGACTAAGACAAGTCTTGTAAGATTCAAAGAGATAAGAAAATGAATGAAATACTTATCAATAAGAGAGTAAATGGCCTAGGGAATTGTTCAGGCAGCATTATAGACCATTTAAAGTTAAGCTCTTAAATATCAATAAGTGAGATCTGTTTGCACAGCCATGTGCTTTTCTCCAGTCATGGACAAAGAAGAAAACTATAATAGAGAATTGAGTTTCATTAGGGACAAGGGGTTTTAAAAATAGGATAAATGGGGAAGTGGCAATAGAGTTGAGAGGATATGCAAAGGAGGGATTTTAAGTGTTGATCATGAATTTCAAACTGTAGAAATAGGATAATAATAACATGAGTGGTGTGAGCACTTGTGAAAATTCAGTAAGATAAATGAATTGTAATTCTTGGTGGGGTGGAAGAATAGGGAGAAAGAGTAGAGAGCTTGAGCTGAAAAAGTAAGCAGTGATGATTAGAGAGTGGTAGGTTTGAAATCGAGATTATGGATGGGTTACCTTGATTACTGATGACAAAGTTTATAGTATGGATATGGAAGTGAGTAATTGTGGGAGAGTGAGGACAAGATTATTTTGGTAATTAAGAGGCCAATGTATGGAGACAATTATGTTTTGAATTTGTAATCACCAAAAATTATGAAGGAGTAGTTTTGAAGACAAATAATAGTGACTCAGGTGTCCAATCTTCAAAGAATGAAGAGAAATGACTTGAGTCATTTGGACTGAGGATCTTTAGAGAGGAAGAAAAGAGAATATGTTGAAATTGACAATTAGTATAAGTGGAATGAATACTACCTCTCCAGGCCCAGGAGGTGAGGAGGTAAGAAAGGAGACAAATACCAATTAAATGAGTTGTGTGAGAAGCCGAAGTGCATTAGATAAGGAAAGTGACAGGAATACTAGTAAAAGTTTGAGAATATAGTGAGTTGTAGTGAACAAAGGACAAAGGTTTCAGGAGTTGGGGAGGGGAATATGATGGGTAGAAAAGGGGATATAGAGCATTCTAGGAATTGGATTCTGAGGAATGAGTAATAACCTGGAAACCTGAGATTCCTGTGGCAATTGATATAAAAAGAGATAAAGATTACAATTACTTTAGGCCTGATGATTCTGAACAGAAATTGATGGAGTTCAGGGAAAGAGGAGATGGCGTTAGAGGTTGGGTCATGTCAGGAGGAAGTTCTGGGCCTCCACTGGTTGAGGTCTACAGAGGGCAAGTCTAACTTTGAGTGTATCAAGGAAATTAACCAAGGAAAATGAAATAACATACTTAGCAGGGGAAGGAGAATTTAGGTAGATGTACAATACAGAAACCTCTTACATTGTATTCATAATGTATAAATCACACACCTTTTGGTTTATGGTTATTATATTTTCTGCACAAAGGTGTATATTATCACAACCTGTTTTTTATTTATATTTTCTAAATGTGGTTAATTGTTTTAGCTAATATGCGTGAGTAGTTTTGAAAATAATATGACATTTCAAAGGATATGTAATTTTCTATAAAATATGGGCTGAAAATCTCCTGAAACCTAAATCATAACTGATCCATCAGTGTCTGCTGTGTAAGTTGGTTATTAAAAAATAAATAAATCATAAATTCTGTGAGCAAAGTTAATAACAAACATAAGAGCTGTGGCAGGAGCCAGCTCAGCCTCTCTTCTTCTGAGTAACTGAGAGAGATTGATTTAAAATTTATACTATCAAGCAAAAGGCAATTTCTGTATTATCCTCAGGCAATTACACTTGGTGAGAAACACAGCCATGTTCCAAGTCTCTCCATTATATACACTTACTTTCAAATTTTCAGTCCATTTCATCATCCATCATCCATCATCCACTCTTTCATTCAGGAAACATAAGCTAGCAATGCAGTTCACTTATGGAACACTTTACCTACTTAGCAATGTGTGAAACAAAATTCTTCATGTTGTTAAATTCAGCCTTATTTATCACATGGGGATTGTAGACAAATGTAGGGAGAGTCACCGAAATGCTCCATAGGCAGAGGGTGAACATAGAAATGGCTCTCTAAATTCTTCCCTAAATGCAAAATTCTGAAATCATGATTTTTAGTTGTAAGCTGTTTTTTAGTTTTCTCCTAATGTAAAAGGTGGCTGAGACCAGATTTTCTAAGCATTTAAGATAATGAAGTTAAGATACTGCAAAAGAAGCAATCTCTTTTGTTTCCTCTTTATCATTTTTTAACTGCTTCCATATTCAGTTTTGTTACAGGGATTTCCAAAGCACACAGACAAATAAAAGGAGAGTTCATGTAAATTCTGGAATACTCAATATCCTGGAAAACAGTAGAATATTTTAATTATGTAGTTTCTATTGTTTAGAGGTTTGACTGTTTGGGGGCAGCTTTTTATCAATTGGTCAAAGTTTTAAAAACATTCCGAATAAATTGTATACTTGTAGATTTAATCATCAGTTTGAAAAAATTTGAAAAGGAATATATTCAAGGCAAACTTGGATGTCTGGGGGAATGTTTCCAAAGAGCCAATTGTGGGGACTTTTTGATTTCTTTTTAACAATTGCTTTATATTGAAGTTCTTTTTTGTATTGCATTTCTTTTTCTTTGCACTGCTGATCTAATTGTCTGCTGACATATCCATTATCTTTTATAGTCACTTCAAGTAGCAAAAGGATTAGTTGCATATAATTTTTACCACTTCTCTTAGACTTGCAACCAGTTTTCCCTCATTGCTTCATTTTAATAGTGTACATATTGCAATTAGAAAACTCTAATGCCACATTGGTGTAAGATGGCTATGGCCAATGGAGAAGGCAAGCTAAAAAACTTTAAAAATGATATTGTATACGTAAAGAAAACTACTTTCCCTAGGGGGAAAAACATGAACAGACAAATTCACAAACATCTGGAATATAGAAAAACATTTTAAGAGGAAAAAAAAAGGAAGAGATTTCTTTTTATTTTATTGAGACCCATACAGTTATTGCAAAACTTCCAAAGTTCCTTTGTCAGCCACATATGTGAGATTATCAAACATAATTTCAAGGGCAGGAGAATGTTTTCATTGGCATATATTCCTATTTGAATAGAACATTATATCAGTAGGCACACCTTCCATGATTCTAAATGTGGAATTTGGAGACACTTCTCAGGATAATAATAACATTTATATAATCTTAAATCCCTTTTTAAAAAACAAAGCCACCTCAATCAAATATATCTTCATAAAAGCAAAACAAATTTTTTTAAGACTGTGAAGAAATGAGCCTGTTTTGATGTTGTGGAGGCATCAATGCATTGCTGTTGTTGTTTTAATCTTTTTACTTGTTCCTTTTCTTTCTTTTTTTGATGTTTCAAAAATGTCATATGCTCTTTTCTTAAGTGTCTTTGATGGTACCCATGGCTCAAAGGAATACACTAGCTTTCCATGAATGCCAAATGCCTTAACATTGGCCATCCCACTGGAAATCAAGGGATATATAAAACTGAAAGATGCATGTTTTAATTTTCAACAATTTCAGTGAAAACTTGTAAATCTCTATTTGATTACTCAAAATAGGAGGGCAGAGTATTTAAGGATAGAATCTATTCTTAAAGCAAGATCAGAAAATTTTCAGCTCTGATTGCTGGGGGAAAAGTGTAGTTTGGGGAGGAAGAAAAAAAAAGAATGAAAACAAAATTAGGAAAAAGAAGTAGAAGATTAAGAAAAGGAAAATGAGTAAAGAACTTTTTTTTTTTTGAGACAGAGTCTCATTCTGTCACCTGAGCTAGAGTGCCGTGGCATCAGCCTAGCTCACAACAACCTCACACTCCTGAGCTCAAGCAATCCTCCTGCCTCAGCCTCCCAAGTAGCTGGGAATACAGGCATGCACCACCATGCCCGGCTAATATTTTCTATATATTTTTAGTTGTCCAGCTCATTTCTTTCTATTTTTAGTAGAGACGGGGTCTCACTCTTGCTCAGGCTGATCTTGAACTCCTGACCTTGAGCGATCCTCCTGCCTAGGCCTCCCAGAGTGCTAGGATTATACGAACGAGCCATCCATGCCCAGCCCAAGAGTAAATAACTTTTTCAGTGTCATGATGAGTGCATGACACAAAAGTATCATGATGGCACATGAAAGAGAGCCACTGACATCACCTCATGCGTTTCTGTATGATACCAGCTCATTCACCCACAAACTTTTATGGTGAAACCAGTATGCAGCAGCTCACTCAGCATCAATAGCAGGAGATTGGTTTCCAGGCTTTTCAGCTTCTGCTTGATAAACAAACAACCATACAAAACAAACAAACAAAAGTCCCAAGGTAGAAAAGAGCAGAGCTTAATATAGGTAAAAGTGCAACAGACATCAGTGGCTGAAAATCTAACTGGAGTAAGAGTTGATAAAGGCAAAACTGGCAGTTGGCAAAGTTAAAATCTGAAATCAACCAGCGAGGATGAGAGAAAACTGCATCTGAAAAGCACCACGAAACAAATAAGAACTCTTTAAGATGAGATGACTTCTTTGAACAGAGTGTGGGTTGGAATAGGAAGTCTGTTGTCCAAGTTGAAATTCATCACTCACATTCCATCAGCTACTAATTCTCACAAGAAGCTAGAGAACTTAAAACAATAAAAAAAGATTTAGTGATAGGAAAGTGAAGAATTCATTGGAATCTCTGAAGTCATACATCCAATGGCTTAATTAAATAATCAGGAAAAGGGACTTGTTATTTTAAAATTTGCATCGCTTCTCAGCCTTTTGGCTAAGATCAAGTGTAGTGTCCAGTGTAAAATTTGCAAAACAATGAATTACTGGATGTATTTAGGAAAAAAAACCTCTTTTCAATTCAAGCAAAGATCATTTTTAAGTTACCATTAAGAATTATTTAATATAGCACAATAGTAAAATTTACTAAGGAACAAAACTCAGAAACAAGATAATTCAATTTATCAATCAAGTATTTGTTAAATATGAACTATATGACCAACTCTTTTCTTAGAATTATAAAATAATTGGACTATTTTCCTAAATTCCATGAAGGAGTAATAAGGAAACCATAATTCTGTTTACTGTAAAATTCAAATATTTTGAAAACTTATCTTTTAAGGAATCTCTTTTGATTAAATTTTATAACTCAAGATGCAATTCTTAAAAAATCAATAAACAATTATAAATGTTAAAAATCATCATGTTCAATCATTTCAGAGAAATTTGATCATAAGGCTTTCACTATTGATGATTTTATTGTGTGACACAAAGTTTTAAAGAACAAAGAAATGGTATGAATAAGAGACAAAACTGCATACATATCTTTTAAAAGTTTATTATATACAATGTTAAGCACCGCATGTACTCACCAGCAAATTGGTATTAACTGATTAACACCTAAGTGAACATACAGGAATAACATTTATTGGGCATTGGGCAGATGGGAGGGGGAAGGAGGGGATGGGTATATACATGCATAATTAGTGTGATGCATCTGGGGTATGGACACGCTTGAAACTCTGGCTCTGGGGGGGGAAGGGGGAAGAAAGACAACACGTAACCTAAACATTTGTGCCCCCATAATATGCTGAAATAAAAATAAATAAATAAATGTTTATTATATACAATGGACAATGTAACAATGCTGTTACTTAAGGACAGTTTCCACAATATCAATATTAGACCATATATTTAAGCAGTTGTCCTATGTGGGAGAGTTTCAAAATTGCTATATCCTACACATAAAATACTTCCCGTGTATAATTGTAAGCAATCCGCAGTTGATCAGGCAAAAGAGCATGGTGTTTAAAGATGCAGGCTGCATTATACTCATCTTAAGTGAATTCCCAGCTTTGCTCGTTTTTTCTTCCCCTTTGTCTCATTTATGGAGTTTGAATCACAAAAGAGCTTTCCTTATAGGTTCAGTGCGATGACTAAATCTATAGTTCAAACCTTGAGCAATGAAAGCTCTCTATAAATGTTTATATTATTATGTGGATTAGCATAGCCATGCTGTGAGGGCAAAAATAATTTGGCAAAATTTGCACCACCCTACTATATTGCCACTCATACGTCTGTCCCTTATAACATGAAATGCAAGAGTTTTTGGTTCTTTTCTGATTACCTGTCTTGAAATATTGAGAATCCTGGTGCAAACTTCTTTTAATTTAATCTTAAAGACTTACCACAGTGGCTGCAATTCCCTTTCCCATTGCCATAAAATATATGAAGAATTAGGTTGTCATTTCCCACTTTTTTCCCTTGTGCATTCCCTAATGCTGAGTCAGCATCTTGGCCACTTAGGGGTAATTTACACTTCAAGGCATTCAACCCATGAGTACAATCATATTTATAATCTTTATCTCCTAACTATTAGTGAATGTTCTTGAGAAAACACAAGGGCATATTTGACTAATTTGCATATATTGAGAAAGTGCTAAGTGAAAAAAATCAAATTGTTATTTTGAGCGAAAATAGCTGGCATGGATTTTGGTTATGTCTGCTATATAAATGTATAATTAAATTGTTAAGTTTTTTCAGTAATTTCATTCATGTCTGAGTTCAAATGCTGCAGCAATTTCTCAAACCACTTCTATACTTCCACCAATAAACCATAACTTTAGTAACTTATTTTGAAAAGCTAGAATTAATTCACAGTGCCTCATAAGTCAACCAAGATTCTTTTCTCTCCATAAAAGGTTGACATGAATCTTTTATCTGATTTTGTAACTTTGATTATTTTGAAAAGCACTGGGAAGATAAGTAGATTAATTAATAAACACAGAAAATTCAAAGAAGTTTATAAAGTAGAAACCATTTACTCAATAGATATAGCTTCATCATGTGTTGATTAATAGTTTCGAAATGCCTGTAATGCATCACAAAAGGATGTCACTGAAACTTCTTACATTTTACTACTGTGAGGCAAACTTAAATTGGTAATTGGGTGGTTGTGTTAGGAGAGAAAGTTACCCTGGAAATCTATTTTTGATTTATACATAATTAATCTGTACCTTAATGATGAGTAACATAGCATGACATCTGCTGTTTTCAGCAGTGTGCTGGGTTAGTCTAAGAAATATCATTAAATATTTAATAACATTATATATCTGTGCATATAAAATCTCATCTTGATTCTGATTTTTTACTTTGTTTTACAAAGTGGCTGCTCAGAATACTTCTCTTAACTTATTTCTACATGAGTTAACTCACATAAAAACGTCAGATAAACAAGTGAGAGTGACGAAAAGAAGGAACAGAGATTTGTCCCTTTCTAGTAATTTTAAAGTGCTAACATAGTGGTTGTCAAAATGTATTGTGCAAACCCATCTTCTGAGATATCTTGTTATAAATATACTTTCCCATATTCTCAAAGTGGGGCTTGGGAATCTGTGTTTTTAATAAAAACCCACCAGAACAGTTTGATGCAGAAGGTTCACGGGCAACACTGAAAATATCACGTCAAGGGTGGTTTGAGCTGGGGAGTACAGGTGATTTGTATGGTGTGCTGTCAACCAAGAGCAAAAAATAGTTGTAGAGGCCCCAAAACTAAGGGATGACTTGAACTCTCCAAATTGGTGATGAGAAGATGAGTCAGTGAATGCCAAACCAGAAAATGGAAACCAAAAGTAGGGCCAGTGACTAGTAGAAGATAATGTAGGATCATATTTCAAAAGCAAAGAATAGGCAGAAACAGTTATGGTGGGAAACTCTAGCTGGCAAAGTAGATGTAAGAGCAATAGGACAGAACTGAGCTCAGCATTGTAGCACTTTTTTGTTTTTACTTCCTCCAGTGGCTGGCAATCTTGGACATCTAATGTCCATTGGCTTGATCCAAAAGTAATGTTTTATGTAAAATTATTTGGTTGATTTATCTATAAATTTTAACTAAATAAAGCTAATTATTGCTAGTAAATTATTTTAATTCAAAACAAGAACTTGCCTCATTCTTCCCCCCTTCTTTTGTCTTTTGCTTTTCCTCGTTCTGGATGTTCTTTTTCTAGTATCCCTTCCAAATAAGCCTCTAGTGGATTAGTCTTCAGCTACCTCCTTTATCGATCAACTTCAAAGAAGTGGCCTTTAGCCTAGTGTTCTGCCCAGTTGACATCACAGTTGACATCACAGCATCAGTGAAAAAGTGAGTCCCTTCCTGGACTGCTGTGGTGTTGAGCCTTAGTTCTCGGGGCATCACGAGCTTCTTGCTGGCTCTCACTAGCACTGCGTTTCATGTAGTGAGTCTTGGCCCAGTTTTAGTTCACTGGTGACTACAGTATCACCTGTGACAGAGGATATTTGATAACTACACCTGAGCAAGTTAAAATAACATGTCCTGTAGAAACACATTGATTTCACATCAGTAATATATTCTTTAGACTAGTCTTGCACAATAATCTCTGAAAGAACAGTTAGCTGCCAAATGAGTTTCTTTCCTCTGAGTTCTTATGAAAGGTCCCATTTTAATATCTGAATAAAATGAAAATCTTGTTTTAAAACTCATCCTAGAATGGAATTCAGATCCATCTAGATCCTCACAAAACAATTTGATTATGGAAATATCAAAATAATTTCATTATGCTTTTCTCCTGTATTGATGTCCCCCAGGATGGACAGATTACTCAGGGAGCTGCATTACGGAGTATTCACTATTCTGTTGCAGCACAAGTTTGCTGATCACACTGTGCTTACTGAGAGCCTCAAATTATTTGTAATCGTGATTTATGTGAATTGATTTGAATATAAGCAAAGTGAGACTAAAACCGTAATGAAGTTGACAGAAAAAATAAAAGCAATTGTTCTCGGTCTGAATAGAATTGTACTTTATCAGAGTTAAATAAGAGAATACTTGGGTCATATTATGAAGCATTAGCAGTGAAAATCCATAACTGAACTACATAAATTACAAATTGATTTAGATGAAGCAGGTTTGGCTCTAATGTCCAGCATGCATGATATGCTGAAGGTGTTTAATGACCCATGCACGGATGCAGCAGAGGGGGAATTTAACAAAATTGGCACCAGCTTTTATTAGATCTCACATGGTCAAATAGCATTTATCTGATGTGAAGAATAGACTCAGTGAATTATCAAGGAAACAGATGCTTTTCTTTATGTGGTAAACCTCTTCGGATTTATAATAGAATAGCTCATTGGAGAACATTGCAACCTCTAAAATTTTGCTGCAAGGTGAGAAAACACCAGGCGAAGACAAGTTATTAAAAAGAGAAAATACATCACTTTGAACTCTAAACACTTGTTCTTAACACATGATGTCTCTTACAGCAACAAATAAGATGACAGATGTATATGATTTATAAAACATTTCCTTGTTTAGAGAAACAAAGTGATAAAATTGAGTTGATGGATATAGTAGCTGTGAGACAAAATCATTCTGTGTCTGTGTAAGCCATATGCAATAAAAACTCTAAAATAATGCCCTCTATATCTTAAACTCAGTTGCCGGTGCTATTTACATCATTCAATCATCTGGCAAGTAAATCTCTCAATACTCTCAAAATCTAAATCATTACTGTTGATGTTCAGGAAATTGAGAATTATGATTGTTAACTCAAAGAAAGATTTTGAGTGTGTGTGTGTGTGTGTGTGTGTGTGTTTTCTTGAATGTGAACAAAAAGGTTGCTGTTGTAGGGACATCTTAGGCCCTCCAAAGATGTCCATGTCTAAACCCTAGAACCTGTTAATATGTTACCTGACATGGCAAACGGGAATAAGCGAATGTGATTAAGTAAAGGATCTTGAGATAGGGAGATTATCCTGGATTATCTGGGCGGACCCAATGTGATCACAGGAGTCTTTATGAATGAAAAAGAGAAGGAGAGGCAGAATCAGGGAAGGAGCTGTGAGAACAGAAACAGAGGTCTGAGTGACTTAATTGCTGACTTTTATTAAAGGGGTCACAGGTCTAGGAATGGAGGCAACCTCCACAGCTGATAAAGGCAGGGAAACTATGTCTCCCGTAGAGCCTCCAGAATGAATGTAACCCCACTGACACCATCATTTTAGCCCCATGAGACCCATTTTAAACTTCTAAATTGTAAAATAATATTTTTTCATTGTTTTAAGCCACTATGTTTGTGCTGATCTGTTAAAACATCGATTTGAAACTAATACAGTCACTCGCCTTATGGCCACTGTTAGATTTTTGTATAAAGAAGTCGCACTTGAATGTTTATAGCAGCACAGTTCACAATTGCAAAGTTGTGGAAACAACCCAGGTGCCCATCAATACGTGAGTGGATTAATAAAATGTGGTATATGTATACCATGGAGTACTATTCAGCTTTAAGAAACAATAGTGATATAGCATCTCTTGTATTTTCCTGGATACAGCTGGAACCCATTCTACTAAGTGAAGTATCTCAAGAATGGAAAAACAAGCACCACATGTACTCACCAGCAAATTGGTATTAACGGATCAACACCTAAGTGGACATATAGGAATAACATTTATTGGGTGTCGGGCGGGTGGGAGGGGGCATGAGGGGATGGGTATATACAAACATAATGAGTGAGATGTGCAACGTTTGGGGGATGGTCATGCTTGAAGCTCTGCCTCGAGGGGGGGGGCATGGGCAATATATGTAACCGTAATATTTGTACCCCCATAATATGCTGAAATAAAAAAAATATTGTAAAGAAAAACAAACAAAACAACAAAAAAAGAAGTCTCTCTTATCTTCATTATCATTGTCCTAGAGTTTACTGGAATTTGTGAAGAATTATACACTGTGTGCACTTAAGTTTTTAGTGTATCAAGTTTGGTATATTGAGTCTAAGCTTAGGCAGTATTTGTGTGTCCCATCATACATTGTTCAGAGAACGCTCAATACTTTTTCTGAACATGCTGTGCAGCCCTACCAGAAGATGCCTTTGTTCCTGCTTCCTGGATATTTTATACTTCAACAAGTAAAAGATATTCTTTGTGGTCAAGAATTGGCCTTATGGATATACTGACAACATTTCCTAAAGTGACACAGCAGAAACAATTAACATCTGCTTTAGATGGATTCATGTTTTTTGAAAAACAAGCATTATTTCCCTGTTTAAAAAAAAATCAACTAGAAAGTAATTTAAAAAAACACAAAAAAAGTATAAGTGTAAACATATCGTTTCTCTGGTTTAAAGCATAGATTGAAATTAATGAGTGAAAATAAAATATTCTTTTTCTAAATGATTGTATATGCTTCACAACACTTGGCAATGAAGATGGGATTCTTTTAAAAAATAATTAGATGAATGCTCCCCAATGTTTGCTAAAAGAAATTAGCTCTAGGACACTCACTTAAAAAAAATTGACTTTATATTTGGAAATCAATGCATACAGGCTTTGCCCTTTTCAGCTTTTATGATAGCATATCATGTCTCTGATAAGGCCTGAAGTCTTTACCTAAATCTTATTCAGAATTAAGCTTTTCCTCAAGATATTTAAATATGAGTCTTTTATTTATTAACTCTAATTTTTTTGAAGTAAATCAAGATTAAATCCATTCTCTAAAACCAGTGGTAAAAATATATTATAGTAATCAACTTGGAATTCAGGCAGATATACTTGAAAGCACTGTGGTAGAGCATAATAATTTCTATCAGTTCTATCCTTGAGATTGTCTTTTATCCCCCATTTTACAATTGTAAAAACTGAGGCACAAGGAGGTTATATACCTGTCCATGATTACCTTACATTTAAATGGCAGAAACAGAATCAGTGGGAATAAAAATCTTGTATGCTCTGATATCTTGTTTTTCTGTCATTTTAAAATCTCTACCATCTGTCATTCTACATTTTTTGACTTATATGGGTAAGAGGTTTTAATATTATCTTAAACCAAAGATTCAGGGAAACCTGAAAAGCAGCATATTGTGTTTCTGGTACTTCATGTGCTTACCACATTTGTCAAAAGTCGTAAATTTTCAAACTGTGAATTAGGAAATATGATTAATTTGTGATGGTTTTGAATAGAAAATTAACAGCAAGGCAAACAGTTGTAATTTATACACTCTAAAACAATCGACAATCTAAAGGTTACAGGCTCTCTATGTGTACTGCCAAACTAAATTATCAGTATTCAAACAATTTCAGTGATTTCTAATTCAGTATTTTGGAATCCTAATCAATTCTGTAATTGGCATTTTTGACTTCATTCAATTTAATATTAAATTGCTCAAAAAAAGATAGCTAGTAAGACTCTAATACTATATGTTCCAGAAGTGAAAACCGGCAATTTTTATACAAATAATTTGCAGTTTTTCTGTAGTTCAAGGCAATCACAGCCATACCCTACAGCCCTCGGTATGTCTTCATTCAAGCCCATCATATTAAAGTACTAAAGTCCAGGAATGGTAATGACATTTAAAATTGCTTGGTAACAGGTGACTTCATTATTCTCACAAACATGAAGCTTAAGATGTGTACCATATTTAGAGTTCAAAAAAATTTGTAATGACATAAAGTAGCACTTATTAATCATAAATGACCATTTGTGCAAGATAATAGCATGGTAATGGTATATAAATAAATAATAAATATAATTTCCAATTCTGCCACAGGCAGAATTGCTGAAAGTGAATCTAGATGCTCACTTTGTGTTGACCGTACAATAGCTAGCTGGAACCAAGGATTCCCTCATCAAATTCATCTTACCATAAGACTGGGGTTTCACTCCCCAGTAAAGAGATTTCTTGAAATCCAAGATCTCCAGATTCAATAGATGAGTATTTCCAAATGCCTTTGTAAATAGATGGCTCCCAAATCCATCAATTCATTTATTCCCCCAGTGACAATGCTGTTTCCCTATATTTGTCATATAAAAAAGGAGACTCATGGTAGGGAGGGCTCAATGATTCAATGACCCTGATGATTCAGCACATCTCTCTGTGGAATGATAGAATGATCAGGGACTCCTTAAACTTTGCTTATTGATCTTGGGTCTACATAAATTTTCTCAATAAAGTATATAACTTAACTCATGTCATACGTTATGAAATACATCCTGAATCCTGTTACACTACAGGTAAAGGCCAAGAAAAGACATAATTTATATAGAAATTTACTTAGCGATATTTTAATAGTTAAATTATAGTTTCCATGTTGAAAAATAATTATGCGCTGACCTTTTAAAATACATTTTATTGTGTCTATTTAATGTATAAAGCATGCTGTTATGCGATACTAAAGAGAAAAAGAATAGTTATCCTTTTTTTAAATTTTGTAGCAGCAGCAGCTAAAATCTACTCATTTAGCATGACTTCTATAGACTACACAATTTTATTACCTATGGTCTTCATGCTGTACATTAGATTACTATACTTGTTTTTTTCTCTGTATTTGAATTTTTTTTTTTTAGATTCCCCATTTAAGTGATATCATGTATTATTTTTCTTTCTGTGTCTTGTTTATTTCCCTTAGCATAGTATCTTCCAAGCTTATTCATGTTGTGGCAAATGGCAAGATCTCATTCTTTTTTAGGTGTGAATAATATTCTACTGTAGGTATCATAGTTTCTTTATTCATTCATCCATTGATGAATGCTTAGGTTGTCTCCATATCTTAGCTATTGTGAATAATGCTACAATAAACATGGGAGTATAGGTATCTTTACAAGGTGGTGATTTCATTTCCTTCAGGTATATGTCTAAAGGAGGGACTGCAATATCATATGGTAGTTCCATTTTTAATTTCTTAAGAAACTTCCATACTGTTTTTCATAATGGCTATACCAATCTACATTCCCACCAACAATGCACAAGAGTTCCCTTTTTTTTACACCCTTACCAACATTTGTTGTTTTTTGAGTATTTCAAAATAGCTATCCTAATGGATGTGATGTGGTATCTCAGAGTAGTTTTGATTTCCATTTTTCTGATGATTAATGATATTGGGCACCTTTTCATATAACTTGGCCATTTTTATGTCTTCTTTAGAGAAATATATATTCAGGTGTTTTGCCCATTTTTATATAAGATTAGTTGTTCTTTCACTATTGAGTTATATGAATTCTTTACAAATTTTGGATATTAATGCTTTATCAAACATAATTTTTGATTTTTTTCCATTCATAGGTTTCCCTTTCATTTTGTTGATTGTTTCCGTTGATTCCTTTACTGTGTAGAAGCTTTTTAGTTTGATGTAGTCCCACTTATTAATTTTTGCTTTTTTGGCCTGAGCTTTTGGTGTGCTATCCAAAATATCATTGCCAAAGCCAACATTCAGGAGATTTTCTCCTGTGTTCTTTTCTAGGAGTTTTATAGTTCCTGGTCTTATATTCATGTCTTATTTTCCAATTTGAGTAGATTTTTGTGGATGGTGCAACGTAAGGGTCCAATTTCATTCTATTGAAGAATAGAATGAACCATTTATTCACTTATTAGTTCTAATAGTTTTTATATAAAATAAATCAATGAGAAAACACCATTTATTGAAGAGACAGACACTCCATTCCCCATTGTGTCCTCTTGGTGCCCTTGTCAAATTTTAGTTGACTGTATATATCTGGATCTATTTCTGGGTTCTTTCTTCTGTTCCACTAGTCTGTGTCTGTTTTTATGCCAGTACTATACTGTTTTGATTCCTATAGCTTTGCAATATCCAGTAATTTTAAATCAGGAAGTTTGATGCTTCCAACTTTGTTTTCCTGTCTCAGAATTGTTTTGGTATTCGGGGTCTTTTATGGTTCCATGCAAATTTTAGGATTTCTTTTTATTTCTGTGAAGAATACCATTGGGGTTTTGATAGGGATTATGCCAAATCTGTACATTGCCTAGGGTAGTATGAACATATTAACCATGTTAATTCTTCTGATTCATGAGAATAAGATATTTTTCCATTTACTTCCATCTTCAATTTATTTCATCAATGTTTTATAATTTTTGGTGTATAGATTTTTCACCTCCTTAGTTAAATTTATTTCTCAATATTTTATTTTTTTGACACTATCATAAATGAGATTGTTTTCTTGGTTTCTTTTTCAGTTAGGTTATTATTTGCATATAAAATGCTACTCATTTTGGTATGTTGATTTTTTATCCTATAACTTTACTGAATTCACTTATTAGTTCTAATAGTTTTTATGTAAAATAAATCAATGAGAAAAAATGATACTTCCTAATTTTTTAACATAGGGGAAAATGAGGCAGTTGGTCTTAAGTGAAGACCAATATTTAACAATAGCATTTTTGTCAAGTTATTCAGAGAAAAGAAACATAAAATAAAATATCATGACAGCTGTAGATTAAAAAAAATTTATAGCATGCTTCCTTTTATTGAATAAAAGCATCCAAATATTTAAAGTAAGTTTTTAAGGCTTGTAAAATCTTCTTAAATGCTTCATGAAAATTATTCTAAACCTTTTAGATTAAGTTCATAATGTGACTATACATTTTACAAAATTAAAGTCAAATTTTTAAAGCACATTATTCCAAATGCCACCATACTATATGTAAATGACCAAGTGCAATGTGCTATTTGATATGGGTGACTGTACATTCTTGTTTGCCTGGCACAGTTCAGCTTTATGTCTAGTTTCCTGGCATTCATGTAGTTTAGCATTTGTCTCAGATTTTTCATCTTTTAAGAAATAATTTTATAAATAGTTGTAATAAAATAAATCAGGATGGGTGTGGTAAAACTCAAAATATTTTATTTTTAGCTTCTGTCATGGTTTCAACACCTACCTCAAAATTTAGATTATTAAATAAAACACTACTCAAAACTGAAAAGGGTGTATTTATGCATTTGCATATGTTTTTGTAAAGTATAAATTTTGACTTAAGTCAAATTACTGTTCTATATTAATTAACCTGATGATTGAATCCTGGTTTTTTTCTACACCATGAAGGATAACGTTATAGATATTAATGTCTTGGCTCCATTAGTACAAGAGGAACTTCACAAATAGTTAAAATAGTCCAGTGGTTTTTTAAAAAGTTAGTGTCATTATATGTTTCTTTTTGCTATTTATTCATTGACTAGAAATAAAGATTTGGAAGTTTATTTTGTTAAAAGTGAAACATTTAACATGCTATTAGAATTTCAGTTAAAATTCAACATGAATGATACAACTATTTTAACAAATTCTGGTAAAGCAAAGCTTTGTAATATAAACAATATTTGCACTAAATTAAGAAATCTATGGAGCAGAAATGCACTTGGAATTGCTTTTTGAGTATACATAAATCGTAATTATACCCAAACAAGATGGATAGTTTACCAGTGGAAATAGAAGCTTGATGTTATCAAAATTTATAATGTTTTTCCTATACACATATAGGGTAAACAAACTAAAAATTTTATGGCAAAACTGATGTTGAACACACTCTCAAGTAAAAACTCAGCATGGCAGTATATATGATCTCTCTTTAACTGATACTTTGTGTTTCAGAAATAGTTGAGCTGTAAATAATTACTTTGTAAGTCAACTTAAGTACACTAAAATATTATTGATTTTTAAATAAATATCATTACTAAATTATTACCTTATGTTAAAAATAAATGATATATTTAATCAAAAGAATGAATTGCATGAAAATCTCAGATTCAAAGATTTTCGCAAATGAAATAAAACAAATGCTAAAGATTGCAAATAGGAAAACACTAAAATTTATTTCTTTAAAAGCAAAAAAACAAAAACAAATTAAATGATTATAATTCAGATAATTTACAATATTTAACTTATAAACTCTATAATTGTGCTTTGGAATATCACAAATTGTGGAAAGGATCTTCAATTTTTAATCGGATAAATTAATATTCTGTACTTTTTCACTTTATCTTCAATGTCTATCTTCAATATTTTTTAAATTGATGTTTAATAAAATATTAAAAAATTCTTAAATAGGAACAACCTATTTCATGAGTTTTGTGAAGATATTTATTGAAGAAATATGCTGTCATTGAAAATGAAAAGACAGTAATTGAAAATATCTAATGTTTAGTTGCATTATTTTTTTGAGCCTACCAAGGACTTCAGCTCATTCCTATCTGACAATGTCTAGCTCCTGGCTGGCCATTCATTAAGCCATATCCCAAAGCTTGTGATATAATATTTTAACCCAGTCTAAAGAGAAGAGGCAATCCTGAGAGGCAGAATGTGGACAAAAAGAAATAGGAAAATAAATAGTTGAGAGAATATTCCCAACACAGAACTTCCTCATTTAAAATTCTAAATTCTTTTCTGAGATTTCTCATACTTTTTCCTTTTTTAACTTTCTACCATAGTACTTATCTCTAGCTGATGCCATAGTGCTATATTTTTGTTATTCGTTTATTTGTTATCTTTAATCTCTAATAGTTTGTAAGTTCCATGAAGGCAGTAAATTTTGTCATAATATATTAATAAATTGTAGCCATGGTGCCTTGCCCTACACCCTTGGATATCGATATCTGTTTGAACCAGATTCATCGCTTGGTAATTTGGTTAGCTTGGATTTATCTTTATTGGGCATCATGTCAGGTGATGAGGATAATTTTACCCAGTATTCTAGTAGTTGAGAGGATTAACTTTAGAGTCTGATGCTGGAATTTAAATTCTAGCTCTACCACTTATAATTGTATGAAGTTGTAAAAATTATTAAAACACTTTAAAATTGTTTCTTCATCTGCCAAATAATACTATTTATACTAGTAATACCTATATTTATAATTATTGTAAGAAATATATACAATATTATATATAAAGCATTTTCGTGGTGCCTATTACCTAGTAAATACTTGATAGCTGTCTTAGTCAGTTTGAACTACTATAACAAATTACCATACACTAGGTGGATTAAACAACAAGAATTTATTTCTTATAGTTTTGGAGGCTGGAAAGTCCATGATCAAGGTGACTGCAGATCTGGTGTCTGGTTAGGACTGTCTTCCTGGTTTGCATAGCACCCTCTTCTTATATCCTCACATGGTGGAGAGGAGAGGAGAGGAGAGGAGAGGAGAGGAGAGGAGAGGAGAGGAGAGGAGAGAACTCTCCCATTTTTTCTTTCTTCTTTCAGGGCACTAATCCCATTTGTGAGGGCTCCACCCTCATAACCTCATAACCTCCCAAAGGCCCCACCACCTAATACCATCATACATATTGTGGATTAGGATTTCAACATGTGAATTTTAGAGGCATACAAATATTCCGTTTATAACAGTGATGTTTTTATCCTCAGGGTCTAACCAGGAAAACAGAAAACGGTCTATTTTAATGTATATCACTTTTTACGCAGGTGATGAAAAAGCTGAAAAAATGATTGGGAACCTGTGGTGAGGCAATCCAAATGAGCAATAGCAGGATGCTCTACCAATTCTAGACATTACGGACAAAAAGATGAGGCAATATTATGAGAGCTCAGGGGCCAAGTCACATGAATGGAAGCTGGTGCCTTGAAGGAGATCCAGGCCCTGCCAGATGAGGATGACAAGGCGATGATATGGGTGACAAATACCCTGCTTTCTCCCTTCTTTTCACTCTTCTATCCTCTCATTCAAAAAAGCCAACTGGAAGCCAAGTGATAAGGGAACCTTGAACACCTAGTTTATGAGATCTCTTTACTGATTTTACAGAACATGAAGGGGTAGGGCAAGAAATGGAACTGTGGTTAAAGATCCTTATTAGTTATTTTTAGAATTATCATTGCCAAGGTTTCAGCCTTTCTATGCTGTATTGTTCAATGTAATTCAAAGGATTTTTCTTATTTCTTTGGGATCACTTACACATTACTATTAGGTCATTAAATATGAAATGTCTGATTTCAAATTAAAAGTGTGGTTTATTATATATCAAACAAGAAGCAGTACAAATAATCAAAGTATACACCTAAACTATTGACACAATTTTGCCGTCTTAATAGTAGCTTGTTTATGCCAGCAGCAAAGAAGCCTGGAGAGCCAGTGGCAATGAAATCACCAAAGGTGTTTCCCACAGCTTGTTGATAATTGAACATTTTTCTTTGCATGAAGTGGTCCAAAGCCTGGATAAGTGCTAGTCAGTTGGTGCAAGGTTTGGTGAATATGGTGGATGACAGATAGTTTCCAAGTACAGTTTCTGTAGTTTGAGCAGTGTTGTTTGTGTGACACATGGTTGAGTGTTTTCTTGCAAGAAGATTGGCCTGTCTCTAGTGCTTAATCCAAGCATCCTCGTCATTTCATCCAACTGGTTGCAGTAGAGATTTGATTGACTAGGTTTCATGTTTCATGAAGCTGTAGTGATAATACCAGTGCTGGACCACCAAAGAGACAATTAGCTTTTTTCAATGAAAATTTGGGGTTGGACTGTGTTTCAGCACTTCATCTTTATCCAAGTTTGACGGTTGATATCTATGACATTTCACTGTGACACTTCTGGTCTTATTTTTATGGTGAAGGTACATCCTCAGTCTTTGAAATGCATGTTTTAGCTTGTGATTATCTTTCAGTTTTTTTAGAGCAATTTTTGTGAAACCATGGATAAGTCGAAAATTCGTGTTATTTTTGAATATGAGTTCCGTTCTGGACCCAGTGCAGCACAGACGGCTCAAAATATTATCGTAGTGTTTAGGAACGCTTGGCTAATGAACACATAGTATGTCCATGGTTTGAGAAGTTCCATACTGGTGATTTTAATCTTGAAAATGAGCCACATCGGCGATCTGAGACCAAGGTGGATAATGATGACCTAAAAGCTGTGGTGGAAACGAATCCATCTCAACCTAACGTGAATTAGCAGCAAGGTTTGATGGTACTATTCCAATAATATTGGACCATTTGAAACAAATTGGCAAGGTAAAGAAGCTGGATACATGGGTACTGCATAAATTAAATGAGTGTCAGAAGAGAAATCATCTTGAAACTTGCCTTTCTTTTCTGTCACAACATAAAGGTAACCGATTTCTACACCATATTGTTATGTGTGATGAAAATGGAAATCGGACATTTCGTATTTAATAACCAACATCATTTCTTTTTAGAACAGAAACCATATTTATTATTTTTTGTACAATTCATGTTGCAGAACACACAGATTACAGAAAATACTCAGGTGTGCAAGGACTAAATGAGACTGATTCTATAAACCCATACTAGTACTTTATAATTAAACCTTGACCAGACCAATCACTTAGCAGTTCTCTTAAATATCTCTAATTTCATTTTATGTTTCTCTGTTGTAGAATAAGTCACTATTTTTTATGATTTTTTATTTCAGCATATTGTGGGGGTAAAAATGTTTAGGTTACATATTATTACTTTTGTCCCACTAGTCAGAGCTTCCCCATATGATGTGCACTGCACTCATTAGGTGTGCATATACCCAACCTCTCCTCCCTGCTCTCATCTGCCCGACACCTGATAAATGTTACTACTATATGTACATTTAAGTGTTGATCATTACTGGCCATCTACCCAAAAGAACAAAAGACATTCTGTAATGAAGACATCTGCACTCGAATGTTTATAGCAGCACAATTCACAATTGCAAAAATGTGGAAACAACCCAAGTGCCCACCAATACATGAGTGGATTAATAAAATGTGGTGTATAAATAAATAAATGTTATAAATAAAATGTCGTGTACAAAATTCTACTTAGCCACAAAAAACAGTGGTGACCTAGCACCTCTTGTATTATCCTGGATAGAGCTGGAGCTCATTCTACTAAGTGAAGTATCACAAGAATGGAAAAATAAGCACCACATGTACTCACCATCAAATTGGTATTAACTGATCAACACTTAAATCACTATTTTTATGCAAGGCAAATGAGAGTTCTATTTCCATTATTGACTCTTTAGATCAGAGAAATTATATGATGAAGTGTTATTGACATGATAGTTTCTAGCATTTTTTCTTATATGCTCTTTTAAAAATATTTATACCAGTTTTATTTATAATTTCCCAAACTTGGAAGAAACCAAGATGTCCTTCAGTAGGTTATTGACATGTTGGGAAATGGGGGAAGGGAGGGAGGGATGAAAACAGGCAGAGCACAGAGGAATTTTAGGGCAGTGAAACTGTATTTATTTATTTTTTTAAAAAAGGCTTTCTTTTACAGAGCAGTTTTAGGCTCACAGCATAATTGAGTGGAAAGCAGAGATTTCCCATATACCCCTATATGCTCTTTAGTAGTAATTATCAGTAAATGACTCATTGTATCTAGACACCACTCTTTGTGTGTTTTTCAAAAGTTAATTAATTTTAGCATTAGTGAGTCATATTTTTTACATCTCATTTGAAGTATTATCTGTGAAGGTAAATTCCATCCATTTAACAATTAGGAAGTTTTAAGCATACTTCTTCTTCAAACACTGTTTAATTCATGAAATTTCATGCTGCTTTAAAAAACTTATTTTTTAACTTTGAAAGCTTTTCTTAAGAATCTCCTCAAAATAATGTATTTTCAAATGCAATGCCATTTGTATATAGGGCATTCCACTATAAATCTTCTCTTTCCAGATTTTAAATAAAAGTCAAACCTAGAAAAAAGTCACTTTTCTTTATTATCTGAATCTATTCTATTTCTAAAATTACTCTGCTTTTCACAACGAATAACACTTGTGTGCTTAAAAGTTTTGCAGATTTAGAATTTATATAATAAATATATAGGTATACACAATCTACATAAAGCCAAATTTAGGACCAACGCAAGGTCATCAACATATTACACATTCTCTCTGACATTGTAGACCCCTCTATTTTACTCATTTCACAAATACATTGTTTAGAAATGTGAAGCTCTTTTGTTATATACCTGATAATAAATTTAAAGGATAAAGAAGTAGCAGCCCCAATTTCTCCTGTTAAATTGAAATTTATAGGACTGATATTTTGTTAGAACAGCTACAACCCATATTAATACATTTATTATAAATGAATCTTCCTCCAAAGTACTTTCCAAATCCCCGTGTGAGATCCGTACCTTTCTTTCTTCTGGGATATTTACAGTATCAGATATGTTTTGAATATTTCCTGAAAATTGCCCAGTGTTTCAAACATTACAGGTAATTAATGATATACAGTGGAACATCTTTTATCATCCTTTACTGCTTCAATTACTATACTTATATTCGTAAAGAATAGAGAATCTGAAAATTGCTTAGATCCAAAGCTATTTCTGAGTGAGAATGCCACTAGTAAAGCCATGAAGAAAGGAATTATAGCCAAATTTAAGACCAAAGCAAGGTCATAGATAAGAATCAGATTTAGGATTTATTTTTAAAAAAATCAGTGAAAACAAAACCATGAGAGTAAATCTAGAGAGCAAGGAAGGTGTGTAATTAACAATCAATCAGATGTTCAGGAGTAACAATATGAATGTTATTAGAAGAAAATATAAGGGTCTGAGTTGCAGGTTGCTTTGTGACTTTAGAAATAATTTTAGGCTTCTCTAAGCATGGTTAAAAAACTCCCTGAATTATATATTGATGAACATAATTCTGCAGAATGATATGTTCAATATCCAGCTGACATAATGAATATTTTGTTAAATCGGATGCATTTGTAATATGATCTATATGGATTCTGCCAATAAGAGGAACTGGATCCAGTTATCCTGTTGCTAATTGAGCAGAATCAATCTAAATGCTGTTTAAGGAGCCAATTGTTTTATTTTTACTCTTTGTGACTTATATCCTCTAAAGTTCTGTCCAATAGAAATAGAATGTGAGCTGTAAATGTGAACCACATGTTTAATTCTAATGTTTCTAGTAGTAGCATGGGAAAAAGTAAAACAAGTAAGTGAAACTAATTGCAATAATACATCATACTTAACCCAACATATACTAAATATAATTTAAATATGCAATCAATGTAAAAGTTATTAGATATCTTACTTTTTAAAAAAAATATTAAGTCTTAAAATTCTGTGTAATATTGTACATTTTAATAGTGACCCAAAGTGGTACAATCAGAGTTCAGAATTATGTGATGTGTAACTAATGGAAGAGGTAGATACTCTCTGGTGTTAGAAGTTAAGAAATGAGGCTCAGGAATTGTTTGGCATATTCTCACATGTTAAAAGTGACTGTCTGCTGAAATTCAAAGAATACAGGACAAGTCCTAGTGACACTAGAACATCTTTTCTCAATATTCTTCTCCAAATGACATTCCAAATTTATGTGAGCCATATCAGTGTCCTCTAATCTCTTGCTTACTTAAACTAGTTTTAGCTGTGTTCCTGTCATTTACTATGTTAGTTTGTTAGGACTGCCATAACAAAATATTACAGACTAGTTGAGTAGGATGAGTATTAGTTCTTTTTGAAATGTTTGGTAGAATTCACCAGTGAATCCATCCAGTCCCGGACTTTTCTTTGATGGGAGACTATTTACTAATGCTTCTATATCATTACTTGTTATTGGCCTATTCAGGTTTTTGTATTTCTTTCTGGTTCAATCTTAGTAGGTTGTATGTGTCTAGCAATTTATCCATTCCTTCTAGGCTTTCCAATTAATTGGTATTTTGCTCATAATAGTCTCTAATGATCTTTTGAAATTCCATGGTATCATTTGTGATGTCTCCTTTATCATCTGTGATTTTACTTTTTTGGATCGTCTCTCCTTTTTATTAGTCGTTAGGTTTGTCAGCTTTGTTCATCTTTTCAAGAAAATCACCTTTTTGTTTTGTTGATCTTTTGCATTATTTTAGTTTCAATTTCATTTATTTTTGCTTTAAGCTTTATTATTTCTTTGCTTCTACTAACTTGGGGTTTTGTTTGTTCTTTCTTTTCTAGTTCTTTATGATGCATCATCAGGTTGTTTATTTGAAGTCTTCGTACTTTTCTGATGTAGGTATTTATTGCTATAAACTTTTCCTCTTAGGACTGCTTTTACTGTATCCCATAGGTTTTGATATGTTGTGTTTATATTTTCACTTGTTTCAAGAAATTTTAAAATTTCCTTCTTAATTTATTTATTGACTGATTGGTTATTCAGGAGCATATTGTTTAATTTCTATGTATTTCTACAATTTCTAAAGTGCCCTTTAGTATTGATTTATAGTTTTATCTCATAATGATCAGAAAAGCTACTTGTTATGATTTCAATTCTTTATATTTGTTTAGACTTGTTTTGTGGCTTAACATTTGGTCTTATCATTCTGAAGAATATTCTATGTGCTGATGAGAAGAATGTATCCTGCAACTGCTGGATAAAATTTTCCTGTAAATTCCTGTTAGTTCCATTTGGTTTAAACTGAGGTTTAAATCAAATTTTTTGTTGTTGATTTTCTTTCTAGATGAATATAATTTCTGTGTTAAATAATATATCTATGTTTAACTTTTTAAAAAACTTAATTATGCTTTTCTCATATTCTGAATCTGGGTTTATTGCCCCTATATAAAAATTAGAATTTCTGTTGGTGAGAAAGCAATAAAGAGTAGCTAGTGTTTAGTCAATAGAAATTATAGAAATTGTATGACATGTGGTATTTCACTATATGCATATACCAGTCTAAGTGATAACCTTTGAACCACCCTCGAGAATTATTTTGTACCCTTAGAGGGTACTGGATAAATATATATTTATTAGCCAGACACTTTATTTTTCAATATTATTTTTTGATTGTCAGAAGCATCCTTTAAAAACAATCTCATGATGCATAAACCCAACTGAATATCGTATTACACTTTATGATAGTAAAATTTAGAATGACATTTGCTGATGATTTCAAGTTTGTGTGTATGTGTGTGGTTACAAATGATTTGTAATTCAGTAGGTCAGGAAATCCACTACGTTTATACCCATATGATTGGGAGCCCTCCTCTGGCTCACGGTTCAGTAGTAACGAGCTCTACTATATACTTCTATGGTTTTAACCTTCTGAGTTTCTAGAGCTGACCATAGAAAAACAACAGGAAAGTGAGTGAAGTCTGTTTTCATTCAATATTTATTCTATTTCTTGAGTTATATTTTCTCTTTCCCTTATGAAAACCTTTACTGGAGAAATACTTTGAGGAACTTATCAACACTAATCACTTTAATTATTATTCTGCCAAAGGAAATTTGCATTTAACAGAAGTTAATGGAATAAAGCAATACTAATGGTAAAATTTTAGCACTTTTAAATTGGTTGTAGAAGGGATCATTGGGAAAAAGGAGTGCAAAATAAAGGAAAGGGGATGACGCCTTTAGAAACACGACATTTAGAAATTTCCCCATTCTGACTCAACCAATTCAAAATGAACCCTAAACTGAACCACTTGTCTTGAATCTGTTCTTGCCTTGAAAACAAAAAAGAAAAATTGAATATATGCAAAATTAAATGGAATGCACAGCCATCAGCTATTTTTATTTATTAGTGAGAGGTTTTGAATCATCATCATTTGATTACAATATCTAGGTTAGTATCTGTATCTGATACAAATGGTTAGCTCTTTGTGGATTAAAGGCAATGTGGAACTGGGTGCACATAAGACATAGTAGGATTACAAAGGTCAAAATATAAAATAAAGTTCAAATCATAATGTACTGGTTCAATTAAATTCAATTATACATTTTCTTTAACCAAGAAAAATTTGATAAATATTAACTGATTATTTTTATATTATTAAAAAAAACTCATTTGGATATATCAATATTGAGGCTTCCAACATTGGGCAGGGTGGTGAAAAACAATACTAAAAGCTAATCCTTTATATTCTGTTTACCAGACAATGGAAGAACTGTTAATTTGTTAATACATGACTTTCAAAATATCAGAATGTGGACGTTTATAAAGCTCCTGGGATATTTGTCACCCAGGAAAATAAATAACTTGCCTGGGTATGGAATATAGAGAAAAAATAAGAAATAACAATTTAATTGAAAATATACCATTCTGATATTTCACTGTTACTTCCTTGTTAAGCTCCTTGGTTGAAGTGATTCTTCATGCCCCAGCCTCCCAAGTAGCTAGGACTACAGGCATGCATCACCAGGCCTGGCTAATGAAAACAATTTTTTTATAGAGATGGGGTCTCACTGAGTTGCCCAGGCTGGTCTAGAACTCCTGGCCTCAAGCAATCCTCCTGCCTCGGCCTCCCAGAGTATTGAGATTACAGGTGTGAGCCACTGTGCCTGGTCTGTTATTTCATTTTTTAAAAATTATAATGTCAATCTGGGATTTATATAATTTATTTCAAAGTATGTGTGTATGGACCATCAGTAGAACCCAATGAGGAGCCAGTTATATAGTATTTTGAATGCAATTCCTTCAACGAAAGTAAAATATATTTATAATATAGATATAACAAGAAAAATAGCATACATATAAACAGTATACATATTGTTATATTTAAAATGGTAGCCCAATGAATAAATGAGGTACTGAATACATTGTTTTTTTCTGTTTTCTGTATCAATATACATGATCTCATAATATTAGGCTGATGGCAGAGAACATACCTTTATGGGATTTCAAGAGTAAACTAATCTGTTAGATATGCATCATTTGTTACTTTCTTGACTAGTTCTTCCCGTGAAAAGGTATTGACCTTTTTAAATTCAATAGAGAATTGCACACAAGGAGAGTTATTACTTATATGTGGTAAAAGCTTAAAGGTTAAATGATATCATACTCAATCCTTTATGATGAACCTTAAAAAAGTCAGTGGTCTTCACTGATGTCCAATAAAAAGTTAATGTACAAGGGATCAATACTACTCAGATCTGAGCTTCAGCAGTTTTTGGCAATGGCTGTAGTACTGACAAAAAGTCTATGTGTGACAAAGAAAATGACACAAACACAAGGGTGCTGTTAATGACTTAAGTTTTTATAGGACTACTGTCCACACCATTTACATTAGCTTCATGTTCAATGTGTGCATGCAGTTTCTCTATGCCAAGATGGGAGTTTGACTGAGAAGATACATACTTATAAAAAATCCACTTAGAGGTAATAATTTTGCAATGATTAAGGAGAGAAAAGCAATGGGAAATAGAAGAACATTGGTTTTGGGGAAAATAGGGTCATCCTTGTTCCTTTCACTTAACTGGATGACTATCAGATTATCTTGGTAAATAAAAAATAGTAGTCAATCTGCCAGGAAAGAAAAAGAATGCTGATAGCAGAATTCTGCTAAACTATATCTAAATATACTCTAAATGGAAAGGTTTCTCAGCTCAGCTGACCTTCATACTTGCTGCCAGTACAAAGGAAACATACAGAGCATAAGCTGCAATTTGTTCTGACTAGTTATAATTTATGTGTATCTTGGTTATATTTAGCTAATATTATAATTTATTGCACACAGGATTCCCACTCGTCTGGGACCAATTTCTAACTGATATTTCAAGTTAATAGTTTTGAATTAATGGCCTGATATTTCTCAGGCACCATGATATAAAATAATCAGAAGGCTTGAGCTATAGTACTGATTCTTGAATTTACTAGCAGTCAAACTAAGAAAAGTCTTTATTGCTCAGTGTCCTAGTTCTCTTCGTTGTAATATGTGAATAATTTGTATTCTCTTTCCCCAAGATAAAATTTCGTAATAAATGAGAAAATGCTTTTTAAACTGCAAAGTGATATACAATTGTGAGGTCTTATCATCATCATCGACATGCTGACAAAAGCATTTCATTTCAGCCACTTAGTGGCTGAATAGAACAGTCTTCTATTCCCTTATGTTGCCGATAAACTCTCATACATGATTAGCACTTCCAGGGCTGTTACCTGTCATGCATGGGATTGGGACAAATTATATGATGTTACATGTTTTGGTCTAAGAGATATCCTTTGTGGTGGGAGTCAAGAAAGTAGAGAATGGAGGCAGTCCCCAGTTTCCAATTAAACCATGGAGTGTAAGATTCATTCCACTACTACCTCTACCTGCGAATGTCTTCATATAGGTTAAGTTTGAAGCAGACATCTGTTCAGAGAGAATAAGTAATCTGTTAGGCATAGACAGTTTGTATTAGAGGTTGCTGCTTGCTAAAAGAACATCTGAGAGAGACAAGTACCTTGCACCTGTTGATCAAGGGACAGCTGAGCAGCAAAGTCCTTGGGATATTATATGCCAGGAGGAGGGAACCACTAATCCTGTGGAAAGCTGAGTTTTGTTCTCCCTCTAGCTGGGACAATAAGAAGTCCCCTGAGACCCAGCCAGCTCTTTGTGGAATGCAAACTGAGCACCCAGGGTCTTTTTCAAATAGCCTGACTATTGTATGATACTGACTCACTTCCCATCCTTCTCTAAGAAGAGACCATTTTACCCCCTCTTAATTTCCCCAAAACTGGATCTGTGGAAAAGCCTCCCTGTCTTCTGCATCTTGCATAGATGTCTCAATTCTACCCACTTTGTAAGAGGTATTTTGGCATATAGAGTAAGTGTGCATGTGCTGTGGAGCCAGACGGTTGTGACTCAAATCTCAGCTCCTCTGTTTATGAGCTCTGTCATCTTCAACATGTTACTATCTCTGTGCCTCAGTTTACCTACTTGTAAAGTACATATAGAAATAACCATCTCTTAGATTTTTACATATATTAAATGATGTGAAAGATTTAAAGCATTGAGAAAAGCACCTCCTGTACATTAAGTACTCAATAAAGCTTGCTACTTTTATGGACTTATACAAATCTGATCACTAAGCATGTAAGGTCTTAAAAAACACCACTTGCTGACTGAGGGAAGGAAGGAAGCCTTTCACTTATTGACCACATATATTGATTCCCTACACTGTGCTAAGTATTTAATCCTCAAATAATTACATGCATTATTTTTTTAAAAGAGGAGAAAATTGAAGCCCTGACTACTGTCTAAGGTTATACAGCAGGTAGAAGATGGAGGAGGAGATTTAAGGATCATTTTACTTCAAAGCTCTTATTCTTATTCTATGTCAGAATCTCTGTTCCTCCTTTGATTTTCTGTCTCAATACTCAATCAGAATGATTTAATGCATATTGGTTCCCATGTACATGCCCAGAGATACTCTTGGAGAATGTAATTACTCAGAAAAAGATGTGTATATCTTCCTCTTTACAACCCTCCATATATGTACAATGAAAAAAATCATTATAAACACACATATTTCTTCCAATGTTTAAGTTCCAATAGCAGATACTCACATAGAGATACAAACAAGCATTCCTCTATTCACAAATATGCACATACACATAGGCATATTGTAAAACTGGGTGTGGGGAGAACTGGCAGATAAAGCAAATGTTAATCACATCATATGTAGTCGAAATTCAAGGTAAATAATTATACAACTCAAACTTGGCTATCAAGACTAGATGGACATGAAAAATTAATTAATTGGTTTGCCACTTGAATTTTGAGAGAAGTAGATGACCAATAACTCTAGTAACTAGGAATAAAAATTGTTTTCTTGAAAAGAGTATAGAGAAGTTCTGTGGAAGACAGTGGGGAAGAAAAACAGACCTGATCTGAGAAGGTGACAGAAGTTAAAAGGCTATAACAGCAACAATGACAAAATCCCAGAAAACAAAATCAAACAAACAACAACAAATATCAAATCTGTGGCCAGATATGGTCTGACCTTGGTTCTAGGTCTATACGGTGTAATTTCTTTGGGTGAGTTTTGCTATGAGTGAGGATAAGAAGAATGTGGCTAAGGGCACAGCACCTCTGTGTACTGAGTGATTTGAGAACCATCCTAGCAGCTCTATCCCAGCAGGACACAGGTTCACTTTTCTCAGGGCCAGTGAAGCAGGTGCAACCATAACAGAAAGTAGCCCTCCTTACAGCCAGCAGCCTCCTTGCAGGGCTACCATGACAGTTCTTGGCTGCTACCCTCCAGTTCACAGGGGGCCAAGAGGATGACAACTTTTAAGAAAATATAGGGACTCTCTATGTTCTACATCAATGATTGAACCAAAGTTAAGTGATGGACTGGGTAGAACTGGCATTCCTGGGGCCCAGATGCAAAGTAAGGCATTTTTAATTTACTCATACACTGACTATACATTCAGGCTCTTATACCCTGAGGGACCAATTTTTATAAACACACTCCACACTACTGTCATCAATATTCTTTATACTGCACATATATTCACTTGAGCCAAGGGTCAGCGGAATCTTCTACTACAACCTAGAAATTTTCCATGGAGAACTGACAATCTAGATCTTCATTTGAGTCCCAGGATGATGGATAGAATTGCATTTCGATATGATTAGTTTCCTTCATAATCCTGTGTATTTAATTTAATGCCACTAAAATCAATATTCTGGGAAAGGATCTGTAGGCTTTGCCCAGCTATCAAGGGGTAATGGCAATAAATGTGTGAAATCAGGAAGAGAAATTATAGCTATTGCAGATGCAGTTCAAATCTCAGAAATCCAGAAGTGGTAGGTAAGACAGGATTCTTGACCACTGTAGGAAGTAACAGTAACATAACTACATAACATAACAGTAACATAACCACATAACAGTAACATAACTACATAACATAGCCACAGTAACATAACTCTTCCTTTAAAATGATGGCTTTTCCAACTACAAATATAAAAATCTTCTCTATTATCATTTCAAATAATCTACATGCCGTGTTTACTTTGATACCTGTTGATTTTTGTGAACTGAATATTCAATTTATTTCAAATAAAACATTTTTTAAATTGTCACATTATTTATTTTAGCATATCTACTTATTAGATTTGTAATAGTTCCCCAGAGATGATTAAAAACATGCATGAGATTAATTTTAAGCATTTACTATTTTTCATACATGTCAAAATAAGTTATATCAGTGAAAATAATGCATATTTCTTACCTGATTATAATTTTCAGTATCGTATATCATCTTCAGTGAATACTAATTGCTACTAACTGGCATTTGATTGAAGTGGTAAAAAGGTGGATTCATTCTGTTCCACTAATTGATTCAGGTTGGATTTTACCCAAGTCTTATAACCTAAATGTCCAATAATAAGGGAATGATTAATTGAATCTTAGCACATCCATATGACAGAATAATGTGAAGCCATTAAAATGGTATTTTAGAAAAATACTTTGTAAAATTGGAAAATGCTTATAATAAATTTACTATCAGCACATGGAGAATAAAATTCATATTCATTATCCCGAACTCTAAGGTCCTACATAATCTGTTCCCTGCATAATTCTTACTTTCTTTCATAGACATCTGTCTCACTTGGTCATCACACTACATCTACAATGGTCTTTATATGACTTCTGTAACATCCCAGGACTTTTCTGCTATGCCTGGAAGGCTACTCCTCACATCGTTACAAGAACAATGCCTTCTTGCCACTAAGAAGTTCCTTTCCTAACAATGTATTCACTTTCTAGGGTAACACTTTGTTTCTCCCTATCTGATACTTCCTTACTTATTTTTAGTTTATTTTTCTATATTTCCTACTAGAACACAAGCCTCCTGAAAGCAGGGACATTGTCTATCTTGTTCACTCTTTTATTCCCAGTGCCTGGAAAAGTGCCTGTCACTTAGTAAACTTTAAATATATGTTTTTTAACAAACAAATGAACAAACCAGCAATCGTTTTTTTTTAAATTCCAAAAGTAAAAATGCTTATTTTAGAACTCTTAAAAACATAAAGAAGTAAAAAGAGAATTAAAAATTACCAAGAATATCTTTACAGTTAATCATCAAAGACATGTGGTATATGTTAGGGCACAGACAAGCAAATATTAATATATGGCAGTTGAGGTCATCTAATTGCACCCCTCTTTTGTTCCTTTCTTTTTCTTATATTCTTCTTGCTTCTCCCTCTGACAAAATAAAATAAATTTTCCCCATAGACTCATGTATAACATTTGATGATAATTTCCTGGGAATCACTCTCCATATCTTGTTATGTATTTCTTTGCCAAAAAACAAACAAAAAAAAACCCCAAACGCTCTCCCAAAGAGGGATTTTGGTACTCACATTTTTTTGCACTTCCAAAATGTGAAATAGAGCACAACGTGGGTATAGTGTTGAGTGCTATAGAAACAGATAGGAGACACAGACATTGTTTCTTTTTGGTGGATCAGAGAACACCTATCTTTAGGAGGAAGTGACTTCTCAGCTGAGACCTGAATGTGTTTAAATCAGCCACAATAGATTTACAAGGTTGGAGACCTATAGGGTGGGTGAGGCAGGAAATTTCAAACAGAGAAAAACTACCCTATGTGCAAAGTCCTTCCTGAGATGATAGAACATTGAACTTTTAAGAGAAATAAAAGCTGTTCCCTGTTTCTAAGGCATGAAGTGTGGGAGGACTTTTGAGGCCGGGAATTCTGTGGGTAGAATCCAGATAAGGAGAGCTTCAGGAGTTAATCTTGAGGACAATAGAAACCTTTATATGTTTCCAGCTCAGAAACTACAGGATGAGTTTTGCATTTTACAAAGATAATCATAACTGCTCATGGAGAAAGATGGAAGTAGAAAAAAATTTGTATCTTGTGTGGCTGTACAAATATACAATACATATTTTTTTCATTACTGTAGAAAACAAGAAAGCTTGTATGTATTGTGGATTTATTTCTATTATCCAGGCATCTGGCAACAGGAAAAAGAAAATAAGAGTACAGTGTCCTTGGTGGTTGCTTCTAGTGAGACTCTTATTATCTGTGATAAAACTTATCTTCACTTGTTATTATGTTATTACCATGTTAGGCAAAATGGGCCACCCTGATTCAGCTGCCTGGAGGCCACCGACAGTCTTTGCTCCTGCATATTAGGACCAAAGGCATGTTTCCTTTTCTAGGTGGTCTCTCTATACTCAAGAAAGACTAACAGGATATCTACCTCCAATGCCATTTTACTTTGCTCCAGAGAAGCAAAATACTAGTGCTTTCTCTTGGTGACTGTTCCACGTGCTGACCAGGTCAACCTTCCCGTGTGGGTGATCAACTGCAGATTGGCTGGGCTTGCTTTCTGTCTGCTGTCCCTAGTGCTATGACTTTCAGAATTTACTTGGTGTCTCTGAAGTTGTTTTTTTGTTTTTTGTCTGTTTGTTTTTGCATCTCCCTCAACTCCATTTTTGCAAACATTCATTTAGCCTTTTCAAAGACCATGTTAGCAGAAGCAGGGTTTTAAAAGGGACAGGGCAGGTGAAAGCATCATGTCATAGAAATTTACATAGTTTTTCAAAGTATAGAGGGGAATGGTGTATAATTTGGGAACCATTTATAGCCGTTTATAATCCACCCAATATTTATTGATCTCCATAATAGGATCAAAGAAAAAGAAAAAGAAAACATTCTTTTTTTTTCTTCAAAAGCCAATTCTTTTGGTCTGGTGCCAGTTCCCTCACAGCTACTCAAAACTTTCATGCCTTTCATTATTCCTACTTCATATTAGTTTCTATTACTGCTATAACAAATTACTAAAAATTTAGAAGACTAAAGCAACATAAATTTATTATCTTACAGTTCCAGAGGTCAGAAATAGGATATGGGTCTTCTGGGTTAAAATCAGTGTCACAATAGCTGTGATCCTTCTGGAGATTCTAAGGGAGAATCCATCCTCTGCCCTTTTCAGTTTTAGGAGGCTGCCCACAGTTCTCAGGTGGCGTCACATTACTCTGACCTCCACTTCAATAATCACATCTCCTTTTCTGACCCTGAACTTCTTGTCTTCCTCCTATAAGGACCCTTTCGATTACACTTAACCCACATGGGATATCCAGGACAATCTTCCTGTCTCTAGACCCTCAACTTAATCACATGTACAAAGTCCTTTTTTATATGTAAGGTGACATATTTTCAGGTTCTAGGAATTAAGGCATGAGCATCTTTGGAGGGGTGCATCATTCTGCCTACCATACTTCTGCATCATCCATTTAGGTCAATTCTACTTGTCTTCATTTTTTAAAATCTACTTTTATGCTGCCATCTTCTTGTTTCTGGAAGGGAATAAAAATATTACCACAACTCAGGGTTGTTGTGAAGAGAAAATGCTTAGAAGGTTCTGGCACACATCAGATACTTAAGAAGCTATTAGTATTGTGGTAAATAATATAATTTTACAACTACCTTCATGAGGTTAAAAATTCCACTGCCCACATATACTGATGGAATGTGGTAGGACTTATGAGGTGATATATGAGGATTCAGTAAGATATAATACTTAGTAATTGATTCTAGGAACATACACACTCAAATTATGAACAATTTAGTTTTTAATTGCCCTGGAAGAAACATCAATATTTTAGCAACTCTAGCAGAAAATGATGAACAAATTATTTGCAACATTGGTTTCCTTCCACATCTGTGTTAAGATAAAAATATCTATCTTTGTGTATTTGCAGTCTACTTGTTTCCTCTATGTTGAAGAAGGTTCTTAATATTTTTCAATTGCAATTCTCCATCTCCACCCACATCTAGTGAGTATCCCCTTTGTTTCAGCTATGGCTTTGTGATGGAAAGGGCTTTGTCTACTCAAGAGAGAATAGGAAGAATTGTGGATTAAAGAAAAATAAGTAGGGGTTTAGAGTCGCAGTGGGGAAGGGAGATTTTGAGGAATCAGTTGTGATTCAAGGGAAGGGTATTGCTAATGACAGAAATATAAATATAAAGATTTTAATATAAAGATTTTAGAGCAAGGTGAATATATTTCTTACACTTTTACATTATTTGAGAGATGCCAGTAACAATGATTTCTTTTCATTACTTCCAGTTGCTGGATTCTATTTTGTTCAGTCCAACTCCATTGTCTGGACTGATCATGTGGGGCTTCATTTTTGTTTGAAAAACACATCATACGGTGGATATTTTATATTCACTTCAAGTCTCGTAAACCCATTCCATGTCATTCATACGCACCAAACCATTTACAGTCCATCTGTCTTCTCCTCCAGCAATCTTCATTACTCCCTATCCCTCTTCTCTCAGAGGAAGAACTGACCCTTCCTCTGTTCAAGTTCACTTTCTCCAACTGTTCTGACAATATCATTCTTACCTTCAATCTACAAACATGTCCTCAAAACACACAATTTCACATACATTTCCTTGCAAACAGCTGCCCTCCTTTTCTCCCTTCTACAAACAAACTTTGTTAAAAAGACTAAAAATCATTTATTATCTTTCATTCTGCTTTGCTAATAAACTCACTTTGATATGATTTCTGATTTTAATAAGATGAACAATGCACTTGTGATCATAAAATCCAGTGACTGCCTTTTATTTAATTTGACTAGTATATAGAATAATATGTATCATGCTTTTCTCCCTTCACTATGGGACATATTTCTATTTCCCTCCTTCATCCCATTAATTATTCTCTTTCTCACTTTCCTTCTGCTCTATCCCCAACTGTTGGTGAATTCCATGGTTTAATCTTTGACCTTTAACCTATTAGACATGCTTTACATGTGATATTCTCTTCTGCAGATTTTCTTAACACTAATGGACCTTCCCAAATAAGCAAAATTAAAAAGGCCAAAGTAAATTCATCTGCTTTTCTTGTTTCATTAAATGAAGTGAATGGCATTATTTTTCCTTGAAGTGCACAGATGTGAAAACTCAAGCGTCTTTGATATGCCTTCCTTCAATTTCATGTCAGTTGGCTATCAATTCAATTTCTACTTATCATTCTGCTTATGTTAAATATAAGATCCTTCCCCACCACTCCATAGCTCTATTAAGTCAAACTTCCTTTCTCAGTTCTCTCAATTATTTTGGGTCCCTGAACTGAGCCTTCTTGTGATGTCTCTTGCTCTCTGAGTCTATCTTTCCACAGATTTGAGCATGGTATTCCCTACTTTCACACTTGGTTTAAATCTTGGCAAAAAAAGGGATGTTATATAAGATGAGACCTTTACAATATGATCAACTGCTATAGATAAAATGTTTGTGTCCCTTCCCTCAAATTTATATGTTGAGTCCCTGATCCCCATTGTGATGAAGTCTGAAGGTGGGGCCTTTGGATGAGGTCATGGGGATAGAGTCCCCATAATGGGATTGGCTCATTTATAAAGGGATGAAGAGACTAGAATTCTTTCTGGGCCACATAAAGACACAATGAAAAGGTAACTGTCTCAGGTCAGGAAGTGGGCCTTCATCATGACCCAACCCTGATCTCTGAGTTACAGTCTCCAGATCTGTGGGAAATAAATGTTTACTGTTAGAGTCAACCAGTCTGTGATATCTTGTTCTATTAGCCTGATCAGACTAACACAATCACAAATTCCTTTTCTTCATTATGAAGCCACATATTATTTTTAACCACACTAACTAATTTTTAAAATGGTATGCAGAGCTAAAGGGTGCTACTAAGTTTTAAACATCAAGAAAAAACTCTCTAAAGGCACATAAAAGCCCAGCTTTAAGCGGTATGCCACAGCTGTAAATGCTGGAAAGAAGCTCTAATGGACAAAGCACTTGAGCACAGACAGTAACGAGAGGCGGGTTGAATCTGTGGCACTCCAGAGGCACAGTCATAAACATCTGACAGCACTAGGAGTGGCTCAAAAAGGGCTAACTACTGGCAATACTGTGGGGAAAAAATTAGTGTCTTGGCATTTTTACAGCTTCCATTTCTGTTTTTTGAAACCTTCCTCTTCTTTCCCTGTCCTTCTTCTCCTCTCTTTTCTCTTTCCAAACAAATATGCATGATATTTCTGCATCCAATGGCTTATAAGCTACCCAAGGGCCCTTTCTATGAATGGTTCATCTGGACAATTCCTGATCCTGAATTTTTGCCCAAACTCATCTACCCTACATTCCATTTGCACAGGATAAGCAGAATAATTTCTGTCGCAGAATACCCAACAGGAATCTTCTTCTTCTATGTTGTCTGTGGCAAATGGTATTATTTTCCAAAGATGGCTATACAATAGGTTTCATCTCATATACTTTTTTTAGAACCTTGCTACTCTCATCAAAAGGTGGAGGTTAATTCCTCTCTCCTTAATTCTGAGCAATGTTATGATTCCTAGATATCCAGAAGAGTATGGCTGTGTGTGTGTGTGTGTGTGTATATATATATATATATACATACATACATATATACATACATACATAAAAATATATTTATATATATTTTATATATATAAAACTATATCTTTAAAAACCTTTAGAGGTCATTTTTAAGAGCATGCAACATCTATCTCACTAGCTGAGGGACTCACTTTCGAAGCCCTAGGCTTCCATGGAAGCAGTCTGGCTGCTGAGGCTGTCATGCTGTGAGAAGCCCAAAGCTACCCATGCAGAGAAAACACAAGTAGAGGCCCTGAGATTACATGGAGAGAGATAAGGAGAGGGATGGCGACTTATTTAGCTTCCAATGACTGTTCATTCTGTTATTTTCTTTAACAGAATGAAAAGATAGAAGGGACCTGAGTCCTTGACATTATTGATCAACTGAATTAGCCACCCCTAGAAATGTTCTACCTTTTATATATAGAAATCTCTTGTATCTGAGAAAACATATTCTGATTTATTTAAGAAATTGGATTTGAGTTTTCTGTTATTTGCTGCCTAAATAATCATAACTTTTAAAATGCCACAATATAAATGCATATGATAGTCAATCAAGGGTTATAACTATATTATTTACATTATGATTTAGGGCTAAGGATGCTCAGAATAATTGGGGAAAGAAAAGTAGTGAGCAGTTGTCAAAATAGTTGAAAACCAAGACAGAGAATTGGTTATAAAAATCTACCAGGCTACAAACTGACTGGAAAAATAATCAGCTAATGTCAGGATAACTGAAGGGAGTTAATGTTTTTTAATTAGGAAAGCCATCAAAAATCATCCATGTAACCAGTCCCCTGGGCCATGGCCTTTCAGAAGGGTTAGTGTAATAGGGAGGCTATCGGAATAAAATGTAAAGTACACACACAGATAGTATTCTCTTTTATGGAGCAACCAAAACAGAGGCAAGGTTATGGAGTTATACTGAATGAACAGGAGAAAACCAACTCAAGACATGCAACAAATGGGGGGCCTGGGTTCACGTCATAAACACTTGGAAGAGCAATAGGATAGCCTACTTGTACTGACTATATGAGCAAGCAGCAATAACCTTGAATTAGTGCTTATTTTGTGTTAGGCATTATTCTAAGGACTCTACACTTACCAACTCATTTAATTATCAGCAAAACCCTATGAAGCCGGTACATTAATAATTTCCCAATTTTTAGCTAAGGAAACAGATACAGAAAGGCTGAATAGTTTACTCATGGTCTTATAGCTAGTTGGTGCAATTCTGAGGTTTAAACTTCACACATATCAGCCTTAGAGTCTACGTTTTAACCCCTGTGCTGTATTTTGGGAATGATTTACATGGTTGACTTTGCAAGAATTTGTCATGTTTCTGTTAGGTTTGGTTCAGGAGCTGGGAAGGAATGAACCATTCATGTGGTAGATACCATGGATCAAACTGTGAGGAGATAATGACTTCCCTGCCATGGAAATGGAATGAAGATGACATCTCAGAGTAATTTTGCTGTTTTAAACAAAACCATTTTAAATATAAAATGCCTTGTCAAAAAAAAGTCTATGTTGTAATAGAAATTCAGATGTGACATATCTGAAGTACAATTAATAAGCAAACCATAGGGGAAATATTCTATCAATATAAGGAATATTTGAGGGCAGAGTCATTTCTTTAGTTCATGTAAGTCTCACAGTGGCAGCCTATTTTGACTTAAGCTAGCTCTGACTATTCTCAACCAAAATATTTTCAGATACAATCAGTGTGAAGTTTTAAGCTACTTTCAGACAAATAGGTGATATTGTCCAAGCAGCATGCTCAAATACTTCAATATTCAATGTGTGTGGGAGGGATTAAAAATGAAGATGATTCATGTGAATAAATTGCTTTACTTTAGAAATTGGAGCTACAAAGAAAATTCTTATAAATGAGTTTATTGAAAGAGAGAACAGAGAGTGAACACTGACAAAGAAGAGATACATTAATACATTGGTGAAAAGTATTAGAAGTCATAAGGATACTTGTGAGAAAGAAATCAGAGCAGCGAGGCCAAGAAAAAGTAACCCTGGCAGCAAAAAGTGTAAACATTTTTAGAAGTAGGAAGAGAAAAAAAATATTGTAACTGAAAAAAATTGGTTCTTTACATGAGAGGAGAATATTCCTCATCATGTACTCACTCACAAACATAGAATAGAAAATCTATCTAAAAATTTCAGCAAAAGGCAGCCAATTCTTTTACCAAAGCTGAAGAATAAAATGCAAAAAATCCAATTTTGGGTAATCTATCTTGGAAATTATTCTGAAATCAATATTTTATTTTTCTTTTTGATTTTTTTAAAAAAAGAACTCTGAAAGAAGTTAATCCTTAATTGCATAGTGTCATTTTGCATTCAGCATTTTATACTTTGAGTAATTTTACTCAATCTTATGAGCTGATAATTTTAAGGAGTTTGCCCTTAAATGGCCTTAGGTCTTGGCATAGGCCAGGATCCTTTGTGGTTTGAACTACACAACATCCCACTGAACGTTTCCCAGGAATCTATCATTTCAAAGAAATACTCTCATTTTTATGGCCAGAGAGAATCAGAAAAATATATCTGTAGCATCCAAACAGATGAGATGGAAGGGGAGAAGGGAGAAAACTACTATTATGACACTGTCTCTGGTCTAAGAAATCATGGGTTTATTGTCTATGGGTGCTCAGAACCTTCCAGCAAATTTAAGGAAAGTCTTAGTAATGGTAGAATTAGGTCACCTAGTCTACTTCTGGGTCTTCTAGGACATTCACTTTTTAAACAAACTTAATCTGTAAAGATTATGAAATCATTTGATTATCATGGCAGCAGTTTGTGAAATAATATATCAGAAAATAAGAAAGAAGAAACTCATTTTTGGAAAATTAGAGGATTCTCCAAGATGCTAGCTGACTGAACAAAGCTTCCACTTGACATCAAATTCAGAGCTCTAAGAAGCAGGGCTTGAGTTCAGCCTCCTCTCCAGCTTGTAGGCATAAATTACCAGAGAAGCACTCAATCACTGAACTAGTTCATTGTCACCTCTGAATTCTGTTTAAGATTAAAGGAAGAGGCTGGGGGGAGGAGGATCAATCAACTCAACTGTGAGAAATGAAAGGACTCGTGTATAAGACCAAACTATAGGCAAAAATTAGGTTGCTATATCACTATGATACGAATAAACCAACTTTTACATTAGATGCATAAATGATTTCTTATAAGGTGTTTTACAGACACAGAAAGTTGCAGCTTAGACTATTGTTAAGGGCCTAAATCACTTACTTTAATAGTGTTAATGTAAGTGAATGTAGTCAAGAAATTACAAGCACCTGGTTTAGTAACATAATCTAATTATTTACCATTTAATGGCCAATCTTCAGTGTTCAGCTTTGAGCAATGATGTATAAAAGACTCCTCTATTTTCTTTTTTTTTTGGAGACAGAGTTTCACTCTGTTGCCCAGGCTAGAGTGCCGTGGC
>VBSM01003176.1:18765865-18782104 GCA_008086735.1 Cheirogaleus medius | reverse complement strand
AAAAAAAAAAAAAAATTATGACTTGTGCTCTGCTTGTTTTCATTGTCAAGAGAACCAGACTATATTTATTGTATATATATTTTTTGATGAAAAATCAAAATCATTGTTGTGTCAGGTCAAAGTTTATATTACAAGTGCAAGTGAGATTGATCCCTCCTATGCAATTGGCACTTAAGTTCTACTTACTTTCACTGAATGATCCCTTTCATATAATATCACGTATCCACCATCACAGTATTATACAGAGCACTTTCATTGCTCTAAAAATCCCCTATGCTCCACCTATTCATCCCTCCCTCTCCACTAACCCCTGACACTGATCTTTTTACTGTCTCCATATTTTGCCTTTTCTAGAATTTCATATAGTTAGAATCATAAAGTATCTCAGACTGTCTTCTTTCACTTATCAATATACATTTAAGTTTCCTCCATGTGTTTTTGTGGCTTGATAGCTCATTTCTTCTTATCATTGAACTATATTTCTTTGTTTGGATGTACTATAGTTTGTGTATACATTAACCTACTTTATCTTTTAAGATATCTTGATTGCTTCCAAGTTTTGACAATTGTAATTGAAGTTACTATAAAAATTTATTTGTAGCTTTTGGGGGAGAGATAAGTTTTTAACCCATTTGGATAAATATCTAGGAGTGAAACAGTTGGATCATGTGGTAACTTATGTTTCCTTTGTAAGAAACTGCGAATCGTCTTCCAAAGTGACTTTACCTTTATGCATTCCCACATGAATGAATGAGAATTCCTATCATTCCACATCCTCACCAGCAGTTGGTGTTGTCAGTATTTTGGACAACATGTGTATAGTGTATAGTGTATAGTGTATGTGTATAGTGATGTCCCATTGTTTTAATTTGCAGTTTCCTAATGACATGCTGCTGAGCTTTTTAAAATATGCTAGCTTGCACTATATATCTCATTTGGCGAGTTGTCTGTATAGATCTTTTGCCCATTTTTAATTGGGTTGTTTGTTTTCTTATTGTTGAGTATTTAATCTTATTTTCATATTTTGGATACAAGTCTTTTATCATGTATAAGTTTCCAAATTTTTTTTGCTAGTCTGTGTTTTTTCATTTTCTTAACAGTATGATTTTCAGAGCTAAAATTTTAAATTTTAATAAAGCTCTGCTTATCAATTTTCTTTCATAGATAGTGATTTTGATGTTAATTCTTATCTTTTTGTTAATAGTACAAGATAATAACATTAATGATAACTAAATTATTGAGTTCCTACTATAGACCAGGAACTCACTGAAACTTTCAAGTTATGTATCTCCCTTATCTACACAGATATGTTTTATCAATGAATGGATTTAGACATTGAAAATTTCATTTTTAATATATTTTTTAATAATTTCCTTTTTAAAATAATCATAGACCTACCTAAGATATTATGCAAAACATTCTTTGAGGGTTTTTTTTTAACCATTTAAAAAAAGATTTTCCTGTTTTAGCTTCAACATAAAAAGAGCTGGGATGTCATCACTCCTGTCATTACAGTGAGAAAAAGCTTGAAAACTGAAAATCAATGACTTTTCTTGGATATACCAGAGAATTGAGGTTGCAGGGCAAACTACCATCTCTAAATCTATAGAGATAGGTCCATACAGAGAGTCATAGTTGAGATTTTCTTATCTAGATCAGAAGCTACTGAGGTCATAAAATAATATTAGTATCAGGAACAAATGTCTGGCTTTCAACAAAATGTTACAAGTCATGTCAAGAAAATAGAGAAAAAAAATCCCACCAAAATCTGATTATTTGAATAGATGAGTAAAATCAATAAAACTTTATTCAGAGTAACCAAGGGGGACAAAAAAAGAGAGAAGACAAAAACTACTAGTATTAGGAATGAAAGGAGCCATCACTACTGATCCCAAACATATTAAATGGATAATAAAGGAATAGTACCAACAATTCTATGCCCACAAATCTGATAGCTTAGTGAAATGGGCTGATTCTTTGAAAGAGACAATCTACCAAAACTGATACAAGGAAAAATAGATAACATAAATAGCTCTATTAGTAATAAACAAATAGGGTTAATAATTAACTGTTGAAAAAAGAAAGCACCAGGCCCAGATAGTTTCTTTGTTGAATTCTGTCAAAATTTAAGAAAGAAATATTACTTCATTTTTATACTCTCTTCCAGAAAATTGCAAGAAAGAAAATGATTTAGAACATATTCAATAAGGTCACACACAATTACATAGTACCCAAACAAGATAAAGACATTATAAGAAACAAAAATTGTTGAACGATATATTTTGTGAACATAGATGTAAAAATTCTCAACAACAAGCTAAAGAAGAAAAATCATATGATCATTTCAATTGATGCATAAAATGCATTTAACCAAATCCATCACCTATTCATGATAAAAAATACAAGGGAACTTGAAATAAGGGAAAAATTCCTCAACCTGATAAAAATACATACATAAAAACTACAACTATTATTATACTTAATGGTGAGATAGTGAACACTTTTCCCCAAAGACCTGGAAGAAGATGAGGATTTCCTTTCTTACCAATCCTATTCACCACCATCCTGAAAGTCCTAGCTAGTACAATAAGAAAATAAAAGATACAAAAGATGTATAGAGTTAAAAGGAAGAAATAAAATCATCTTTGGTTTATTTGCAGATGACATGATTTGCTACATATAAAATTCCAAAAATTGACAACAAAAATCTTTAGAGTAATAAGTAAGTACATCAAGGTGCAGGATGCAAGTTTAACTTTCAAAAGTCAGTTGTTTTCCTATGTAACATCAACGAACAACAAGAATCTGAAATTTTTAAAAATACCACTTAAAGTAGCACCAAAAAAAGAAAATACTTAGATATAAATCTAAGAACAGATGAACAGAATCTATATGGCACAAACTAAGAAGATTCTGATTAAATAAATTATAGAAGAGCTAAATAAATGGAGAGATATTCCATATTTATAGATTGGACAATTCGGTATTGTTAAGATATAAAATCTTCCCAACTTATTCTATAGATTCAGTGTAATCTCAATGAAAATGACAACAGGCTATTTTTTAGATATCAGCAAACTAATCGTAAAGTGTATATGGAAAAGCAGTATACCTAGAATAGCCAACACCATACTGAAGAAGAAAACTGGAAGACTCACATTACTCAATTTTAAGACTTAACTATAAAGCTACATCAACAAAGACAATATAGTTTTGGTGAAAGAGTAGACACATAGATCAATGGAACAGAAGTAAGAGCCCAGAAATACACTCACACAATGTAGTCAACTGGTCCTTGACAAAGAAACAAAGGCAATTCCATGAAGAAAAATTATATTTCCAACAAATGGTTCTGGACCAATTGAGAATTCATATACAAAAAGTGAACCAAGACAAACAACTTAGGTCTTTTACAAAAATTAATTGAAAATGGATCATAAACCTAAATGTAAAATACAATACTATAAAACTTATAGAAGAAAACATAGGAGAAAATTTAGGTCTGACCTTGGGTTCAATGATAAGGTCTTAGAATATCAAAAACATGATTTATGAATGAAAAATAAATATAAATTGGAATTTTTATTAAGATTAAAACATTCTGTTCTGAAAAAGACATGGTTAAGACAAGGAAAGATAAACCACAGATGGGAAAAATATTTATAAAACACATATCTGATAAAGAACTATTAGCCAAAATATACAAAGAACTCTTAAAACTTAAAAAGAAACAATGAATTTTTTAAAAATTGGCAAAAGATCTAAACAGACACCTTACTACAGAAGATACACAGATGACAAATAAGCATATAAAAAGATGTTCAACATCTTTGTCGTAAAGGACTTGAAAATTAAAACAACAATGAAATGATACTATTTACCTATTAGAATGTTTAAAGTCCCCAAAATATTGACAATACTAATTGCTGGTGCAGATATGGAGCAACAGGAACTCTAATCTGCTGATGGTGAAAATGAAGAATGGTACAGCCATTTGAATGACAGTTTGCTAGGTTATCATAAGACTTACCATACAATCCAGCAATCATACTCCTAGCTGTTTACTCAACACACATGATAAAAGTGCATTTGAGCCAAAATATGTAGAAGAATAAATGGAAGAGCAGAATCATATGAAATATATTTAACTCCTAATATACATTCAGTGAACTTAAAAAAATTCCTGCAAATAAAATCCTGATACCAGATGCCTCCACTGGTGCATCCTTCCATTTATTTCAGAAGAAATTGCACCAATCTTAAACAAACTCTTCTGGATAATAGGAAAATGGCTCTTTTTTATGAAGTCACCACAATCTTGATTACAAAATCTAACAAGGACATCACCTACCCCTCTCTAACTAATTATAGAACATTTCTCTCCTGACATAGTTGCAAAATCCTAAACAAAATATTAACAAATCAAACTTACAATTGTAGGTGAAAGAATAATAGATGTGTTAAAAATTCTGCACTAGACTCCAACAGACCAGACTAAAAATCAAAATGGAGTTACCCATGCTAAAGTTTTATGTCACCAAACCCAAAGTCGTTTTCTCACCTTTCCAGAAATCGGGAAAAATACATACCAGCCAATTTCCCCCCACAAAAAGGCCACTTTTAATCATGATAATGAAGTTCCTTCTGCTTTAATCCTTACACACACCCAAAAAGATAGCCTGAAACACACTGGTGCTAACTAGAAGGTAGAAAACAAAAAAAGGTAGAAAAAATGATTATGTTAAAATTTGTTTTTAGAAAACCATTGCTGAATTCAACACACATTCATAATTTCAAGACGATCACTAGCATGTTAGGTATAGAAAGAATTATCTGTAAATATCTTAGAGAACTGATCATACTTGGTAGTAAAATATTAAAAATTTCTCTTCCTTTCTGTCCTCTTCCTTCTCCCACTCCTCTAGGTAGTGAAGAAAGAAAAGATCACCCCTATCATCACTTCTATTCAACATCTTATGGTAGATTTTAGCAAGTATAACATAGCCCAACAAAACAAAAACAAAAAACAAAAAAAAAGGGAAAAGAACAAAAGTAGACATCACATATATTGGAAAGTAGAAAATAAATTCTTATGGTTTGCATACAAAATGTATACATAAAAACTTTAAAAATCTATGAACTATTAATATAATAAATTTAGTAAGGTTGCTTTATGTACTGTTTTGCACAGTGCTTACACGTGTTTCAATAAGAAAGGTGAAAAACAGTGAATATAGCGATATAGCTTGTTGTCAACATTTGGTTTACTTACTAGTATTTAGCTGTCATGAGACTTCCTGGAGGTAAAACCCAAATCAGTCGTTCATGTAAACTGTACTGTTGTGCAATGTTAATGTCACTCATCTCATTGCAACATGAATGCAAAGTAATGCTTCACTGGGCTGACAGCGCTAGGAAATGCATTCTCATACTTTCAAATTAATGTTAATTCCATCTCATTTTAAAAGTAGGCATTTTATCATCAGCTTTTGTATCAGCAAGGGAGATTGTGGTCATGGCAATAGCCTCAAGTCTGATTTCAACATTACCCAAATGGTGGTGATGCTCATTCTCCTCAGCAAATGAAACTTTCATCTGTTTTTAAAGCAATCTACGGAGTATTTATTTCTCAGTTGCTTCATAAAAAAGACCTCCCAAGAGGCAGTATAAATTATTTTCACACTACCACAGTGAGATTTAATGACATTTTTAATAAATAATAATATCCTGTTTACACATAATAACATATTACCATTTATAGGGTTTCTGGCTTAGATTTATAAAAATGTGCTAAATCAGTGATGAGAATCGTGATTTATAATTGTTCTATTACTATTTCTGAAACTATTTATGGTAGGAAAGGTTAGTGACTGCTGCTGGCACTGTGGTAGCAGAAAGTTAATGATTCTCTTGTCTTTTAGTAGAGTTAGACTGTGGTTCATGTGCAAAAAAAGGAAAAAAAATACCTCAAGGCTGTGCTTTAAATGCTTAGCTCATTTATCTCTCATCAGTTAGGTAAATGAGATGCGGAAGTGGTTCCTAGTTTCTAAATAACTTTTTATACACTACTGAAAGCCTTAAAGGGTACTAAAATGCTTTCTCTTGTTAATGAAATTTCACTCATATAATCTGTTCCTTAGACTACCAGAGTCATTTTTTTTTTTTAAGCCTCCAGTCAGGCTGCTGATTTCACACTCAGTATGACAATGTTTAGAAGTTTGTTTTTACTATAGGTTTACTTGTTTACATGAGGATAATTTCAAAATATATCTACTATAGTTATGTAAAATGTTAACAGAGGTAGCTGAGTGAAAGGTGTACTGAAGCTCTCTGTAGTATCTTTACAACTCTTTGATAAATCTGAAATTATTTGAGAAGAAATAGTTTTAGAAAAACTGCACACTAAAATACTCTTTTACTCCAAAACAATGAGAATATATGTCTTCTTAGTGTAAGTTTTGGAATGTGTAGTCAAGAAGAGGTTTGTAAAAAATGCCACAAAATATAATGCCTAATAAGTACTTACAGCCCAGGTGTTCCAACTGCCACTCTACATTTCTTTCTCAAAACTCACTATTAATACTGTGATAGTTGAGGGAACAAATTAAATATCATTGAGCTGACTGTCTATTCAACCTATATTATTGTCCTCAAAGGCCATCATTATCATGCTGGATAAAGAGTTAATTCACAGAAAGAAGATAAAGTCTTTTGTTTTCTCTTACTGCTTGTTCTCAACCTTTTAGTGTTTCTTATTCCACTAAAAGAACTTTTAGGTGGATTGGGCATGGTGGCTCACACCTGTAATCCTAGCACTCTGTGAGGCCGAGGTGGGAGGATCACTTGAGCTCGGGAGTTCAAGACCAGCCTGAGCAAGACCCAGACCCTGTCTCTACTAAAAATAGAAAAATTAGCTGAGCGTGGTGGTGTGAGCCTGTAGTCCCTGTTACTTGCGAGAGGCTGAGGCAGGAGAACCACTTTAGCCCAAGAGTTTGAGGTTGCTGTGAGCTAGGCTGATGCCACTGCACTCCAGCCTGAGCAACAGTAACAATAGTGTATAAGTGTATGCAACAATTTTTAGAGTTTTCCTTAGTTAAGTATTAAGGAAAAAAGTAAGAGTTATGTTTCCTTAAGCAGCCAGATTCTTTGACAATGTATCCTAATTAGAAAAAGAATGGGTAGAATGTGGTAAATATAGAAGATAAGTAATTTAGGCATAGGACTATATTTAAGTGTTTTATCTAAAACTAATACTTATGAATTGTTAATTTAGTGAAATTTGCCATTGTGTTTAAGAATATTACACTGTATTAAGTATTATATCTTAATTTGAAGTTATTCACACATTCTAATAAGTGTGAAGAGTTAAAACAATATTTTTTAACAAATATACAGATGACGAAGGTATTAAAATTGCACTGTTATTGTAGTTTTGGAATTCAGAGTGCGGAAACACCAATGTAAAATAATAAAGTTTATTTCAATGTTTTAAAATCCTGCAAGCTTCATTATGTAGCTATTAAAAAGCAATTTTTTTGTTCATAGTACTTTGACCATATCACCTTAGGCCTTCCAAGAGTGTTATCCTGCCAAGAAACAAATTAAGCATTTATTAGAGGGTCACTAAGGCATCGTTACAGGAGTAATTGCTCACTATAGGTTCTTGCCATTAGTTCATTTATTACCCTCTCTGTCTCTTACAAGCTTTATAGAATCATGGATTTTTAATAAGTCTTGCACTCTGTGCTGATCTCAGGTTTGGTATTGCTCATAGAATTTGTTTCCTTTTTGATTCTGACAGCTTGTTTACAGAATGATAAGTTTTCCTTCCTACAAGAAAGCCTATAAAATGGCTTGAAAGGTGCTATAAAATTGGTAACTTAATGCAGAATATATATTATTAACAATACTCATTCTTCATCTTCTCTGTGACAATTACGTTCCATTCCTTTTTTATCATTTTGTAATTTCTAGTGTTAGGTAGATTACGTAGTTTTATAGTAAACCACAGTGAAGTCTGAAAAGAGTGTCATCAGCAGGTTCATGCTGTAAAGCTTCTTCAGGCACTTTCCAGGGTGTACCAATGTGGTCAGTGTCTAGTATGGAACTCTCCATCTCTAGCCCTCACTACCAAAGGACATGCCCGAGTGACTCAGACAAGTGCTTGGGAATTCCTGCTGGGATAGACACTGTCTAACTGACCCTAAAACAAAAACTACAAAGTACTCATGTCCTGATGCGCCATTATGTTTCCTTTTCACTTTTCTGAAAAGGAATCTTATTGACTTTGCTTTCCCATGCAAAGCTATCATCATGCAACTAATTTTTATATGCGAATGATCTCCTTATGAGATAGTCAAGCATTTTTTTCATACAGATATAAACAAATGAAGTAAAACTGTAGTTTACACTCTCATTTTCTCAAGCATTAACAATATTGTGTGATAAACACTGTCATTCTATATAAATATTGTAATGCATAAAAATGATGTTTTAATGACTTCCTCTAAAATTCTCGGAAATATGGGCCTAGCTGTAATGTGAAAGGAATCCAAGCATGGAAAGAATAATGGTTTTGTCATTAAAATTTTGTGTCATACAGTACAAAGAAACTCTGTTGCTGTGCTCTGCATTTCAGAACATCAAACACTTGAATACCGGTTGCATGCAGTTATGAATTATGCCTAAAAGTTCTCTTAGAAAGAGAACTAGAAAACATTTTCAACTATAAAACAAAGCATACCTGTATAACAATTTTGATTCAAGTAATGTACATAGTAATTGTAAGCGCTGCCCATCAGTTATGTCTGAGTCTCCTTTCCTGCCACCTTGCAACTGGGAGTCCAAATGGGTCATGAGAGCAGAAGTGACTTGTGTCATTTATGGAATGAGACTTTGGAACCAGCAAGTAATCCACTACACTTTATCTTCTCTCTGCTACTGGGAAAAGCGATATTCCAAGAAATAGCTTCTTTGTCAACCTAGGTCCCCAAATGAGAATGACTCCAAGCACATCCTTAGTTAACCTACAAAGGACATATAATGTGAGCGAAAAATTAACCTTCATTGCTTACATCATTAAGTAGTCTGTTCTGCATCTTAACCTAGTATTCTGACCGATACATACATGAATGTTTCTGCAAGAGAGAATAATTAAATACGTGACATTTGTTTGGAGTCTGACAAGCAAGTAATGAACTAATAATGATTGGATGTTGGAAAACATGCAACCTGTCTTATGTAAGGGTGAAAAGTTGGTAAAGTTGTTGCTGTGATAGCTTGGAAGACAGGTCAGTACCTAATGAACCTGCAGTCTTAGGGAAAGAGGTTGGAACTTGCAGTGTTAGGAACATGCGTTGGTTTCTGTTGACTGTATTTGGCAATGTATTAAAAGAAAGAGACAAGATGAGAAAATAATTGATCGTTTTGCTGGTAGAGATGAAAAGGAATAGACAGGAGCCACAAAATTAGGAACTTGTAAGGTAAGAACAGGCAGCTGCTTCCAATTACCAAGTAAATAAAATAAAATAAAAATGATACAAAAACTTAAAATAATTCAAAATAATAGTGAGATAATGTTATTGAATATTAGATATTATTTCAATATGAATAAGATAAAAATAACATATTTGAATATAATACAATATATAACATGATCCTGAAAACAATTTCATATTAAAAGCTATTTGAATCTCAGCCTTGCTTCATAGATCAGTTTAATTCTAGGAATACATATTGATAGTTAAAAATTTTAGATGGATTAAAGTGGTGTCTTCTAGGTCCATTCAGTTGGGCAAAATAGCTCAGGGAAAAGAGATGAAAGGTGTACTTTCCCACTGTATTAGTTTTCTATTGCTGCTGTAACAAATTATCACTAACTCAATGGATTAAAACAATATAAATTTATTATATTACATTTATGGAGATCAGAAATCCAAAATGAATCTTGGATTAACATCAAGGTGTCAGAAAGACTATGTTTCTTCTAGAGGATCTAGGGGAGAATCTGCATCTTGACTTTTCCAGCTTTTAGAAGCTGCCCATATCCTGGGCTTGTGGCCTCCTTCCTCACTGAAAACCAACAATGGCCAAGTTGCATCTTTCTCAGTTCACATCACCCTGAGCTCTGCTTCTATCCTCACATCTCTTCTATGACTGTACCTATCCTGCTTTCCTCTTTTACCTATGATGAGCCTGGACTATCCAGAGAAATCTTTCCACCATAAGATCCTTAATCACATTTACAAAGTCCCTTTTGTTATGTGAGGTAATATGAGCATAAGTTTGTGGAATTAGGATGTAGATATAAATGGGGAGTCATTATTCTGTCCACCGCAGTGAATAAATAATTGGGTGCTGGAAAGCACGCAGTCTATCTTATGTAGTGGTGACAAAGTTGGTAAAGTTGTTGCTGTGATAACTTAGAAGGCTGGTCATTACTTAATGAACTTGTAGCCCTAGGGGAGAGGTTGGAACTTTCTGTGTTAGGATCCCCTTGTATCTAAAGATATATGTTCATCCCACATACAAAATGCATTCACCTTATTTTGATGTTCTTGAAAGTCTCAGCCCATTACAGAATCAACTCAATGTCAAAAAAAGTCTCATCTAAATTTTATCAGCTCAAATTCCCAAATCTCATTATCTAAATCATCTAAGTCAGGTATGGGTAATAATTTGGGTATAATCCATCCACAGGAAAAATTCCGCTCTATCTTTAGACTTATGAAAAAAGAAAACAAGTTATCCGCTCCTAAAATACAATGGTGGGGCAGGTACAGAACACCAATTATTGGTATTCACACTCAAAAGGGAAGATAAATGGAAGGAAAAAAGGAGTCATCAATCCCAAAGTCACTTGAGGCAAACTCCATCTAGTTTAAAGGCATGGGAATGATTCTCTGAGGCTAGTAGTCTGCCCTTTATAGTTAATGTTCCTTTTTCATAAAAGGCAGCACAGTAGCTGAGTAGTTTTACCAGCCTGCTTCCTGCCCTTAGAATTTTAGACACCAACAGCCTGTTTTTCCTTACTTCTTCTTACTATTATTTTTCAGTAAAAATTAGCTGTGTTTCTTATGGTATAAAACTCTCAAGAACACCTTGAGTCTCCTGTGCATGTCATGGACATTGACTCCATTACACAAGTTCCTCCACAGTACTTTTTTAAAAAAAATCCCATTTCTTTTTTCTTTCTTTTTTTTTCTTTTTCTTTTATCTTTCTTTCTCCTTCTCTTTGTTTTTCTTTTTCTTTCTTTTTTTTAATTTTGAGACAAGTTCTCACTCTTGCTCAGGGTAGAGTGCAGTGATGTCATTATAGCTCACTGCAACCTCAAACTCCTACACTTAAGCAATCCTCCTCCCTCAGCCTCCCTAAGTGGCTAGGACTATAGGCCAGGCATGTGCCATCATACCCAGCTAATTAAAAAAAAATTGTAGTAATAGGATCTCACTATTGCCCAGGCTGTTCTCAAACTCCTGGCTTTGAGTGATCCTCCTGCCTCAGCCTCCCAACGTACTGAGGTTGTAGGTGTGAACAACCACACCTGGCCTAATAATCCCATTTCTATTCTTGACTTCTGCTGAGATGGCTGAAGGGATCCATACATCATGCACAAATCTTATCATAGAACCCCTATATGATTGAACATTACAACTCTTTGATTCTTCCAAGGCACTAACAGAAGGTTGTCCAGCCACACACTTGGCTTTCTCTACAGAGCAGCTTTCCTGACAGTAAGTATCCCAGTGTTAACATCGTTTCCAATCTGAATAGACTGAGAGTTTTCAAAATCATCAGTCTAGTTTCTTTTTGGTTAATGGTACTTCCATCAACTTATCTCTTTCCACTCACATTTTATTATAGGCAGCAAAAAGAAACCAAGTTGTACCTTTGACACTCTGCTTAGAAAACCCCTTAGCTAAACATCCGAGTTCATCATTTATGAGTTTTGATTTCCATATAACTACAGGACACAATTTAGCTAAGTTTTCTGCCTCTATATAACACTATATAACAAGGGTCCCCTTTTTCTAGTTTCCAACAACATCTTCCTCATTTCCATCCCTTACAATAAAACCTTTATTGTCCATATCTCTACTGACAGTCTCGTCATGACTAGGTTTTCTCCAGTGTAATACAGATTTCTTTGCCATGCTCCTCACTTCCTTCTCAGTCCTCACAAGCAAAATCAGTAACATGTATATTTCTACTAACAGTCTGGCAATCTAAGTCTGTTCCATTATGCTCCTCAAAATTCTTCCAGTCTTTGTGCAGTCTTTGTCCAATTCCAAAGCCATGGCCACACTTTTTAGGTATTTGTTACTGATGTAACAAATTAACACAAACAGTAGATTAAAACAACCCATATTTATCATCTTACATTTCTGGCAGTGAGATGTCTAAAATGGGTATTACTGAGGGAAAAGCAAGGTGTCCACAGGACTACATTCCTTTCTGAAGATTCTAGAGTAGAATTCAAGTCTTGCCTTTTCCAACCTCTAGAGTGTGCCCTCGCTTCTTGGCTTGTGGCTGCTTTTCATCATCAGATCCAGCAATGGCCTGTTGAGTCATTTTTTTCTTCTATAACTCTGACTTCTGTTTCTATCATCACATTTCCTTCTCTGATTCAGCATTTCCTGCCACCTGCTTTCACTTATAATAAGCCTTATGATTACATTGTATCTGCCTAAAAAATCCAGTATAATCTTCCCATATCAAGGTCCTTAATTTAATCACATTTGCAAAGTCCCTTTTGGTCATGGAAGGTAACACATGTACAAGTTCTGGAAATTAGGACATAGATATCTTTGGAAAGGTTATTATGCCACGTACCATACCAACCAAAATATAATAGATCCAATGAACATAAAATTAAATGATGGGGAACAGAGAGGCAAATGGATACAAAGAGGCAAAAGATAAATCTAAGAAGTATGGCTAGAAAAAAAACTTTTATTGGAATTTCTATAATAGCATATAGAATGACTAGAATCTCATATTCTTAAATTCCCTGTTTAGATTTGGAAAATCTGAAAGGAAGAACTGTCCAGAGGTCAGAGCCTGGGCATAACAGACTGATGAGGTCTTCAGTGGAGAGGAATTAAGGCCTAATTATGACATATTCCATAACCAAGTGTAGGAGACCTTGCAACACATGCAAGTGGATTGTAGTTTTTCTGTGCATAAGTGACTGCTGTTTCTCTCATCTTTCTTATATCAATGGAATGGTAATCATGAGTTTCCTTTTGATGCTTCATCTTCATGTTTTAAGAACATTGAAAGCAAACAAATTGGATTTTAGTTTACAGATCTCTGGACAAGAGGAATGACATTCAAATCAAGTGAAGAGAGTACCTGTCATCATGCTCAGATTAATTAGACTTGCTTAATGCAGAGATTGGGTGAGATTTTTGGTTTGTATTTGTATTCTGAAATGCAGAAAGGGCTATAAGCTGCAAATTTGTTAACCCAAAGGGCAAAGTGTTATAGTCTTTGATGTTGTCTGCTGCTTTTCCTTGGCAAATTGATAGTCTTAGACTGCCTTTCTACTTTGAAGCTGTGAACAGCCAAATGACTTGATTTGACCAGAAAATGTCAGTGTGGATGGCATGAATCACTTCCTGGTGGAAATTTTAAGAGTTGGGATTGTAATGCACTATATTCTCTTTTCTTTCTGATGTGGAAATGATTTTCCAGTTAGTAGCTACTTTATCAGTGTGGGTCCAAGAGCAAGGGTGGCTCAGTGCAGAGCCACTAGCTAAGCTTCTAATGGACACAAAGTATGAACAAAAATGAGCAGGAAATAAATCTTTGTGGTTTTCTAATTCACCTAAAAGACTTTTTAAGCCTTTGTTTTTTTATATAATAACTACAGCATAGCATAGTCATTTTATTCTTCATGTGGGAAAATAAAAATAATTGGCTTATCCTTTTTAGTCACCTTAAAAAGCTATGTTATTGAAAACTAACTCAAGTGGATCTGAAATCTGATGGTAGACTGAAAAAAATTATGATTTTGTTATTAATATATCTATAATATACAAAATATATATTGTCATATGTTTCAAATCTATTTGCTCAGATGCCTGTAGTGATGTTTAGATAACTTGCCTTTTTCAGATCTGGTTTTCTCACCAACTCTAAGGCATCATTCTGAGCAGGTAATAGCATTTGTAGAATTTAACTAACTAAAAATATTTTGTAATAAATGTTAACTTCACAACATGATTTTTGATGTATCCTATTATATCATAAATTTTTTTAAATACTTCCTTGTTGTGAAAAATCTGGGTTTTTGTTTTTTCAATTAAATTGATTTTTTTACTTCATATACACTTATAATGCCTGATATCTCACATTTGCATTTCTTTTTTTTAAAATTCAGGATATTATGGGAATACTACATTTCTTTACTCCTCTGATTCTGATGATAGCTAGAGGAAATCATCAGCCTATTATCACCTCAACAATATCCTCTTTGTTAAAGACAATAAGTGACTTGTTTTTGTATAACTTGAAAAATATGTAATGGGATTCAACTTCCCATTTTGTCCTCCCCACAGCTCTTAGCAACCACTATTCTCTCTGCTTTTATGTGCTTGACTATTTTAGATACTTCATTTTAAACTTTGTGCTGAACTATAAAATGAGTTATCTTTGTGATAAATTGCATCATGTAGTATAGGGGAAGTTGCTATTCAATAGGTATAAAGTTGCAGTTGTGCAAGAGGATGAACTTCTAGATATCTGCTGTACAACATTGTACCGGTAGTTAATAATGCTGCATTGTATGAGTAAAAATTTGTTAAGAGGGTAGATCTCATGTTTAGTGTTCTTACTACAATTCAGAAAATGATTCAAAATGGTTAATTTTTTATAGGTGGAGCTAGTATAATTTGAGGTTAATTTGAAATTATTTTTTAGGTTAATTTTAGTAATAATATTTTGAGAAAAATCTTAAGTAAGAAAAATCTGTAAGTAGAGATGACAAGATTTATTATAGGAATTTTCTTTATATTTTCTGAAATATATTCTCAAATATGAGGTATATAATTTTAATATTTAACATCAGTCACTATAATTAGAAATATTGCAATTGTTTATTATAGTAACAACTTTATTTCTAGAGCTTTTGACCATAGTCTCAAACTAGCTTATAATTCATAAGATTCTCTTATCTATCCTGATAGATTTTAATACTTTTTTAAAAAGGTACTCTTCCAGCCATTGTTTAAAGTACATACTATTAAAACTACAGAATGAAGATGACATGGACAGATTCCTGGATTCATACAACCTCCCTAAGTTCACCCAGGAGGTAATAGAATTCTTGAACAGACCAATCTCAAGCTCAGAAATTGGAGCAGTAATTAAAAACCTCCCCAAACGGAAAAGTCCTGGGCCTGATGGCTACACTTCAGAGTTCTACCAAACATACAATGATGAACTCATACCTATACTACAGAAACTATTTCACACCATTGAGAAGGATGGTATCCTTCCTAACTCATTCTATGAAGCCAATATCACCTTGATTCCAAAACCAGGAAAGGATGCAACAAAAAAAGAAAATTGCAGACCAATATCCCTCATGAATACAGATGCAAAAATCCTAAATAAAATTTTAGCAAATAGAATTCAGCAGCACATCAAAAAAATAATTCATCACGACCAGGTGGGCTTTATTCCAGGGATGCAAGGCTGGTTCAACATACAAAGTCTATAAATGCAATTCACTTCATAAATAAAATGAAGAACAAAGACCACATGATCCTGTCAATAGATGCAGAAAAAGCATTTGACAAATTCCAACATACCTTTATGATGAAAACTCTTAACAAAATTGGCATAGATGGCTCATACCTAAAATTTATCAAATCCATTCATGACAAACCCTCCGCTAATATCATATTAAATGGGGAAAAATTGAAATCATTCCCTCTTCAATCTGGAACTAGACAAGGATGCCCACTATCTCCTCTCCTTTTCAACATAGTGCTCGAAGTACTAGCTATAGCAATCAGGCAAGAGAGAGATATTAAGGGCTTCCAAATAGGGGCCGATGAAATCAAACTCTCATTCTTCTCAGATGATATGATATTATACCTAGAAAAACCCATGGATTCATCCAAGAGACTCCTAGATTTGATCAATGAATTTGGTAATGTTTCAGATTATAAAATCAGTATACTCAAATTAGAAGCATTCATATATGCCAAGAACCATCAAGCAGAAACTCA
>VBSM01003176.1:18748716-18765765 GCA_008086735.1 Cheirogaleus medius | reverse complement strand
AGGGGCAATGTATGTAACCCTAACAATATTTGTACCCCCATTATTTGATGAAATTTAAAAAAAATAATAAAGTACATAGTATTATGTTGGGAAGATTTTTTTATGAGTAGTAATAATAAAATCAAAGTAAAAAATAAAATGTATTAATATTAGGCAGATATGTGTTAAGTTCTCCTTACATAGAAATAATTAAAAAAAAATCTGAGTTGGGGGATAGTCTGAATTTTAGAACAAAAATTATTTTTTTAAAATTAAATCTAGTAACTCCAATTTCAGCTAATAAATATTGACAACTTGGAGACTAAATTTAGGACTCAGCTGGAAGGGTGTAAGAATAATTTATGATTAGTATTTCAAATGATGGAATATAAATAGATCCTTCAATTATGCTCAAAAACAATTTTTCCCTAATATATTGAACTAACATTCTTTACTCATAGAGACAATTTAAGTTACTTTATCTGAATTATCAAATATTTTAAATTAGCGTTGTATGAATTGTTTTTATTTGAAGTATTGCAGAGAAAGTAAACAATAACCAGTATCTGAGGAGATTGTTAATCACCGGTCTGTGTATTGAAGCCTATGTTATTATTCAACCATATAGCTTGCATTGAAAACTTTGTTTTGATGTCATTGAAGATGATGAACAGGTAATGAATATACAAAAGATAAAGATCTCTTAATGTAAGTAATTGATTGTAAGAATATTGAGGTTGACCTTTTTGCATGAAAATTGGAATATTCAAATAAAAGAGTTTGATTTTAATTTACACACTGAAATTCTCACTTGGCATTACTAGTTAGAACATATTTTTATAGAAGAAAGTGTAACATAGGCAATATAGTATTCAGCATTTGCAATTTTGATCACTCTGCAGGAATCTAGAAGGTCTATTTATGTACTACAGTGTGATTTTGTTGAGGTGATAATTTGAAGAATTCACAGTAACTTATTTTTAGTCAGATAGTGAGCTTAAGTGAAGGGCCTATAATCCCACCTCAGAACACTTTTCTTGTTGTCTACTTGTCCTTCCATAAGTAGTTAACTGTATTAAAATCATAAGAATTTTGCAACTTCTATACAAGGTTCTTGGTTATGTTTTCAGAGAAATAAAAAATTTTCATATATTACAAAGTATTTTAGTAACAGGATTTCTTTTAATAGTCTTATAAATGACTTTAGACCAGCATTTATGAAATCATTTAGGATCTAATGAGGCACTCAATTTTTCAAAAATGTTTTGATGAATTTTGTGAGGAAAATTATGCATTACAAACAAAACTGAAGATATTTAATCTCTCTATATGGTAACTTCTGTAGAGAAAATGAATATAGAACTATTTGTCCCATTATGGTCAGAGATTATAATAGGAAAAATATAAGGGTGTAACTCTTAGGAAAATTGTATTACATAAAAATAGTTCTTTTATTACATACCTTGCATGTGAGATATGTTAAAAAAATTCTTTGTAAGATATTTATTGAGGATTCAATTTGTGTGTTCCCAGGGGAAGAGAAGTATTTATGGTAGGAACAACTTTCTCAAAGTTTTCCCTCAGACCATTTGTGTTTCCAGAGTCATTAATAGATATTCTAAAATATATATATATAATTACATTGATTAATGCTGAGATTGAATGAAATTAAACAAGTTTTCTTATATTTCTAGTATTCCATAATGTCTTTAATGCTAATGTGCTAATATGTATTATAAGATACAACATATCACATTTCTCAAATGTATTTCACTGTAAAATCTCTAACCACTTTAGAAAATTCTCAGGTTATTTAATTTTCTTTAAGGTAAAAATTGCTTACTAGGCCAAGCATTATTTGGACTTCTGTACATATATTAACTTTTTAAAAGATGAAATTTTTCTGGAAAAAAAATGTGGAATTTTGCTTGCTACTTCCAAATATGCATGTTGGTTTCAATATACAAATAATATTCTAAATGCATTAAATAGCTTGTCACTCAATGGGTATGTCTCATATTCATCCTGTGTCTTTGTAAGCCTCCTGGTATGTAACCATATCCCTTTGCAAAGCCCAGTTTGTAACGTACATAAAATGTTGTCTCATTTGGTCATTACCCTAACTTTTTAAAGCATGAAGTTGAGGCCTAGAAAGGTTCACTACCCTTGGCTTGGAAGCTGATAAAAGGGAGAGCTGAGATTTGCATTCAAGATCTGGTGGACAATGATAGTAGATGTATATGGTATCTGTGGACTGATTATACTGTAATATTCTCCTAGGATACTTCTACTTTCACATCCTCATTACTTTTCATTATTTCATCCTTTGCTCTCCATCTTCCTTGTGTTTACATTTATGCTCCCTCAAAGAGTTGTCTTCATTCTCTCTCTTTTCCCCCATATTTCTTGTCATCCTGGATCTTCTACAGAAAATGAATCTTAAAATATTCTCTTCATCCTGTTGTTGCCAATAAAGACTAAGTGTTGGTTGTTTTATTTGTTTTAAATGGGTTTTGTTGAAAGCTACAAAGAAAAAGATAGAATTTAAAAATCTCCCTTCATTGGTTCTACCATGGTTGTCTCTTGGAATTAAGCCTAAAAATATGAAAAAAAAATTGATTATAAAGAAAAGGTTTTCTGCATATATAAATATATGAAATAAATTCATCTGTTTTTCAAAGAAAGTCCCAGATTGGACATACTAGTCACTTTATTAAAGTTGCTTTGTAGCATCCAAAATTAATGTGTTGGGACTTGCAATGGAGAAAGTGGGAATGACCTACTCTGATCTTTTCTCCCAGTACATCTTGCTCCAGACAGTCAGCATGGTAGAGACCCAGTGAAACAGTAATGGGAACTGGGCAAGAAGGATCAATGGGATGGGTCTGTGGTGGTTGGGGGACAGGGGCTGGTAGAAGTACAGAAGCCCAGGCTACAACAGTGGTGGTGTCCCAGCCATGAAGAAGGCAATAAGAATTGAGGTATGGAGCATCATATGACAGCTTTGGGAGATATAAAAATAGCACCTATAGACAGCAGGCCAGAGAAGATATTTCCTGTGATTATCTATAGAGATATTATTTCTTGTGATTATCTATAAAGATATTCAAAATAGAGAGAAGAGTTTAAAAAATGAGAGTTAGTGTTGGCTAATCCCTGAATTCAAGTCCTCAATCTGCCACTTGCTATTAGTATATGACTTGAACAAATATTTTTAACTTAGATAAGCCTCCATTTACTCATATGGAAAATGGGGTGAGGGAGATAAAAAGAGCTACACATAGATTTTAATATGTTAACTAAATGTGGTACTTCTTGTAAAGTGCTTGGCACTAAAAGTTCTCAAAAATGCTAGATTATATGATTAGTATTAGGGAGGGTGTATATACAATTCTGGATTGCTTGAATACGGTATGTGCTTTAAATTTTTTAAACTCATTTTGCAATTATAAAATCCAACCTTTCCTGCTGGTAGAAATGCTTAATTTATCAATTAACTTTATAATAATTGACCCTTGTGCTGTAAAGTTCAATAAATAATGACCCAAGAACAGATAGTATAGACTATTTTAAATTTTTCAAACTAATTTCTTTGATTCAGTCAGCAACTATTAATTAGATTATGCATATAAATTTTAAAACTCCAATTTCAACAAAATTGGGAATTATACTATTTTCAGTTTATATTTTGTGTAAAATGCAACTGTCCCTAAACAATGATTAATTTGACTGCTTTCATCAAACAAGTGGGCAAATTAAGGCACAAACTTACATAGTAAAAAATCACCCATTATATAACTTTTTAGTCAAATAACTACTGTGGCCCAATGTAAAATAACTAAAAGATGTGTCATCTTGCATCAAACACTGATACGGTAATTATCTGTTATTCTTCTTCCTTTCTATTCTCACTGTTGAAGCTTTTATCAAAAATAACATTTGAGAAGGGTAGAGTAAGAGTCCAATTAGAATTGTTAAACAAAACAATTTTATTTATTCTCCACTATGTTTCTGGCAATGTAATAGGTTCTTATATGTATAACTTTTGAATAAATTATATTATTCATGTTATTATTTGTATTGTTTTATTCAGATGCTGAGAACAGACACAGAGAATAACTAACATATTCAAAGTCACACAGTGACTTACAAAGTATCGTAAGTCATGGAGCTAGAGTTCCAACCCAGTCTGTTATTCAAAAATCTATTCTACTAGCCATTTTGTCTTGCTGCTTCCTTTATCCCTGTCAAAAAATGAGCTTTCTTAAACATTGAAAATTTTCATTTTGCTTTATTATTAATACCTCAGAACTCAATCTCTACCGTATTATATCAGAATAAAAATCAGATGATTGGATGATAATAGTAGTATATAACATTTACTGAATAATTGATAGGTGCCAAATTCTGCACCATGTGATTTAAAATATATTCTTTAATTTAATATTTATAATTACTATCTGAAGAAGTAGGTAATGGTTTTTAAACCCATTTTACAGATGCAAAATATAAGCCTCCATAAGATGATATGTAATATACATCTAGCAAGTAGCAGAGATATAATTCAAATTTAGGTTATTCTGATTCTAAAAGTATTTACCACTATACTCTCTTGCCCTCCAGTATCATAAAGCTATATACAGTTTAATAATTCTTATGATGAGAAAAACATATTCCAATAACTGACAGAGGAAGTTCCAGGTGTGAAACAATCTATATACCTTGACAGGTAATCCAAAATTTCTCAAACTAAGACTGTGGACTGCCTGTTTCTGCTTAAGTCAAAGATTCAGGGTAAGAGGATTTGACGTGCATTGTCAGGGGGATGGACACTCTTGAAGCTCTCACTTGAGGGGGGAGGGAAGGCAAGAGCAATGTATTTAACCTTAACATTTGTGCTCCCATATTATGCTGAAATAAAAAAAAAACTTAATGTAATATGTTAACTTTGAGGATCCTAACTCAAATAAATTAAAAGATATTTTTATGCTATTAAGAAAAAAAAAAGGCTTTGAACATGTAAGATGCCCTTGGTAGGCGGCAGGGCCTAGTGCTTTGGAGTTTTGGTCATCTATAAATGTGTGGGTGCAAAATGACATACAGCAACATGTCTTCATATTCTTCTACATAATTAGGCCATGATATTCACCTGAACAATTGTATTCTTCTTTGCCTTCCTGCTGTCTTTGATAAACATTTTTTATCATGCAGAATATTACATGTCTTCTAAACTTACAAACTTTTTAATTAGTACTTAAAGGAGCCTGCCTCTATCACAAATGCCTCTATCACTACAAGGCAGCTTAGTATAGTGGCTACCAAAGAGAATCTAGGAGCTAAATTGCCTGGGTTCCAATCTCTTTGTAGGCATGTGGCCTTGTTTATTTTTTAAATCTATTTGTGCCTTAGATTCCTTATTTGTATAATTGGGTTAATAATAGTAATAATAAAGTTTCACAGATGATACTTACAAGAATTAAATGAGCAATATTTGAAAAATTGTGAATTGTGTGGAATAGTGTCTGGAACAAAAGATGAACTGTACAAGTATTTGCTAAATAAATAAGTAAATAAAAATAAACTATTCACTGATGACCCTGACTAGATGTGCTCTCTTTGTCTTCTTATGCATTTGATTGGTCTCTTACAAACCTTACCATGTTGCTCTCCCTTATAATTATTTATTTACATAACTTTTTATGATGGCAGGTTTTTTGTGTGTGTGTGTTTAGAAATGAGAGTCTTGCTATGTTGCCCAGGCTGCACTTGACTCAAGAGTTCAAGCAATCCTCCCGCCTTATCCTCTCAAGTAGCTGGGACAATAAGCATGTGCCGCCATGCCCACTATTATAGTAGATTCTAAGCTTCTTGAGAAGAGATATTATTTTTTTCTTTCATAATCAGAATATTTTTCAGTAAGACTCATGCATAAGTGGATCAATGACTCTCTATATGCAGGAATGTGACTTTCATTTCATTCCATCCCACGCAATGTTGCTGCTGATTGTAACAGTATTACACCATCTGTCAAAAAACAATGGTAGTTAACACTGGTGGAAACTATTACTTCCTGATATGATCATTTAGTCCTTTTTAGGTACATGGTAGGTCAAATGATGTCCCTGCAGGGTTTTTCATGTCCTAATCCCTGGAATCTGTGGATATGGTACCTTACACAGCAAAGAAGATTTTGCAAATGTGATTAGATTAAATGATCTTGAGATGGGAGAAAATCCTGGATCATTCAGCTGAGCCCAGTGTGACCACAACAAGGAGACATAGGAAGCAGAGGTCAGAGTGATGCCATTGCTGGAGTGGGGAGCATTGTGCCAAAGGATGTGGACAGCCTCTATAAGCTAGAAAAGGAACAGAATGGATTCTCCCTTGGAATCTCCATAAGGAACACAGCACTGTCAACACTCTGATTTCAAGACTTCTGATGTCCACAACTGTAGGACATTAAATTTGTATTATTTCAAACCAAGTTTATGGTAATTTGATATAGCAGCAATAGGAAGCTAATAAAATCTGCTTCCAGGTGTAAAATAAAATGGAAATAAAAAGGATAGTAAGAAAAGTAAGAGTAAGAAAAAGTAAGAAAAGAAAGAAGGAGGGAAAGAAGGAAAATCGAAAGAAAATAGGATGCTTTTTTATAAGTAACATTGGTGTGAATAAAGGAACCAAAAACTGTATAGGCAGAGAGAATTAATCATCACAAATGATAATAGGCAGAAAATAATATGTGAATTGTTGGGAATGAAATTTTAATACAAGTATATTAAATATTTTCTTCCAAGAAGTTAACAGAAGTTTATATAAAAATAAGTTTAGCACGAACACGCCTTTGCAAAAAAAATAAGAAATAGAATCAATACTTTAATTCATTTTAAAAATGCAGATGTTACAAGCCAAGGACAGTTTCTTTTTATAAACCCAATCTTGGAAAGGGTGAGTAAAAGTTTTAAACTTATATTTTCATAAACTATAATATGTATTGTTTCTATTCAAGCCCTTCGTCCTCTACTCTTCTGTCTCTGATCCCCAATTACGGTTACAACAAATAGCAATTGTGTTCAGGGCTGTGGTGAAGGGGGAGCAAACAGAACGGCACTGAAGGAGATGATACTGTCAGTCTCGTTTTAATAAAGTTCTGCAGAAGTGCTGAACAGAAGCTTTAATAGTATTCCTGGCAATAACCACCCCTGTTCCCCATGTATTTTTGAATCGGATTTAATTTGAATTAAATGGAAATAAAAACTCTTTACCATTGCACCCTAATGACTGTAATTTCCTCTCAAGCTGTTACTTACAGCCACAGTATGCTGCACCTAAGAAAGAACATTCCTATCTGTTTTTATTGAGTCTTAAGAATCATGTCTGAAAAGCTATCTTATTTTTAAATGACAGACTTCAATACAGTGAATTAATATGAAAAATAAGCCCTTCTAAACTCTCCAAAAGAAGAGAAATTTTCAATTTAGATGCCTTCCTTCTGTGACAATAATTCTAGCCAGCCCATTGATACCACCCAGTTTGTCTTTTTCAGGGTTGTAATACTCCTGTCAGCATCTCTGTGTGGAGCATTTAACTCACCACATAGCTGTAACCCTGACTGCCAGAACCAAAATGTCTCCATTACGACTTCAAGTAGCTCAACTCTCTGGTGCCAGATGGTATGCAAATTGGTCTCTTTCCACAGATACAGATGCCACTGTGCCCAGAGTTTGTTAGTGTCTACATCCACTCCTGCTGGGAATATAATTTGGTAGAATAACTCTTTAGCCTACCTGCCAATGATCTGCAGAACATAGACTCATTACTAGATGACAGTTTTAAAACATGTACCCTTCTATTTGTCAGAGTGACAAAAAAACAAAATTCAAAATTTGGGATGAACATACATTTTTGAAATATATGAGCTGGATGGAACATATATTGGATAGAAGAAGAAATCTTCTAAAAAATCAGAGTGATTATTAGAATGAAATTTCATCAAATGAGAGCTCTAATTTGTCATTCCCTCCTTCCCTCATTATATATGCTGCCAAGGAGAATATGAAACTGTTCATAGCAAATGGAGCATAGGAACCTGTTTGTGTCCATGTATCATCTCTTTGATAGGTAAAGGAAGGCAGGAATGCAAGAAAAAAATCAATGTTAGAATTAGAGAAGAGATTTTAGAATAAATAGCTGAATTTAAACCATATATACTAAGTTTTCCCTTTGTTAATATCTGGCAATTATGTTCAGTTTTAAGGACATTTCTTCCAATTCAACCCCATGGAGTGGTGGGTAGGATCATATTTTTCTGTTTCCCATACATTTTTGGGTCATCCTATTATCTAACTACTTAATTGACTGATCATATATACAAAGATTGGAAGAATATTTTAGTTTAAGACAAGTACACCTGGGAAGATAAATCTACTTTAAAAAAATTATTTATACTACCAACCAATAAAAATTTAAAATTGTATTTTAAAATTCTTCATATCACTATTGCCTTTATTTTAAAAATGTATAAGATCTGAGAGTATTTTATATACTCAAGCATAGTCTTGGGAATGAAATTTAAGGCCACATGGAAGTCTAATATATATTTACATATTTTTTGTTGCTTTGGATGTGCTAGACTTTGGTCTTTAGCATAGACAAATACAAATATATAATACTGTACTTTTGCCAAAATTACATAAATCATCAGCTTACCATATTGTTGATATACCACCAAAATATTTTTAGAAATCATCCTAGAGAAAAATCCAACAACTACATTCTATACCTAAGCCAAAAGATTGGTTTGTAGACATCTGTTAGTAGAATTTGTACACTAGTGTCAATTTGAGGTAGAATATTTAGTGTTTAGGGAAAAAAAAAGGAAAAACTACTATTGTTTGTAAATTCTAAATATAATGCTATTATTATAAAGAACATATCTAGGAACAATTAACTCAATAAATGGACATTGTATTTTAAAATCTTATAAGCAAGTACAGTGTTCTTTTATTTAATGATTTAAACTACTATGCTGTATCAATGACACAAATGATCTACAATAAATACAGCATAAGTTTTTAATAATCAAAACTGATCTATTAAAATAAGTCACAGTTAAACAAGAGATTAAAAAGTTAAAATATTTGGCCAAGGTCATTTGACTAATAGAGGAAGTAGGAAAACTAGAATTCCAGTCTAATTCCATCTGACTCAAAGGCAAATTATTTGATTTCATAGTAAAGCTTTAGGAAACTCTTAAGAGTCTTTCCTTATGTATCTTTAAATTGTAGAAAATAGCTACCTGAAGGAGTGGATAACATGATAGACATCAGTATAATGTTTGTTTGGCCAATGATAAGCACTTAGTGATTTTTAGCTATGATGATGATGATGGTGGTGGTGATTAGTTTCATAGGTATCTAATAACACTACATCTATAACCAATTTTTGTGTCCCTTTGACTTTAATACACCATACTTTCTATTTTGAAATGTCATCTCTTTAATGGTCTTCAACAAATATTTAGTGATTTTTCTTCAACTTGTAGCTGATTTTTCTTTCTCTGCCTCATTGCCACATATATTTCCCTAGCTTATAGACTTCCTGTGAAAGTAGATGAATGTCCAGTGACTGCCTTTCTCATTAGGACTTGGGCATCTCTGGCTGAAAATACTTATAAATTTATATCATGCCTTCAGTTTCTACATCTTGCTACTTTTATTTCTCATTTTAGTGCCCTGTTTTTTTAGTACAGTACTGTTGTATGGTCTCTTTATTGCTCCAGCCGCCAACTCTCATCAAGTTAACTTATAACTATAGAGTTATTCTCATAAGTTTGTGAATATAAAAGAGAAAGATGTTTCTAATCTAAAGCATGATTTGGTCATCCACGATTGCATAATAGAGACTTATTGTTCTTCAATTTGCCTAATATCATGCAAAGAATCTTTATTAATATAAAATAAATTAAAGGCATGATGCTCTCAAGAAGTTGGAATAACTAGTTCAATTCTTTCTGCTATCCTCTAGCAGAGTTGCAGTGTTACTGATTTTTAAACACTACTGCTATCACCACCAATAAAAACATTGGGGTATTTTATAGCTATTTGAAAAGTATAGTTGATACGCTGAACTTATTATACAAACAGGACTCGTTCTGTACAAAGTTGCCATAGGTCTCATTTGTCATTTGATTGGAAGGCAATAAATTATAGTAAATGTTATATGTAGGAGTCCCAGACCCCCTTCTACTACCACCTCTCTACTATCTCAAGAAAACCTACACTACCATGTTCTGTCAGAAAATTGAGAGATTCTCTGTTGTTTTGCGCCACCAAATTATAATTAATATAGAATATTATTATTTCTTATCTTATGTCCCTCTCTGCCTCTTGCATAATTGCCATGGCATTAAAAATTGAGGATTATGGAGGCAGTTGTAGTAAATCAAGAGTGATGATGTTTTTCTGTGCCTTGTAAAGTCACACAGTTATGATTCAGATCATGATCAACAGGTCATGTATAGTAAAGACAGGTTCTGCACCTTTATATTGGAATTTAAACAAATAAAAGTTTATGACTCTATAATGCAAGTTGTTCAGAAATTTCAACTAGTTAATGTAGATATAGGGAAAAGTGTAGGGGAAAGTCTATTTTGAATGCAGTTATTACTGGGAAACAAATTTACACTTTAAACTTTTTTTTATTGCCCTAAAATGGTAAATACAAAATATTTGAAAGGATTGATTTTTTTTTAGTTTAAACATGGCATTATTGTTGTTGTTTTTAGTTCTGGGGAAAACTCTGAAAACCAGAGGCCTTTGTCAAGCACAATGATAATCAGGTTTTTCACTGTGTATCTTTTTTATTTTAGCATCTTGTTCTAGATTTCCTCTCCAGAGACAATAACTACAGTAACAGAATTTCACAAAAGTCTTAAGATTGTATGTTTTTGGGAGGAAAGGAATGGCAGTGATGGTAAAAGATTCAGGGGAAACATATTCAAATAAATTAAAACAGAAGTAACATTTTATAATGAAGGTGGTATGTCTAAACTAAGGAATAAAATGTACTTAACTTCATGCACCGGAAGTTCAAATGAATAAATAAGTAACATTTAACTTGAAACGGTAAAGGTAGCACTGAACAAGCAGGACCAACAATACCACTTACATAAGAGTCAAATCACCCACACCATTGTGGCTAAACCTCAACTGCTATTGCACAGGCATCTGATACGCCAGACCTCTCTCCCACAAATAGGTTAATAATACACGCATGCAATCCAGTTGAAAAGTAGGCATTTTACCTACTTACTGTGTTTATTTCATTCGGGGTTTTCATAATTTTTAAAAATATGCTATGCAATTTGAAATGAGGATCTCAAGCACCAAAACTTACCAACAGGGTATTTTAAAATTTTGAGGCCATGTATAATATTTGGTTTCAAAAATCAAAAATAAAACATTCCTTTTGTGATTCTTTAATAGCAGTTAATAAACTACAATGTCTATTTTTTACCTATTATGTTGTTGTTTCTTTAGTGTTAAATCGATATTTGAAATATCAAGATTAATATCTTCTGAAATAGTTTATCCATCAAACTATGAACGTGCTTTTATAGAATGACCAGAGTAAAATAAAAAAGCCGTGAACCCAGGAAGGTGTTCATGATGGAAAGAGTTGACTCCTGCAGAAGACTTTTTATTTGTTTCTACATTTGACAGAAACTTCAGGGAGTGAGAAAGGTGGGATCAGGGAAAGCAAATCTACTTTAAGACTATAGTCATTTATAGAATTTGGTTTTCTTTTTTCCTTTGTTACAGTGATATTTGTACTAACTATATCTGTCTCATCACAGTGAGTGGCTTGTGTCTACATTTGGAATGCATCAATGTGGGAATACTTCAATCACCACCACCTAGGACAACTTCAGAATGAAGCTGAGGTCTGAAATTAGCTGCCTGGTAGAGGTTATATAATCTTCTCTGAGAATTTCCAGAAATACATGGATAGGAAAACCTGGTTTAAAAAGAAAGAAAGGAAAAGAAGAAAGCATGACAGAAGGAGGGAAGAAAAAAGGATTGGAAAAAAAAAACCTCAAAAAATAACCAACCACAGTAGTTCCTGTGGTAAGGCATTAATAGAAAGGTTTACTTTGAAACTGTGAAAAAATATGGCACATCTAGATTACAATTGCAAGAACGTCTAAAGATAAGTTACATAGCAATTAACTGCATTTGTAGGCACCTGGGTATCTAAAGGACAAAATGTATATTCCATGTTTCTGTTTAATTGGACAAAATACATTTGAAATTTTAACAGGTAATAATAATTACTCTTGTTGCACCTTCTCCATGTGCTTGTCATGGCTTTAAATGTTTATATGTTTTATGTATGAGGTTGGGATTATGATTACCCTTGCTTTTACAAAAAAGGAAACTCAAACACAGCAAAATTAAATCACTCCCCAGAGTTCTCACTGAGGAATTTTTAAGGTCTTTTAGAAGCTGACTTCAAACTGGGTAGTCCAACTGCAGAGCTTGTGCTCTTTAGCATTGTGATGTTGTTGTAGAAATACATTCCTTTTTTTTACCTTCATAAACTTCATTTGGCAGCTTCAACTGGGGTAGCTCATTATACCAGGCACACACGTGTAACCTCTATAACTCTACACCTCAATGACCTGACAACTCAGAATTTGATAAAATTTAAGTGTAGTTACATGTTTTTTCTATAAATTATAACATAAAAGCTGTCGTGTTGAAAACAACATTAGAGACCCAATTTCCCTGAATATACTTGATAATGTGATTGGAGATATTTAGCCCTAATGATTATAGCTTTTAAGTTTGACTATTACCAATTTGATGAATAGTAAAGTATCCTGAATAGTACTCAAGAATAGTACTCAAGGTACTCAAGAAATTTTAATTATTAAATAAATGGATTTGAAAAACTTTCACCCATGAAAGCTGAATTCTATCTTTATCTATATACTCTCAAAATATACTAAGAATATGAAAACCTAAGAGAACATTTTCTCATGATTCTTTTATTCTGTATTTTGTCTTTACCCATGTTGACAAGGTACCTATTATGGAAGAGGTGACAATATATTCTAAGGATTATCAGAAGAGGAAAGATGTGTATCTATAAATTTATGTATTCTTCCAACATAAAATCAAAGCCTATGCAGTCTGATTTGAGTTTCCCATTTTTTTCCAATATCCTGCTTTCTCTGCTCTGAGATCTCATGACTTTTTATAGTCAAAATCCCAGCCTTGTTTGGTTTCTGTTTATCTTCTTCGAGGGAAATGGAAAGAAGATGAACACGTTATGGATATTTGAGCAAACTGAATTCCACTGTTGGGAATTTTGTCGTAAAACCAGGAAAACAGTGTCATATTTGTTATAATGATGAAGAACAAGAAAAATTGATCAGCTGATACTTCGGAAATATTAAACACCATCGTTTTATAAAATAATCTCATTCATCTAAAAATTAATACAAAATTTTAGAGAGTCTTTTTCAATCATCAGTCAATTGAATACACATTATGGTATTCTCTTGTGAATATGAGAATGACTAAACAATGTCTTGCCTTTTATAGGTATAAGTAAAAATACAGTATTACCCAGTACTTCAGAGTCCATTTTGATATTAGAAACATAAGTGGATACAATATACAATAGAATTTGCATTTAAGAATGAACTATCTTTTCACATAATGCTGTCAATTGAATGTAAACTAGTCATGAAGTATGAGAGGTCTTAGTTGAAGTATATTACCTGTTTTTGTCACACAGTTTGAATCAGTTGCTTCAATGACATAGGCATACAGATTCATTGAAACCTTATTACAATGAAAAATCTCCTATTTCCTCTTTATACTAAAATTAAACTGTAGATAAAATTACAATATTTTTTTTACCCACTTATAGGCAATGAGGCTTAGAATCTGAATTATATCAATAGCGTTTAAAAATAGGACTACAATTTAAGGTAATATTTTAAGGAAGGGTCTTACCTTTACTTCTAAGGAATAACTTATATATGGTAATATACAGACAGAAATATTTCAGAGCTGTTTTTAGTCTGAAATGGAAGGGCCTTGCATCAGAGCCACCATGCCCTTCTACCCATCAATCCCCAAAAAAGGTTGGGAACTAGGTTTCCCTGATTCTTCTTTATTGTATGGTGTTGGTTTAGGGTTTGCCAACGACAGGAGCTTAGGTGAGATTTGTAAGCCACTACTTTTGGGAGTTAAGACAGTGCAGCCACAGTGCTCGCCAATAAACTCCTTCTTCCTGGTTGTGGCAGACAGATGAAACAGCTACTTAGCCTTCTCTACAAGCTCTGCCTTCTCTAGCTGCTCCAGTTTGGACTCATCTGCAACTGTTTCTCCAATCCTTTGGATGAAGTGCAACAGATCTTCTTTCTAACATGTTCTTCTACATTTGTTTAAGCTCCAATTCCTATATTAAACTCTTCTCTCTGACATTGTAGTGGCTCTACTTCCTTAAGTACACCAGAATTAATAAAACTCATGGTACCATGAGTGCTTCTGTGGAGACAGACTTAGGTTGGGAATCTAATAGAATTGATTCCCTGATCTGACTAGATTTAAAGGGACTAATTATCCCATTGTCTATGGCAATTAGGATACAATAAAGGCCAATATTTGAAATATATATACTTGAGATGCTAGAAAATCTTTGGTGTCCAATGCTTAATTAAGGTAGTAGGAATGCTGGAGTGGGTTAATAAATGTATGTTGATGTCACCTGTTCTCTTACACCCTAACTAGGTTCCTTGAGAAACTCCAGAGAACTGCCCCTTCGGCACAGCTTTGAGAAGATGTATTTAAAAGTGTATTTGTTTCCTAGGTCTATGGTAACAAGTTACCATAAATTTGGTGGCTTAAAACAACAAAAATTTATTCTCCCACAGATTCTCATAGAAAGAAGGCCATTGAAGATAATTGGAGTGATGCAGCTCCAAACCCAGGAATGCTGTGACTTGCTGAGATCCAAAAGAATGTAGGAAAAAGCAAGGAACGATTTCTCCTTCAGCCTTCAGATGGAGCTTGTCTCTGCTGATACCTTTATTTTAGGCTTCTAGTCTCCAGGATTGTAAGTGAATAAATTTGTGTTGGGTTAAGACACCAGATTTGTGGTAATTTGTTATAACAGTTTTAGGAAACTAGTGCAACCAGTTTGAAACAAAGTTTGTTAGAATTTCATACCAATAAATGTTTCCTCCTTTTTGCCCTTGCATCACGCAACACAGGGTATGTGATAAATATCTGATGACTTGAATTCCAGAAATTTTATATTATGAAAATAATTTGTTGCATTCTATACAAAGTTTGTCATCTCTTCAAAAGATTTTGAAAATGGAAGCAATATTTTCGTATTACATTGCACTAATATGAAATATACCACGGGTCAAAGCATGTCTCCTAAAGCAGAAATTGGTACAACCTGAGGAAAAATTCAATCACCTGACTTTTTTTATAAATAAAATTCATTGGAACACAGCTACACCCATCCTGGAAAAGTTGAATAGCTATAAAAGAGAGTGGACAGTATGATCCACAAAGCTGAAAGCATTTGTGATCTGGTTCTTTACAGAAAAAATAATTCAACTCTTGCATTAAACTATAATTAAATATAATAAAACATTTCATTATACGTGGTTTGTGTGTAACATACCTGCCAATGTTTTACCATCATTAAAATCATAACATGGCTCCATTTGTGGCTTTTGTTTTTTTTCATTTTCAAGAGATTGAAAATGTGCTTTGAAATTGATTTATCATTGTCTCACAATCTTCATCTAATTACTATAGCTGCAGATAAATGCTTGTTGAATTCAGTTCATTCATTTAATCAGAAATTTATCAGCTGTAATATGTGGTTGAAATGTTTGTATTAATTATATGCTGACGTGTTAATTATAAGTTTGCAATTGTACCATTAACACTAGCATAAGCATATTAATTACACAGATTCTTGATGAATCTGTTGACAATTATGTGAAGATAGAAGCTGTTGAGTAGAGATAGGTCTTGTTGATATAGTGAAAGTAAAATCATGATGCTAGCTTACTTATAAATAGGGACTGGAGGCTAAGATCTATTGGGAAAGTAGAAGAAAGCTCATCATCACATGCCCAGGATCTTTCCTTGAAACAGAAATAAAACTAACCACCACACAAAGCAATATATCCAAGGGACATAACTGTGAAAAATCAGGGTGAGATACTGAAAATAAGATAATGTCTTCAATGGGAAAACTAGGAAATGAAATTAAAAGCTTTAGATAAATAGAGAGGAAAGCAGAGTCAATCATGGGTTGACCCTGTGCTGTACCATGTTTCCAGCATAGAACAAACAGGCTGAACATTAAAATGACCTTTCTTTTTCTTTCTTTCTTTCTTTTTTTTTAATATAGATTTACTGGTTCTAAGTCTCTGGAAGTGGAATTTGGGATTCTGAAATTCAAATAAAATAGCCTTTATGTATTTCTTAAGAAATACATAAGTCTGATCAGAAATGATCAGATATTGGAAATTTTCTATTTTCATGCTAATATTCCTGGAGAATATATGTATTCTCCCTCTCTGTTTCACAAACTGTCTCTGTCTCTAAGACAGACAGACACACATAAAAACACACATGCTTACATACACATCACACATAATGAAAAATACCTATATTTCAATCACCTGCAAATAAGCATTGTTATATTAAAATGCATTTCCTTTTCTTTTAGTCATATCTTTCTGTTTGCTTACTATTTATTACATTAGGATCATATTTTATGTAGTTGTACATACTGCTTTTTAAAATCATGCCATGACATTTTTCCATGTCATTTAAGATTCTTCAGATATGACAAATAACTTTATTTGATTTAATAAAATAAATCACTGTAACATTTAGTTGACCTTTATCTTAATTTTTTAAAGCATAGCTTTGCCAATTTAAGTAAGGCAATTAATGCAGCTATTTATTTATTTCAGCATATTATGGGGGTACAAATATTATGGTTACATACATTGCCCAT
>VBSM01003176.1:18735815-18748616 GCA_008086735.1 Cheirogaleus medius | reverse complement strand
ATATCTCATTGCAGTTTTGATTTGCATTTCCCTGATGATTAGAGATGTTGAGCTATTTATATTTTCATATGAAATAGTTGTTCTTATAAATAATTCTGATAGAAGGCATAAATATAAATTAAACTTGAAAATATCTATGGTAATATGTCCCTCCAGAGTAATGCCATTTCCAGTCACTCATAGAATATGTACACAGAGGAAAGACAGCAGCTTTTATTATATTCCACTTATTTGTGTGTCACTGCACTGGGGCTCATTTTCTATTTTCTATTTTAATATTTGCTGCATTTTGTAGGGTAGACATTGTCCAAAGCTTTCAAATAAGGAAGCTGAGTTTTCAGATGTTTAATAACCTTCTGAAGTAATACAGTTTTTATCTGACAGAGCTGAAAATTGAGCTGATCCCCAAACCCCAATGTTCTTACCAAATCTATATTAATTTAGTTTTTAAAAATACTTGTGCTAATAGGACAGCTCAACCAACTGGTGATTAGTCTTAGAGGTTCCTCTTTAAGGAAAGCATTTTCCTGATCTCTGGGATATGACATGATCTCCAGATTCTACATGAACTCTCCTCAATATTCTCCTTTTCTGCCCTATTAGTACCCTATTATCTGATACATCTTCTATGTAAGAAGTACTAATCCTCTACATCTTCTCTTCCTTCACCCATCCTGTATACAATCTTTATCCTCAGATACAGAAAAGATAACTGGAGACAAACCAAATAAATGAAAAAGAATAAAATCTACATAAAAAAGAAAAAATATCAGGGGATAGTACTATGTCCCTTTGTATAGCCTTATGAGTGCCTTCGTATATGTTAACACATTTTTACCTCTTAAATATTTCTTTGGCTGAATCTAAGAACAGCTTATAGCCTAAAAAAGAAAAATATATCATTACCAGAAGTATTCTCATGCAAAACAAATAAAAAAATCCAAGAAGATAAATATAATCACAAACTTTCCATTCAAACTCAATATTTGAAATCATAACACACACAAATATATCCTAGTGTATACTTATCTCTAATAAAACAGATGAAAATGTAGTAATTTATAAAATGAGTCAAATCTTAAGAGGGTACTATACACTTTAAACAGAATCTATTTCACTTTTTTCTATAAATAGATTACAATTTTACTTTTTCCAAGAGTAACATTGCTAATATGTATTAAAAAACAAGATATTATAACCTGTCTCAAAATAGAAGTAATATATCACTATTACTTTTAATAAAAATTAATATAAATATTATTTTCACTGACAACAGTTTCTAACATGTCTCCAGAGAACTAAGGGCTTTTAAAATATTAGTTACTTCTGAATTACAGAGTCCCATGAGCTCAAAGCTTTGAAATTAAACAGATGTAAATTCAAAGCCTTAGTCAATCTGTATGACCTTGTAAATTAATTTATGCTTTCTGTTTCCTCTAATGTAGAGGCGAGTGTGTGGATATTGCAAGGATTAAAGAAAATGGTGTATAAAAATATGCATATGTCTTAATTGCCCATGCATGGTGGGGATGCAACAAAATTGCTTCCTCCTTCCTTCACTATATTATGTTATTTTCCTCCATTTTTTCCTAGTCTTTGTGAAAAAAATTTAATCACTAGATGACACCCCAAAGGTCATATGATGTGTACATTTAGTTGTGTCTTAACTGTTTCTCCTCTCTCCACCATTCACAGATCCTCTCAACTGCATCAGTTTTCTTTACCTTTAAATTTATTTTTTACCTGAGCATAAAAAATATATCCCTATGCTTAAGACATTTCATTAAATTCAAAGAATTCAATGGACTAACACTATAGTATTCAAAGTGTATGTAAAAATGTCACAGTGAAAACGTTCTGTACATTATCTTATCATTTCAAAAATAATGTTAAATGAGTTGTGAAGTATTGGTGAAAAGTTTTATAAGTATAAATGGAGCAGATTGTATAAATAAATGAATGCATTGTGACAGGCTTGAATGATAGAATAACGTATGTCAAAACAGCTAACCTGAAAGATTTAGATTTGTTTTCTTTGGTTAGACAAAAATCATATTAATTGGGCTGAATTATGATTTTTGTCTATATTCATCCCTAAGAATATGCATTTTACTGTAATTTCTTGGGTCTAATTAAAATGAATTGTAATCATTCAGAATCTAAAGTTACGTTTAATAATATGAGTCTTTTTTATTTCAAAATATCAAGAGGGTACATATGGTTTAGGTTACATGCATCAAGCATTACAAAAATGATCCATGTAATGTAAAACATTTGTACTTCCCCTAATATTTTGAAATCAAAACAAAAATCTTGATGGAACTGGAGACCATCCTTCTAAGTGAAGTATCGAGAGAATGGAAAAACAAACACATATACTCACTATTAAATTGGAATTAACTGATGAGCACACAAGTGCACAGAGGGAAGTAAAACTCAGCAGAAAACAACCAGGGGAAAGGAGGGACAAGGAGTGGGGAATAAACCAATGTAACAGGTACTATGAACACTATTTGGGTGACGAGCACCCCTATAGCTGGGACTCAAACGTTTCAACTGCATCACTTTTATAAACAAATTCTTTCTTTCAAAATTACACAGAAGAGGGCCTGGGCCAGTGACATCCAGGGAGCAAATATTGGATTTGGGACACAATTTATGATTATTTATCTTGATCCTTTATCTTTTCCCCCTAGAATTACTTACATTTAAATCACCACTTTCTCTCAAATAAAAAAAACTTGACTGATTTGTGCCTTGTGTCCTATGAAGCTAAAATCATAAGATATTTTACAGCAATAAGTGTTTCATAATAAAAATGATCACTAAGTAAGTTAATGTAATTTGTTCAAATTCGAGATATCAGAGAAGGGAAGAACACGAATCTGGGTGAAGCCACCTATAGGAGCATGGGGCATCTGACATGATCTGCTACTGACTGTGATGTCGTGGGTGGTCTGATGCTTGGTCTGTATATCTGTGCTTCATTCAGTCACATTAATTCTGCAGATATTAATTCTACACCTAAATATAAATACAGGTACCTACAACATACAGTAGAATGTTAACTACATGAAGGCAGGGGATTTCATCTGTTTTGTTGGCTGATAAAACTCCAGAATCTAGAAATATGTATGGCATAATTTAACAATATATATTTGTTAAATAAAGCAACTTTCTTTCAGATAAAGTTCAAGTTTCTGAACATGGCTGACAATTTTCTGCTCAATAAAACCCCTTCCTATCTATCCAGGGTCATTCCTTGCAACCTTCACACTCTCTACTTGTGATTTGACCATATTGGTTCATTTATTTCTTCAATTCTACCACTTCTCTTCCTGAACTATTTTTTCATCTGGAATACTTTCCTATTTCAATTCTATCCTTGATTTCTGCCTGGATAAATCACACACAAAATTCAGGTTACAGCTCATACAAATGTTCTCAGGGAAAAATTTCCCGATCACTATGAATATTTCATTCTATACCACCCAGCACATAAAATGCATCATCTTAAATTACTTGCTTTAATTATGTCCTCCCCATTAGCTCAATACCAGCAAAAATTAGAAGCCATATCTCTTTTGTTTGCACTTCTCACTTTACTGTTCAATTCCAAAATTCATGTGTAAAAGTGAGAATTAAAATGCAGGGAATCTAATGAAGTAGGCGCATTAGAATAACTGACATTTTTAGTAAGAGAAGATATTCAAAATTAGACAAGAAATTGTGCCATTGTTAAAATTGTTTCCTCAACATTCTTAAATAAAGATAATCCATAATTTTGAAGATTTGCATTATCTTTGTTAAGTTTTAGTATTTTCTTGCTAATAAATAGAAAATGATTTTAAATCTGTACTTCTCTCTGTATGCTCTAGAAATATTTAAATAGACTAATTATTATCTGTTTCTGGAAGCCTTGAAAAAAAATTGCCACTACAACTATCTGGGACTGGCGTTTCTGAGTGTAGTTTCTCATCTGTTTTTCAATATCCTCCTCCTCCTTCTCTTCTTCAATTAGATATTTTTTATTGATTACAAACATAAAATTTGCATATTTAAAAGCCAATTTCAAAATTGTAACACCTTCTGCCAAAGGCCTTCCTTGGTGGAAATACTATAAAGAGTTTCTTCAGAAATATTTTTAAATGTCCTATTCATATGCCACTATATATGCATGCATACACATCTATAGTGTCTGTATTGTGGTGCATTTGCACATACTTTCAAATTGTAGTAATCCTGACACATCTGAAACTAACAAAAATGAGACACCTGTTCAACTCTCTCTCCATAAATATATACAATTCGTATAAAATATATGTCTATGTGTATGTATGTATATATGCATACACAAATATACACACAAATGTACATACATATGCACATAGACACACCTAGTATATAGTTTTTGGCATACAGTGAGTTCCATGTAAGGGGTAACTAGTATTCTTATTCTTATAATCAGATCATAAATTTTAAAAAAGTGAGTAATTCACAGGGTTTTACTGGGATCTAAAGAAATGTGCATTCTTACATATCTTCCTAAGAATGTAAGTTGGTATGAAATTTTTGAAGGACAATTTGGCAAAATTTCAATTACACAAGAAGCTATTGATTCTAAACATATACTTTTATGTCTATATATAAATGTATGTATGTGAATACTTTCTATGTTATCAGTTTTAATAACAAAGTATATAAACAACCTAAATAATCATTATAGAGAGACAGATGAAATTATAATATATTTACACCATGGAATATTATGTAGGCTTTAATGAACCTGAAATAAATCTTATTTGATACTATGTAAAGGTATTCAGAGTATATTTTAAGTGGAAAAAATATGAAAGTATGCATAGGGCTTATTTTATTTGTCAACAAAAAAATAATGTATATGCAGATATATGTATATATCCAGTGACTGAAATTTTTGGAAAGAAAATAAACTATTGTTGACAATAATCTCTAGTGCAAATAGGATCTTGAATGAGAAGGAGATTCAATCTGTAATCCGTTGTGAATATAGCAATATATATATATTTTAAATCAGGTATACTTTTTATAATTAAATAATTTCAACTGTCAAAATAATACAAAAATAATTTCCAAAACAGACTAAGACCTTCTCAGGTGAACACAAGTGAGATGTCAATTTATCTGTATACCTCAAAACATACATTTAAGAGATAGGGTGACTTATAGGAGCAAGCATATTCATACACAAGTGTATTCAGTTGCTCTAAAGAGTGAGTTTTTACTATATCTCATAAAATACATGTCAGGGTTAAATATTTACACCAGGCTATTAGGAAAATATTCTGCCTATCGCTATTCAAATTTATTTTCAATGAGATTATATCCTAATTGCAAGAACATGTGAGTTTGAGTAACATTAAACTAGCAATAAAACCTTCAACAAAACAGTACTTTATCTGTGAAAATAAGTATAACTAACTCGCTACAGCTATAGCTACAGGAGCATACATGCCTAGGACATTGTTTGAATTACCGTGCATAATACTCTAGTGAGAAAATTAAGCGGCCTTTTAGTTGAATTCTCTTTAAGTCATGATGGTACTTTGGATCCTGGAGCAACATAGAAAGGAAATAGAGAAACTAATTTGAATCAAATAACCTTAGGAAATTTTAGCACTGTCATGTTGTTTCATTAAATTGTATAGAAACTAGGGATGTGAACAATTTCTGCTAGGTACAAATAATTGTCATTTTGAACAAGACTCATTTCTAATATTGATTTAATTATTGCCACATGTTATCAGAGTGTAGGATAGTCACATGGTCAACAAAAAAACAAGGTTTTGGAACACAGAAATGTACAAACAAGCCAGGTTCTAGGAATATAATAGTTAACAGCATATACATGGTCCTTGACCCTAATGGATACTACAGTCTAGAGTCTTAGTGAATACTAAATAAAAATTACAAAAACATTATTACTTTCAACAGTGACAGAGAAGTATAGGGCTTCGGGGGCCTTTCTATTCTTGGGAGTCTAATAATATGGAAGTGACATTTTAGATTGCTTACTTAAATGATATGTGAGAGGAACGGAATATGAGAGGAATTGGTGACTATAGCATATTACAGGATATGAAATAAGGCCACTCCTGAAGCACATAAATGTGGGGATAAAGGGACAGCAGGACTAGATGAGGATGGAGAGAGAAGAGTCACCTCTCTACAGAAACCCTCACTCTAAACCCAGAGACATTTGTCTTATATCTGTTACCTCCTATTTTTGTGTGAATGCTTTACTACTTGTGAAACCCATCAAAGCATCATAGTGCTTGTGTTTTGTATTACTTTCCTAGGGCTGCCATAACAAAGTACCAAAAACTGGGCGATTTAACCAACAGCAATTTACTCTGTCATGGTTCTGAAGCACAGAACCAAGATCAAGGTGTCAGCAGTGTTAGTTCCTCCTGAGGGCTGTGAGTAGAGAATCTGTTTTATGCCTCTCTCCTGGCTTTTGATGATTTGCTAGCAATCCTTGATGTTCCTTGGCTTATAGATGCAGCAGCCTGAACTCTGTCTTCTCGAGTGATGTTCTCCCTATGAGTGTGTCTCTGTCTACATTTCCCCTTTTTATAAAAACACCAGTCTTATTGGCTTAAGCTCTATACTAATGACCTCATTTAAACTTGATTATCTCTGTAAAGATCCTACCTTCAAACAAAGTCACATTTGAAGGAACTGGTGGTTAGGACTCCAACATATCTTTCTTGGTATGACACAATTCAACCCATTCAGTGTTAAACCTTAACATTTTCTATTAATGTTAAAATTTCCCATTAAATAGGAGAAGGGTGGTGATAAGATATTTTAAGGCAAAAGGCACTGATGATTATCGCCAGTATGCTCTGTTGAAGGAATAAAGGAATTTAGGATGGCAGAAAGAGAGGTGTCACAGTGCTCATCCTGGGAACAAAATATTAACCAGTCAGCATTGACTTTACCTCTCTCTTCCCTACCTCTTATGTGAGAGCTCAGAGAATCTCCTTTATTCTGGTAAAACACAGGTCTTGAACAATACAATCATTTTTAATAAATTTTTATATAATAAGCAATTGAAATTTTAGAAAATTTTAAAATTTATATGTAGCTATATTCAAAATGTATATGTGGCTATATTAACAATAGCCACATAAAAGCTTAAAATATATCAAACTAGTTTGCATAATATATAAGTTAAGGATTGTTTTATGCTCAACATTTACAGTAATACAGATTGAGCATCCCAAATCTGAAAATCTGAAATCCCGAATCTTCCAAAATCTGAAACTTTTTGTGTGATGAGCCGATGCTCAAAGAAAAATACTCATTGGAGCATTTCAGACTTTGAATTTTCAGATTTAGAATGCTCAACTTGTAAGTATAATGCAAATATTCCAAAATAAAAAAAAATCTGAAATTTTAAATACTTCTCATCCCAATTATTTCAGATGAAGGATACTCTACCTATATAGAAAAGTTGATGATCTAAGGGAAAAATCAAAATAAATAGTTTTCTTAAATTTAAACCAAAGAAAATTAATTGTAAAACTCATAAACATTTTTTTGAAGGTTTTTCTTTTGCTTAGAATGTCTTCTACTTAGAATGCTTTTAGAGAGATAAATTGCATTCTTCAAAAAGACATTTTTAAGTCCTAATTCCTAGTATCTCAGAATATGACCTGGTTTGGAATAGGTCATTGCAGGTGTAATTGGTTAAAATGAGGTCATACTGGAGTAGGGTGGGCTTCTAATTCAATATGACCAGTATCCTTGTGAGAAGAGGAGAAGAAACATGTAGAAAAGAAATGGCTTTGTGAAAGTAAGGTCAGAGATTGGAGTTATGCTGCCATAAAGCAAGGTTAAAGCTGCCAGAAACTGGAAGAGGCAAGGAAGGATCTTCACTACGAGGCTTTAGAGGGAGCATGGCTAGGCTAACACCTTGATTTTGGACTTCCTGTCTTCAGAACTGTCAGAGAATAAATTCCTATTGTTTTATGCCACCCAGCTTGTGGTACCTTATTATAATAGCTCCAGGAAACTAATACACCATCTGTGATGGTTAATTTTATGTATCCACTTGACTAGGCTAAGGCATGACCAGATAACTGCCAAAAACATTATTTCTGGGTGTGTCTTTGAGGATGTTTCCAGAAAAGATTTAACATTTGAGTCAGTAGACTGAGTAACATAGATCTGCCCTCACCAAAGTGGGTGGGAATCATACAATCCCTTGAAGGCTGGAATAGAACAAAAATACAGAGGAAGGACAATCTCTCTTTCTCTGAAGCTAGGACATCAATCTTCTCTTGACCTATGTCATAGGCACTCTTGGTTTTAGGCTTTTGGACTGTGACTTACACCAGCGGTCCCCCAGTGCTCAGGCCTTTGGACCCAGCTTGAATCACACCACTGCTTTTCCTGGCTCGCCAGCTTGCGGACAGCAGATTGTGGGACTTCTGAGTCTCCATAATTGTGTGAGCCAATCTCCACAATAAATCTCCTCTTGGGTATATATGTATATCCTATTGGCTCTATGTTTCTGGAGAAACGCAACTAATACGCTCTCTGTTTTTTTCTCCTGAAATGTCTCATTTATCCTAGATCTAGATTAAAATTCATTCTTCAGTGGAGTCTTTTCTCACTGCATCAATCCATAGACACAGAAATTCACTAGCCCCTGTACTTTCACTCCTTTTCTAAGCATTATTTAGCCAAATTGATTTCAATCATGTGCTGCATGACTTTGGTCAACAAGAAATCTCATATATGATGATGGCACCATAAGATTATAAGGGAGTTGAAAAATTCCTATCACCCAGTGACATCATAACTGTTGTAATGTAATAATAGCACAACACATTGCTCACGTGCTTGTGGTGATGCTGGTGTTAATAAACCTGCTGTGTTGCCAGTCAGATAAAAGTATAGCAAGTACAATTATGTACAGTACATGATACTTGATAATGATAATAACTATGTTATTGGTTTATGTATTTACTATACAATACTTTTTATTGTTATTTTAGAGTGTACTTCTTCTATTTATTAAAAAAATGTTAACTGTAAAACAACTTCAGGCAGGTCTTTCAGAAGGTATTCCAGAAGAAGGCATTGTTATCACAGGAGATGACAGCTCCATGTTTATTATTGCCCCTAAAGACCTTCCAGTAGGGCAGGATGTGGAGGTGGAAGACAGTGATGATGATCTTGACCCTGTGTAGGTCTAGGCTAATCTGTGTGTTTGTATTTTAGTTTTTAACAAAACTTTTAAAATAGTATATAAATAAATAAATAATTTAAAAATATAAAAAAGCTTATATAATAAAGATATTAAAAAGAAAGTATTTTAACACAGTTGTACAATGTGTATGTGTTTTAAGCTAAGTGCCATTACAAAGGAGTAAAAATGTTTAAAAAATTAAGTTTATAAAGTAAAAAGTTACAGTAAGCTATGGTTATTATTGAAGAAAGAAAAATACTTTTTAATAAATGTAGTGTAGCCTAAGTGCACAGTGTTTATAAAGTCTACAGTAGTGTACAGTAATGTCCTAGGCCTTCACATTCACCTACCATTCACTGACTCAGCCAGAATAATTTCCATTCCTGCTAGCTCCATTCGTGGTAAGTGCTTTATACAGGTGTGCTGTTTTTTCTCTTTTATACCATATCATTACTGTACCTTTTCTAAGTCTAGATGTGTTTACCATTGTGTTACAGTTGCCTACAGTATCCAGTACAATGACATGCTGTACAGGTTTGTCACCTAGGAACAATAGGCTATACCATATAGCCTAGGTGTATAGGAGGCTATACCATCTAGGTTTGTGTAAATATACTCTGGGATGTTCGCAGAATGACAGAATCATCTAATAACATATTTCTCAGAATGTATCCCTGTTGTTAAGTGACATATAACTGTCTTGGTAATACTTTTAGGTATTCGTGTGGTGGTTTCTATTATGAACTCTGTTTTTTTTCTAGGTTAGACATATGTTTTCAGACCCAGATATTTTTCATACAATTTTGATTCAAATTAGAATTGGCATCTGAGGACACCGATGTTAAGCTAATATTTGCTGATAAAATTTTAACTATAACATTTGAGAGGCTGTTCACGTAAATGTTTTTGATCATGCAAAGTAATGGATTATCCATTACCTTCATTTACAAGAAAAAGAATGAAATCTAGTAAATATTTACATGGCAGTACTATGAAATTCAAGGGAAATCTGTACTTAATCTATATCTTTCTCCTTAAAAATATTTTTTCTTATGAAAAGGGGGAGAGATCTTCTCCATAATATGAAAAGATTTGAATAGTTCCAAGTACAATTAACCCACAACCTTAAAATTTTGAACTTGTGTTTTAGGGAAGTACAACACTTAGAATTATACAAAACTGTTCATTTAAAATAAGACTTTGTTTGACATATGAGATTGTTTTTCTTACTACTCATGTGATAAATGACATGATGAATCTGCCCTCTTCATCTGGTTCTGATTAATTCAACATTCTAAAAAATGTTAAGTGTTTTATAACATGTTTTATTTTCTGAGTAAAATAAATATAGTTAACAATGCCAGCTTTGAAGCACAGTAGTGTACAGTGATTTTTCCATAATGTTGTAAGGTTCAAGTCATAGTATATTTTCATTATGTACCTGTGACATATTAGGTTTTCAAAAAATATTTTCTGAATGAATGTACAAATGACCATCTAGAGGTTAAGGGCTAGTGAAAAGGAAAGATAATTCTTTTCGGGCAAATAGGGATAGATTTAAATCATTGAACAGTGATTTAATTTTTATTTAGTATTTATAATTCATATTTGTATATTTCAGTGATTCTTGTTGCCAAAATGTTGGCCTAGCAATAGAAACTGAAAATATATATTCAAGTCTTCAAATAAATTAGGGCAAGCTGTTAAAATACAAAATACGAAGGATGAAAAATTCTTCTACTCTGGAAACCAAATTCTCCCTCTATGTTGAGTATTAATCCAGTCACAGACTATTGCAGCTACTGAATGTAGTAGATGAGTAAGAGAAAATCACTTTTAGAAAAATAGGGCATTCATCAGAATATCCAGAGAGGACTCATTTTGATTGTAAATGGTGGAAATCCAAGTGGAACACACTTAGAAAGAGAAATTTTTGTCTTACCTAACTATACTTTAGGAATCACAAAGCATTAGCTAGTCACAAAAACATTTGAGAACAGGAATTTGAAAGATGTTAGGTGCAGATCATTCTCCACATCTTCATCTTGGTACTTTCTTTCATTATTCAGGCTTTTCACTGCTGACTAGTTAATTCTTTATGGTGGAAAAAAGTGGCATTGGCAGCTCTCAGGCTGGTATACTTTTAGTTTTGCTATTCTAGGGACATTTCACAGTCCTCAGTTTTAAAAAATCATAGAGGAATATATTCAGTCTGATTTTGCTTGTGTCCAAAAATAAATATAATTAGAATTGTTGGGCACAATTATTGCTAATTCTTTCTATAACACAACTTGCATAGAGTCAAAGGAGAATTACCACTCCCCTCATAAGAGAATGCTATGCTATTTCTGGGAACTTGAATAGTTAAGCAAATTTATCAAACTGAGATTACTAGCTAGAAACTAGTTATCATTTAATAGAAAGAAAACTAATCTACTAGATTCTATAAAATTCTTAGTAACATTAAGTGACCCCCCCAAATAAAAATAGTTTGTGTGTGTGTGTGTGTGAGTGAGAGAGAGAAAAAGAGAGATGAATTTTATGTCTTACTGGTTTTGAAAATAATTTTTATGTTTCTTTTTGTTTGTTTTAGATAATCCATGTAAATAGGTGTTAGAGACCTCCTGTGATAAAAGAATCTTTTAAGAACTATAAAATGAACATATATCCGATAGTAATCAGTCTAGACTTAGAAAAGATTATATGTTGAATTCTTTATATCAATGGTCCCTCAGTATGGGGTTGGGGAGGGATGCAGAGGTGGTGATGCCAGGGATGGGGAGCAGCTGTAAATACAGATGAAGTTTGGGCCCCTGTTCACTGTTCACATCCTACTGTGCAAACTGGTTCCTCAGTTTCATGGAAGACAATTTTTCCACAGATGATGGTGGGAGGCAGAGCTCAGGCGATAATGCCTGGACCAGCTCCTAACAGGTCATAGATTGGTACTGGGCTGCTGCCTAGGGGTTGGAGCCTGAAGCTTTATATTATCAAAATCTCTCTCTCTTTTTCTCCCTCCCAAACCCTCCCCTGAGGAACCTTTCCAGATGTCTTAGACCAGACATAGTCGCTCATGCCTCTAATCCTAGCACTTTGGGAGGCTGTGACAGGGTGATTGCTTGAGGCCAGGAGTTTGCGACTGAGTAACATGGCAAGACCCAATTTCTACAATGAATACAAAAATTAGCTGGGTGTGGTGGTATGCACCTGTAGTCCTAGCTACTCAGGAGGCTGAGGCAGGAGGATCATTTGAGCCCAGGAGTTTGAGGTTGCAGTGAGCCATCATGACCCCACTGTACTCTAGCCTGGGCAACAAAGTGATACTCTGTCTCAATATACAAACAAACAAATAAATAAACAAATCAGATGGTTTTTATTTATTTATTTATTTTTAATTTCATCATATAATGGGGGTACAAATATTGTTAGGGTTACATACTTTGCCCCTACCACTCCTCTCCCCCTGACATGCCAGAGCTTCAAGGGAGTCCAAACCCCAGGTGGCACGCACGGCACACATTATGTAACTCTACACTTCCTCCACCCTCCCGCCTGCCCTC
>VBSM01003176.1:18722483-18735715 GCA_008086735.1 Cheirogaleus medius | reverse complement strand
CAGAAGCTTTTTAATTTGATCAGATCCCATTTGTTTATTTTTGATGCAGCAGATGTTTTAGAAAGAATAGATTGTTGTATGTTAGATATCTAGATTATTTAGCTTTTAAACCCAACAAACATTATGGTTGTGGAAAATTACAATTATGTTTCTCAGATTTTGGATGAGCATAAGGAAATTCAGTCAACTTTTTTCTAGGATATGATCCCAGGTGGAATTATACTCCTGTGAATTTTTGGAGCTCACCTTATTCCCCTGTTGCTATGGGTGTTAGGTGCTCAGAACTGTAAAGGGATATCCCTTAAGGCACTCTAACCACAAGTTTCAGTAGTCAAATGGTAAGTAAATGAGCAGAAAAGAGGAAGTGTTTTGGTTGATTAGAGAAGTCAATTAAAACCGAATTCTTGGATTTTACAGTTGGCTATATTCTTTTCCAAAGTCATAGTTGGTTTACAGTGTCAATTCATGGCCTCTATTTTAATAAAGCACACCAGTGTTCATAACATAATGGATAAATTGATGTAAGTCAACTTTTATTTTCCCAAATATTTTTAGGTTTATAGTATTGTCATCATCAGTAGGTTTATATTTATATCAGAGGAATGATTGTAAATAATTCCTCTCCTAAAATCAAAACATAAAGTTGTGTGTATATTGTTCCACTAAAAGCTAAAGATGTAGGTCTCACTGCAAAAGCAAGCTTGTCACTATAGGCCACAGAGAAATCATAAACTCACAACCTTCACATCATTTACACATAGTAGAAGCTCCCTTTTGATAGCTCTGAAGGATGTAAAAACACTTTCTGGAATCAGTGAGTTTCCCTCTCCTTTGACCTGGCATGAATTAATCACAGAAAGAAAAAAGATGATATACTTTTTGTTGAGAAAAAGCATAGAAGCCAGACAATTTTCAAAAATCATTTTTATTAAGACAAATTTATTTATAATAAAATTATTAATTTAAATGCACAATTTTCTGAATATTGACAAATATACTCGGTCATGTAACCAATACCACAATAATGATGTAGAATATTTTCATCACTCCCCAAATATTTATCTCTTGTGCCCTTTTACAGTCTTGCCACCTCTTGTCTTCTGGTAACCAAGTGGCCTTTCTGGCACTAAAGCTTTGCCTCTCCTAGATTTTTATATGAATGGAATCACTTCAGTATACATAGTCTTTTGTATCCAATGTTTCATTCAGCATGACTTTAAGACTCAGCCATATTGTATTAGCAGTTTGTTCTATTTCTTTTTTGACCAGTATTAAATTGTATAGATATACTACAATTTATTTATCCATTCACCATTCAACAGTCAATGGATACATAGGCTGTTTTCAGCTTTTGTTTGTTATGAATAAATTGTCATGGATATCTGAATACAAGTCTTGGTATAGACATCTCTTTTTATCTTTCAGCTAATCTATGTGTAACCTATATGGGTCATATGGTAAATGCACCCACACATTTCTATAAAAATACCAAACTGTTTCTAAAAGTAGCTGTAGCATTTTTTATTTCCAGAAGCATGTATGTGAGCTCTAATTGCTACATATAGTCAACAACATTTAGTATCATCAGCTCTATTAATTTTAGCCATTATAGTATTTGGGTATTGTCATTTCATTGTGGTTATATTTGCATTTTCCTAATGGCTAATTACTTTTATGTGCTTATTTTTCATCCATACATCTTCAGTAAAATCTCTATTCAAAAGTTTTGTCTGATTTTTATTGGAACGTATGTCTTAGAACTTCTTATTCTTATTATAAGAATTTTAGATATTAATTTGGTAATATCTAATAAACATGACAATATGCAAAATCTATGACTAGGCAATTCCTCTCCTAGGAATCTCATATTAATCTTAGGGGTTCATAATAGCTCCTTTTACTATGAAAATTAACCCATTGTTATTCATAGTGTCAACATATTTGTTATTTTTATAATGAAAAGATATAAATTTTTTAAATTTCAGAATATTATGGGTGTACAAATGCTTTAGTTACATATATTGCCTTTGCACTACCCAAGTCAGAGCTACAAGCATGCCCAACCCCTAGACATCGTGCACCACACCCATTAGTTGTGAATTTACCTGACACCCTATGAATGTTACTTCCATAAATGCACATAAGTGTTGATCAATTAATACTAATTTAATGGTGAGTATATGTGGTGCTTGTTTTTCCATTCTTGTGATACTTCACTTAGAAGAATAGGCTCCAGCTTCATCCAGGATAGTACAAGGGGTATTAGATCATCTTTTTTATGGTGAGTAGTACTCCATGGCACTACATTTGGTATATATATATACAACCATTTTATTAATCCACTCATGTATTGATGGGCACTTGGGTTGTTTCCACATCTTTGCAATTGTGAATTGTGCTGCTATGAACATCCAAGTGCAAATGTCTTTTTTATAGAATGTCTTTTTTTCCTTTGGGTAAATCCCAATAGTGGGATTGCTGGATAAATGGTAGTTCTACTTTGAGTTCTTTGAGATATCTCCATATTAATTTCCACAGAGATTGTACTCATTTGCAGTCCCACCAGCATTGTAAGAGTGTTCCCATCTCTCCGCATCCATGCCAACATTTGTCATTTTGGGACTTTTTGATAGAAGCAATTCTCACTAGAGTTAAGTGATATCTCATTGTGGCTTTGATTTGCATTTCCCTGATGATTAGAGTTGTTAAACATTCTTTTCGTATGTTTTTCGGCCATTAGTCTGTCTTCTTTTCAAAAGAAAATATTTAACTTATATATAATCTAGTTTCTATCTTTATTAAATTTTATTATCAACGTTATGCTGCCTTTGCAAAAAGACTTCTTTCTTTTTACTTTACACTTTGGAAAGAATTAAATTGGGTTGAAGTTATCTATTCCTTTTATGTTTAGTAGCTTCACTCATGACAGGGTTTAGAATGTATTTATATTGTATTTGGCTAACTAATTCCTTGTGATTTTTCTAATGTATTCTGTAGATGCATTTTTCCATTCTTCTTTATTTTCTTTATTTCCGCTAAATTAGTTTAGCTAGTGGTTTATTTATTTTATTTTTTCTCATTCGCATTATCATAGAACTACATCATTGATTTATTTATTATTTCTGATTTTCTCTTCTACAGTTCATTAATTTAAGCTTTTATATTACTTAGTTTCTTCCTCCAGCCATTTTTTGTTTTATTTTGCTTCCTCCAGCCTTTTTTGTTTTATTTTTTGTACTTCTACTTACTTCTTGGGTTTAACGGTCAATAAATTTTCATCTCTTTTTAGTACTGTAAATATTTAAAACTATATGTTTCTTTTTGCTGAGTGCAATCTATTGATTCTACTACATTATATTTTCAGTATCAATATTTTCTAAATGTTCTGAAATTTGGGTTTTGTTATATTGTCTTATTTAAATGCTTTTAAAAGCTGTTTTAATATTTTTTATTGTTCTGTTTCATCTTTACTATGATTTTTAGTTTTATTGCACTGTGATCAGAATATATAATTTTAATTTTTGAAAAATATTTTTATTTTCTTTATATTCGGGTCATTGAGATGTTCTTTTGTACCTCTGAAAAGAAAGTCTGCTTTCTATTTTCATAGTATAAATTATGAAAAACCAATTCAACCCTTTTTGTATTTACCTATTATTTCTACTTGATTTTTTCTTTTTAAAATGTGCTGATAAAAATAATTTCTTCTAATTACTTCTTGTTTCTATGTTTCTCCTTACATTTCCTACAGTTTTTAATTATGAATATTGAAAATATACTTTTTGATTTTAAAGTCATTATAAAATCTCATTATAATTATATTGATTCTCTCTCAACTTTTAGCTTTTTTATTCTTTTAAAATTTTAAAATTAATATTGTTACTGGGTTATTTGGTAGAAAAATATTTACGATAGATATTCATGATTCATTTTACTCTTAATTTCGAATGCCCTTTTTCATCTTGGGAAAAGTTTTTTCCCCCCTTAAATGCAAACTGTTGATATAAGACTATGCTTCTTCTTTTCTTTTTATTTGCATTTTCAGATATACTTTTGGCCATCTTTTTTCCTTTCAGACTTCCTGTGTCACTCAGTTTCAGCCATGTCTCACATTTAACAAAGATGTGTTTTTTTCTTTGAACAGGTAGCTGATTACTAACATTGTGTGTGTGCATGTGTGTGTATACATATGTATATGCTTGGCTTGAAATGCTTGGCCTTATTTATGTCATCTTGTTTTATATTATATCTGCAATACTTAATTTTTCTCATTTTAATTTTTAATTTTTCTTTAAATCTTTGATTTGCATTGGCTTTATCTTGTTTTCTATATTTGTTTCCCTTCTGGCAAGGTGGGGGGCTTATATACTCATTACCGAGCTACCCTCATGATTGTATTTGTTACTGTATGTGGCATTTCAGCTTTTAAATAACACTACTAATTGATGCTTTGATGAGAATGATTTAAAAAAAGGGAGAATTAGCAATGTCTATTTTTTACTCCTTTCCACCCTGTCTGTAGTTTTGGTTGATCCTATTGTTTTTTGTAGTTCTTTTAACACAATTATTTATGTCTGGCTTCACATTAGAATTTCCAAGGGTTGAATGTATAAGAAGGACCTTTAATGTCTGGGTCTCACCTCCAAGGAAATAAATCATCTGTATTGATGCCTGAGTGTTATTATTTCTAAAATTCCTCGTGATTCTAATGTGTAGCTAATGTTACAAACCACATTCAATGGATAAATTTTAAACTCTTAAATAATGTGCATCCTCACCAGCCTCTACTTTTGAATGTGGCTCTGTTGCTCCTTGCAAGTGGAAAATCTCTCTAGTTCACAATGCAGCCATGGCAGCTGTAGTTTATTTATGTCTACCCATGCGCACATGTGTATGTGTCCCTATGTTTGTGTATAAACTTTTTCCCCCAGTATGATTTAGCCTTTAGTGCTTGTCAGATGACAAACATTTTCAGTCCAGTACTGGCTACTCAGTTTCTTCTTCACCCTGCAACCTGCTTTTCGCAGAATAGTTTGGCATATGCTTGTACAGATACCCCCAGCCCAGTTCCTGTCGCTCAGTAATACTAAACAAGGTTTGAAGAGGCTATCACAGCAAGTTCATATAGCACAACCTTGGACTTTTACGCCTGAAACCTTTAATTTTTTGCCCCTATTTTGGAGAACTTTGGATATACTTGATCTGAAAAATTCTGCTGGTTCTGCTTACTCTGTTGTAGTCTCAACTGTACAGTCGGTTGTCCCTTTTCATACAGAGTGCCAGGGTCATACGCATCAGCTAGACCAATAAAAATATTTTTTTCTTTGCTTCTCGTTCACCTTTATTGAGGTTGGTTTCATAACAGGGTGAGGACAGACAGAAAGTATTTCAGTCATCTGAAATATTTAATATTTAGGAAAAGTGAATTTTTAAGCACCTCCAACTGTAATAAATTCTTTCAGAGTACCTTCCTTCTCCTTCTCACGTTGATCACTGTGTAGTGTTCAATATCTGTTTCTTGTTCAATAGCCAAGGAATATAGTTATGGTTAATGTATGGAATATAAACACATTCAAAATCCTGTAAACATTTAACAAATTTAATTTTTAAATCAATCTTAGCATCCTTTTATTTATAAACTCATGAAGAGCAAGGCTGTTTGTGAGTTGTACTTATTTAGCCTAATTAACTAGTGCTACTCTTTAGGAGATATTTTCCCTTAAATGTCTTCCATAGTAGCAACATTCTGCGGTACATAATAAGAGGATTAAGATGTTATGTATGTTAATAAAATACTCTCAGAACTTTAAAATAACATGTACTTGGTGTACCATTGACTTCTATCTTTAGGAGGGCAAACATAATATTTTATTTATTTATATTTCCAGAAGGAAGAGGGTCATGGAAGTTATAATAATATCATATACAAAATTACTAACAAATATCAGTCATTAGTATAAGGCAAGCATTATTCCAATCAATATGCTTATTTCACTTTTTTAGCCTCCTCACCAATAGGTTAAGATAGATTTGTGTAATGTAACAAAATATTACCACTACTGTGTTGAAGTGAGAATGAGTTTGAAGATAAAAACATACATTTTAAACAGGGGATTAAATAGTTGTTCTTAGGTTTGAAGTATATTATTCTGGCTACAGAATGATAGCATATGTGGTAGAACAAAATGAATCACGGAGAAGAATTAAGCCAAATTAAGAATTTAGATTACTTTTAAGGATGATCAGAAAACTTGGATTTTTTTTTACAAAATGTTGTGAGAAACAGATTGATATAAAACAATTTTGAGAATATTCTCTTTGCTGTGTAGGTTATGTCTCTGAGAGAGACACGAATAGAAACAGAGAGACAAGTGATGATGCTGTTGCTATATTCCGGGCAAGAGATAATGGTGACTGGACTAGAATTAAGGCAGAGAAGTGAAAATAAGCTAGTCACATGCTTACAGATAGGGAAGAAGGTGAATGCAGAGCATTTTCTTGAGTTAATAACAAGAAATTGGGTGAGAATAGTGTTTTGTTGGGTTTTTTTTTTCTTTTCCCAAAACGGGTTTGCGAAGGTAGACTAATTGTTTTCTAGGCCACTTACAATATATATGACCATGAGATCTTCAAGAGAAAACCTTAAGTAAGTAGCAGATTTAACAACAGGAGTTGGCACCTCTTAAGATTGAGCTTGGTTCTGATTCCTATTAGGTGATTCCATTTATGATATTTGCCTTCATGAAGACTGAAAGGCCAGGAGAGTGCGCCGTTTTGTCACATAGAATGTTGTTATATTTCATACTTTGTACCATCTCTTCTTACAGTTACATTATTGTAGCCTTTATTTAGCTGGTAAGAAATTGTTTTGCTGCAAAGTACATTTTGGTGTTTTTCTAGAAATCATTATCACTCTACTGTTTGTAATTTTGAATATTAGATTCAGCTGTAATCATGTCAAAACTGGCCAGAATAAAGGTTCATAGTCATCAAGTTAAAATGATCAGTGCACATGTGTGTGCTTCTGGAGTTTGTCAGTCATGTAATTTCAATACATTCCAGAGGTAACTTCTCATCTTCCAACCAAATCAGGTCTTCCACATGTCCTACTTCTGTCAATTGGCACCACCGTGTGGTCATTCATATTGATTTGAAACCTCAGTATTATCTTTGAATACTTCCATGATTATAGTTTTTATCTTATATTCTAGCTATATTTTAGGGCACTATTAACTGTTTTTCATTTTTATTTTATCTACGTAGAATTGTCCCATTTCCTATTAAGATGCTTGAAAATTATATTTTTCAACCTTTCCTATTCCTATATCTACAATTATAAAAAAAAACCCTTATGATTGACATAAATATCAACAGGAGACACAGTTTTCGTGGCAATGTAACCTAGGTTTGTTTCTATTTACCCCTAGGAATGAAGCATTTCTTCAGATTCTAACACGATAGCCTGCTTCACTTTACTGCCCCATAAAATTGAATCATGGATGGTTAAAATACATCTGTAAGACTGCATGCAATATAATTTCTACTTTCTAAAATGAATTGTTGAAACAGGTTTTGTTATATACCTTTTTATTTGATGGAAATATCAGCTTTTGTGACCACAGTTCCTATAAATAGCATTTAGCTACATTACTAGTAAGTGGTTTGCTGGTGTTTTTTATTTCATGGTTTCTGCTTAAATAAAAAAAATTATACATGATTTATTCAGTTAGATATTATAGTTTTCTTCTTTGATAGGAGAAAATTAGATTTGTAAATATTTTTGAACTATGAACAGAAAGAATATAGGACACTTGTATGATTGACTATATTATTCTCAAATTCATCTGTGATATGTCTGAAATTTCTGCCCAAGTCACTGCAAGTAGGACTCTTAAGGATAAGATAATTTATGGCCTGAAAATGAACAAGAAATAACCTTTTAAAATTTTCTTTTATGTAATGTTGTAACTTTCAAAGTTGACATTATTACCCTTACACATTATTAATTTCTTTATGGTATGCAGAAATATTTCACAAATCATGATCATTTATACTTTTAATAATAAATCTACTCCATTTTCCAATTTGTTTATATTTTTGCATTAACAACTGACTTTTGTAACCACAATAGAAAAAAAAGCTGAATACTGCTGTGAACAATGGCTTTTATCTTAAAATTATAAAGTAACTATTTTTTTTATTCTTTTGTAGTTATATAGTTTATTTCTATGGACTTAAATATTTAAACATACCAAGAATGTCATACTATTTGTATTTATTTATTTATTTGTTTAGTTTTAGTGCACTCATTCTTAAGCTATTTAACATTCATTGAACATTCATTATGTATTAGTCACTTCTGTATAAAGGAGTTGGAGACATGAAGAAAGTCCAGTGGAAATTACCGAGAGATGAATGAGCCAATACAGCATTTTATGATGAAGTCTATACTGGAGTTAGTTCTATTACAGAACAAAAGACAATCTCCTGGGCCAACCTCTCTCTCATTCCACTCAACTGCCAAACTCCAAGTTTTAGAATTAAAAGCATCTAAATATTCCAAAATAGATGTCTGTTAGTTTTCCTTTTGAATAAAGAATGTAAATACTTGATCTATGTATGTTTTTATTGTCTCAATTACCTATATAAAATTATTACTACTATAAAGATATCTTTCTAATGTTTCAGTTATGAACATCAAGAGGTCTTATTTAGCCTTTAGCCTTGTTTCCTTTTTGTTTATATAAATATCTAGTTACTAGTTTTCTTTCTTAATAATTAGAAAAGCATTTAGAGAAGACATTCTATTATACTGGAGACTCTATGAAACATTACAAAGGTACGAACAGGCTAAGACATTGCTCTTGTATTCAATAGACTTACAAGGTAGTTGGAGAAACAAGACATACACCTAAAAAGGAGAATAATGGCTTTGCCCGTCTCTCAGTGTCCAGTATAGATGGTGCTTTATGTATTCAAAGAAGATCCTATATAATCGACTCCATTTTTACTTCTGTGACCTCACTTCTCCCACTTACTCCTGCTTTAATACTACTACAAAGCTTGCCTCCTGAATGTACCTTGAATATATCCTATAGGTTCCCATTCCTGGGTCTTTACATATGTGATACCCACTCTTTCCAATGCTCTTCTCCCAAATTCTGCAGGGCTTCCTTCAGTTCCTTGAAATCTCTGCTCTCCCTTGTATACTTAAAGACCCTCACTGACCACTCTATGTAAATTAACTTTCTCACTCTCACACTCCCTATTAAAGTAAGCCTACTTTATTGTTTTCATAGTATTCATAACCAGTCATCATATTAATTTATTAAATTTGTTGCATTCATTCATTTATGTATTACTGTCTCTTTATACTATAAGCTTCATTAAAGTAAGAACATTATCTATTTTGTTTATTGATATACCACCAAGACCTGGGGATATACACTATTGTGTTAGATTCTAAGTATTTATTAAATTTAAAAATAAGGGGAGGGGATCACATGCCTTTTTCATTTTTTTTAACTTTTGCCATTTTTGTAGAAATTATACTTTTGTGGTGGAGTAAATTTTGACCTTTTCTTGCACTCTAAAGCCAAGATATAATAATCCATTATTTTTCAAATTTCTAAGATAATATACCCTAGAGAGCTGCTTTGCCCTTTCGATCTCTGAGGACACAGAGAGAAGGTGTCATCTATAAACAAAGAAACAAGAACTCACAAGACACTGTATCTGCTGGTGCCTGGAACTTGGACTTCTTAGCTCTAGAACTGTGAGAAATAAATTTCTGTTGTTTATAAGCTACACAGTTATGGTATTTTGTTATAGCAGCTCAGATAGATTATGGCATATAGATGTATAGCTTAAGCATGCAACATTTGAAGAAATACTTCAGTGAAAGAAGTATATGATTATAGATGCAGTGCACCGGGTTAGTTCTAGATAAACACAAGGGAGTAGTATTTTAATAGAATATTGAAGGCTTTATTTCTGAATCCTGGCTCCATCATTTAAGTCCCAGGTTAAGTTATTTCACCTCTTAAGTTTTTTTTCTTGCCTAAAAATAATATGGATGATAAAAGCACTCATTGTGCTTATTGTGAGGACAAATGAGACAAAAAAAGAGTTTAGAGTAGTACTTGTCACGTATTATAAACTCAATAGATATTATATGCTTATTAATTATTCCCTACCTAGTTCCAGTCATATATGGATTTTTCAAAATCTTGGTTGTTACATAGGTTTCTCAAACTTACTTACAAATTTGGGGTTTATAGCTGTTTCTAGATACAGTATTTTTGGGATAACTGTCAATCTAGGCCAACATAACTAGTCCAAAAGAAATTATATATGGACGAAGAGATCATCTCTTTGTCCAAGATGATCTCTTTGTCCATATATAATTTCTTTTGGACTAGTTATGTTGGCCTAGATTGACAGTTACTCCAAAACTACTGTATCTAGAAGCAGCTATAAACCCCAAATTTGTTTTATTTACTTACTTTGTTTAACAACCAAGTAAAATCATCTTACTTTGTGATGGATCTATTTATATTTATATGTCTATATTAATACTGATACCAATGATAATACCTCTATGCAGGGCAAGTAACTTGTATAAACCAACAATATTGATTGGTTAATGTTGATGTCATTTTTGATTAAAGGGATGTGCAGTATCAATAACTAAAACTTGTGAATATTACCCATATATAATATATATTATCAAGTATTTCTGAAATGGAATCTTGTGATGGAAGCTACTTTATTTTGCTGACCCTATAACAACATTTTGGTATTTCAAAATGCTAATTATTGTTCTTGTGGATATTATTATTATACATTTACTGATATTATTATATAAAGCAGTGCTAACTAACATACCCTTATTTTGAAGGCAGAAAAAATGTAATGAAAAATGCATAGGTCAAAATTTTTATAAACACACTAAAATAATAATTACCTATTTAAGGTAAAATTTTTATTCCTAAGAGCTAAAAAATACTTGATGAAAGCTATACTTGGTGCTTTGTAAAATACAGCCATCATTTTTTATGTTCTAGAACATCCATGTGGGGTGTGGTGTTTGTGTGTACATGTAAGTGAGTGCATGCTTCTCTTTTTCTCTTTCTTTCCCTCTGCATTCATATTTATATTTTAAGAAACATTTGATGTCATTCTTATTTTATAAACAATGAATAAGAAATTCAGAAATTATAGTAATCTTGCAAATGAAAGAGAATAGTGCAAGTACATAATCAAAGAAACAACTATATGGATGTTTTATTTCTGTGAAATAATAAAGGTAAAATCCAATTTTAACGAACACCATGCTATTTAATTATAGTCAAATTTCATTATACCTATAATGAGCACATTGTCAGAAATTATAATGCATTCATTGCTATAGCAGCTGATGATGAAACGTGGCTCGGGCCAGCTTTTCTGTAATGAATTCAAATGAAAATTGCTTTGATCTCAAGAAGAAAAGAAGTGCCCATACATAACCTTCATCCTTTAAGCTCCAGAACTATTATAAGGATCATTTTATTTTACTGAGCTACTTATAATTTAGATTTTTAATGGGTTGACAGATTTTGGAATTTTGAAATAAAGAGTAAGATTGAAAGGTAATGGCATTTTTATAGGAACTCTAAAAAGTCAAAGCTAGAGTTCAATTTACTTTTGCTTTTAGCCTTACCAAAAATGCCATATCATAAAATTATAAGTCAATGAAGCATTGTTCATAGAGAAAGCTGCCACTATGAGATTGACAGAGACATCTTGTGTTGTACAGGATTTTTCTTTAAGTTGATTTCCTCAAGAAAGCCCTGTTATAATAGGGGCTCATATGTAACTTTTATTAGTGATATTCAAGGGGAAAAGATTTTACCTGTACCGAAAAATATTTATTATCTTCCAACAGACTAACTACTCAGGGTAACAAACAACTTTCAGTAATGTATCTTGTGTATACAAGAGACCTGGATCACAATCCTAGTTCTGTCACTAACCGATTGTGACCTTGAGAAAGTATACGTGTTCAACTACTACAATTGCCTTTTAAATAAGTATGTTTCAATATTTGACATTTTAATGGAAAGTTGATAGAGAGATAGCATCTGCTATTTGTAAATATTACAGTAATGGTTACTGTGATCATTATCAGAAATTGTGAACCCTTCATGTATGTTATGATTCTTGGATGAAAGTTATTCTATAACTATCAGCTAAAATCATTATTATTAATAGAAATCTAAAGGCATTTTTTCATATTCAAGTGTATTGTAACTCTAAAATTTATATCTCCTTATTATTATTTTCAAATATTGTTAAATCTCCATACACAGATTCATATGTTCTGGTTAGTTATTTTCAAAAGTATTCAACAATATAGTTCCAACAGGGGAAAGCTCAAATTTGCTTTTGGAACCAGTAAATTCAACAGAAAATAACCAAACACACATAATCGCTCCATCTTTTCATCATGTAGACTCTCTAAATGATTTTTAGATTTATAAATATATACACATTCCCTCAATAAATTAGCATTATTATTTGTAAAGAAAATGTTGATATACATTTATCCCAATATTTACCTTTTCTGGTAGTCTTCATTCCTTTCTGAATTTCTGTGTTTTATCTTTTCCTAGGATCATTTTCCTTCTGCCTGAAAAAATTATTTTATAATTTATTATTGATTAGTTGGCAACACATTATTCAGGTTTGTTTTTCATTTTGAAAAAAGGATGTGTTTTTTCTTCACATTTGAAGTATATTTTAACTAGGTCTAGAGCTCCTGGTTGGCAATAGTTTACTTTCAGCATTTTAAAGATGTGATTTTATTGACCGGTGGTTTTATTGCATACCTTTGAAGAAAGTACATTTTCCTGCCTATGACTGCTTTAAAAATGTTTTTATTCTTTTTTTCTTTAGTTTTCAGCAATTTTACCAAGAGGAGTTTAGGTATAGTTTTCTTCTAATTCATTCATGTGGGTTTTATAAAATTTTGTTTATCTGTGATTTGATGCCTTTTGTCAGTTTTGGGAAGTTCTTGACTGTTATTTCATTAAATATCTCTTCTTCTCCTCTCTCTTCTATAGTCTAGAACTCTTGTTTACTCAGTATTAGTCATTTTAATGCTTCTCTTATGTTTCTACCCAAATATAATCTAAACTATTACTTACCAGGCTCAGAGGAGTAGATCATCCCATTTTGGAATCCTTCCT
>VBSM01003176.1:18701392-18721151 GCA_008086735.1 Cheirogaleus medius | reverse complement strand
TCTCTAATCATCAGGGAAATGCAAATCAAAACTGCAATGAGATATCACTTACCCAGTAAGAATGGCCTTCGTCAAAAAGTCCCCAAACAATAAATGTTGGCGTGGATGCGAAGAGATAGGAACACTCTTTCTCTCTTTTATTCATTTATTTATTTTTGGTCATCTTACCTCACTCTCTAAGCTATTTTTCCTGCTCTGTGCTTCAGATAATTGACTCAGTGTATTGAATTAGTGCAAAGAAATCAAGAAATAAAAAGAAAAAAAGAAAAAGAAAATATCATTACAGGAGAGAATTTTATTATTTTCTCCCATTGCATTTTGGCTATAGGCAGTACATTTCAAAATTTTTGGTCAAATTTTATGCTATAATACTCATTTTAACTTGAATTTCTCAACAGAAGACTATTTATAACAGTACAAAATGGCAGTCCATATACACATATGAGACATATAATGGAATATAGTATGTGGTCTTTCTATTAAAAGTATTATGCTGTAAACAAGAACTTTGCTATTGTTTCAGTAAATAAACCATATTCGTGTTTCCCTGGCAGGAGTTTTAAACTTTTGTCAACTTAGTTGTAAACTTTCAGCTGGTCTATACTGTAACTTTCTAAACTTGGTGATACCGGCTTCCATTTAAACAATAGTATATAAACCCCATAAACAAAGTCTGGTGCTCACAAAATGAGCAATGAAGGATTATATTTTTTGGTTTATAGACCCTTAATTCTTTGGACCTATCACAAATTCAAATCATGTTTCTCAATGTTAAGTACTGTGCTGGGGTCTCATCAATAGACAACAGGGCTATAAGATTACACGCCATGAGATGCCTTCCTAGCAGACACAGGCAGCAGATGCTAGAAAGCAAAGCATAAGCTGCCCAGATTTTTTGCATTGCATTACATAAAAATGGTCTCTGCAGACATTTCTTCCAAATATCAAGGAGTTTATTGTCAAATTATTTGATTTCTACTTATTTGTGTTAAAATTGCATAATTTTGGCCATTTGTTGTATTTCAGAAGATACAAGTTAAACTTTAAAAAAATGCATCATGGCAGTATTAGCAAGATGCTAAGTATCCTACAATCACCTATAAAGTTTATAAATACGTTTGAGTTCATGGAGATTATGTCTCATGTTCTGTCACCTGTATGAGGTGCTAACAAATGGATAATCCTGAATAATGAGTGCCATATTCAATCATGGTAAGTTATATTTTAATATATTTACTTGAAAATACTAAATAAAAACTTTGCATGTGGCTTGAATATTACAGGTATTTTCCCTAATTTTAAAAGGCACAAATGTTTATTAATAAAAAAAATTAGAATACAGAGTAACTCTATACACTCAGTCAAACAAATGAAAGAAATCCTGCCATTTGTGACAACATGGATGAATCTGGAGGATATCACGTTAAGTGAAACAAGCCAGACACATAAAGACAAATACAGCATAATCTCACTTATATGTGGAATCTGAAAAAATGGAGATCAGAGAAAACTGTGATTATTAGTTCCTGGGGGGTAGAGGAAACTTTCAGTTGTAAGTTGAACAAGTTCTGGGGATCTAAGCTACAGCATGGGTGGTGATTGATGTGCTAATCAATTTGACTGGCAATCATTTACATAGTGTATATGTATATAAGTCATCATATTGTACATTTTGCATGCATATAATCTTTATTTGTCAATTAAACATTTAATAAAAGACTAAGTATACTATCTATAAAATTATCACCAAAAGAAAACTGAAGTTAATATTTGAATAACTTTATTTTGACATTTGCTAATTTGTTAAAACCAATGATTTTTTCTCTGCATATGAACAATATATATCTCTTTTAATATCATCATACTGTAACTGATATTTTTATTGTGCTATTATACTTAACATTATAGTATTTGCAGTTCTCCATGGCATTAAAACTGTATTTGTTAGTGTCATCTTAACAATGGCATACTTATCAATCATAATTATTTAATATAAATTATTTAATAATTTTCTTCTTTTTGGACATTTGATTTCTTTTATATATACAATATTATAGAATTATAGAATAAGCATTATAGAATAAGATATGCATTTAGCCTTTTACATATCTCTTGTTGTATGATTATAAACTCCTAGATATGGAATTGGTAAAAAAAAATAGTTATGGATATTTTTAAGACTTGATATGCATAGCTAAACTGGTTTTTTTAAGTTTATACCTATTTAATGTAATGGAGGCAATATATGAAAGGATGCATTCATTGCTTTCCTTGATTTACCAGCTTTTAACCCTATTATCCAGAAATGCATACTTCAGAAAACACAGGAATACCTATGCCATATTTCAGCTTCATTTAGAAGAGACACATTTTTCTTTTTTTACTTCATATAAGGAAGGATGTCAGAAACTTCATGCTACTGAGTTATTTGGTTTATAACATCGATAAGGCTTTGGACTTTGTGGATATCTGGTGCTCTGTATCCTAAGCTTCGGAATGTCTATTGTATGTTTAGAATATTTCAAACTTTAGTACAGAATGTACCTAATCTTATTCAGTACTAGTAGAGTAGTGTTTTATAGGCATGAAAATCTTGATGGCATTTAATATCTCATAATAACCTTCCTGGTACTCCTCTAAATGGGTCTGATTTTCTATGGAGTGACTTAGAGATAAAGGGCTTTTCCCATGGTATAGTCTGGAAAATATCAGAGCTGGCCTCAGGCTGTAGAAGACCAACTGGTGCTGGTAGCAAACTGTGATGCACCCACTGGCCAGTCTTTTAGGTCTCTATCCTCCACAATACGCTATGACCTGTGTAAGATTATCACCATTAAGGTGGAGAAGAGACTGGGACAAGAGTAAAAGAGAGAATGCTAAAGCCTGTAGAGTTGAATATTTGAAGAGTTTTCAAGTATTTTTTCTGACATTCAAAGTTCATTTGAAATACTTTTAATTTTTATGGATATATAATGGTTCTGCATATTTATAGGGTACATGTGAAATTTTGATATATGCATATGATGTGAAATGATCAAATCAGGGTAATTGGGATTGCTATCACCTCAAACGTTTATCATTTCTTTGTGTTGGAAACATTCCAGACTTTTTCTTTTAGCTGTTTTGAAATATACAATAAATCACTGTTAACTATAGTTGCCCTATTGTGCTATCAAAAAGTAGAACTTATTCTTTCTATCTGATTGTATGTATATTTATACCCATTAACCCACCCCTCCTCATTCCCCCTTCCCACTACCATTCTATTTGGTACTTCCATAAAATCATTTTTTGTTAGCTCCCACATATGAGTGCAAACATATAACATTTGTCTTTCTGTGCCTGACTTATTTAACTTAACATAATAACTTCCAGTTCCATCCATGTTGCTGCAAATGACAGAATTTCACTCTTTTTATGGCTGAATAATATTCCACTGTGTGTATGTACCACATATCCTTTATCCATTTATCTGTTGATGCACATTTAGATAGGTTTCATATCTTGGATATAATGAATAGTGCTGTAATAAACATGGGAGTGCAGATATCCTTTCAATATATTGATTTATTTTCTTTTGGATATATACCCAATAATGTCCTGTCAAAGATGGCCTACCTGCATACTAAAAATATTGAAGGCATCAAAAACAATTACCTTTTAAACTGATGTTTAGTAAAACAGTTTCTAAGAGTTCCTTCCAAAATACTACTAGTGATTTACAAAGAGTAAAAGTACTTGCCGATAACTAGCATTGGAAGCATTATGAAAATATGACTAGTAAGTGAAATGATGTAATGGACATGCTTAGAATTCATCTTGCCCATTAAGAGAATACATTTGTGTGAATAGAAAATCTACAGGTATAATTTGCCACAATCCTGTCCTAAACAGTGAATATGTGAAAAACATTTTTGGAAAGGTGTGGCCTGAGAAGCTTATCACCTATTCCTTGGCTTTTCCACAACTACTTCCTCCTGATGTCTAGGCTTGGCTGTGATATTTCTACTCTTCAGCCTAAAGGAGGATTGGAAGCGTGATTAAAACATATAAAAATATTTCTGGGAATATATTTTTCTTTAATTATTATATATACATTATATAATAATAAATAATAATAACAGTGTATATTATTTTTCTTCTAAACAATTTTTCTCTAAATCTAACGATTGGAAATGTTACAACCAAGCCTAGGAATCCAGGCATGGAGTCCCTGGGAAAAAGCCAGGAATAGGCAATAGAGCTCCTCAGGCCATATCTTTTCCAAAAACTTTTTTGACATATTCACATAGGAAGGGATTGGGGCAAATTATACTTGTAGATTTTCTATTCATGCACATGTGCTCCAAGGGCAAGATGCATTCTAAGTATATCTATTACATCATTTTACTTACTCGTCAAATTTTCAAACTGCTTCAAATAATAGTTACTGGCAAGTACTTTTACTCTTTCTAAATCACTAATAATATTTCAGGAGCTCCTAAAAACTGCTTTACTAAACATAAATTTAAAAAGTAATTGTTTTTGAGACCTTCAGTTCTTTTAGAATGCAGGTCATCTTTGGCAGGACACATCATTCTCTTTTCCTAAAGAATGACTGTCTTAATTATTTTCTTCTAAAGACAGGCAGTAAACAACCCCATCATTATTCTACTCAAGCATCCCTCGTTTCTTTTCTTTTCGATTTAAAATAATTTTTATATTAATAATATCAAAGTGTAATAAAAAAAGGAACAAAACAGAACTATGAAAACAAAATAATAATTGCAGAAAATACCACCACTGTCACTTTGTATTCCTCTCTTCATCTTCTTATCATACATACAATGTTCCATGTAAATTGTTTCAACTCCTCTCCTCTATACTATATGAATTCCTTGACAATAGGAATTAGCTTTTATGTCTGAATTCTGAGCGCCTAAAACAACATCTAATGGATGTGAGTGGAACAAAAGGAAGGAAATGTAAAAGAAAGGAAACGTTTATGATTGAAATAAAATCATTTGCATTAGCATTCCAAGACAAACTTCTTATTGTTCAGGACTGATGCTTTATGTTGTAAATCCCCAGTTTGTTCATTACATTTAGAAAGTGGATATGTGTGGTTGAAGGAATAATTAATTAGATGTTAATTGGGAGACTTTGAGTACAGGGACCATTCAAATATCAGAATACATTTTCAGTTCAAAATATGATACTATTATATAATTTCATATTTAGTAATAAGAATAAAAATACTGAATATTCTATGTAAAAATCATAAAGATAATACAGTTCAAATTGGCTGTCCAAAGTTTTACTTGTGCCTGACATTAAAGTCACCACATTATATGCATTATCTCGACCTCCACAATCATCCTATAATGTAGGTTTAGTGTTAAATAACCTTTTGCTTTTAAGATATGGGGGATTTAAGTAAATCAAGTAAGTGATGGAGCCAGGATTTGAATCTGAGCAGAGAGAATCTAAAAGCTACACATTTAGATTATATTGCTATGCTATATGAATAAAAAGCTAAGCCTTAAAATGTTGGGAGCAATTAAAAATCATAGAAACATTTATCAAATTATCTTTTAGTTTCTGAATGTAAACCTTCAGGTTAAAATTTAATATTTCATGCATTCTCCTATGTTATTTGAAATTTCAAGAGCAAACAGAATATTTGTGTAAAAACTAATGTATGTGTTATTCAAATAGATGCACAGATATGACCAACATTTAATTGATAATTTAATAGACTTCAATCAAGTAAAAATATGTCACACAATTAGCTTTCTTTATTTAAAGCATAAATACTTTGCAAGTATTTGCAAAGTGCTCATATCAGACATTAAGATTTTTATGATAACTATATAGAAAGGAAAGATATCTGCTGTATGAAAGAGGTTTTTGGAAAACTTTTGACTACTACTTCTTAATGTGGCAATCTAACTTTTAGTAGAACGTTTCTGAGTACAATTAGAAAAGCTGGGTAATAGAATGAACACAAAACGAACAAAAATCTATTTTAAAGTGTTGGAGAATTCAATTCGAGTTGAAGTGAATCAGACATTTTTTTATTTCTAAGCAGTGGAGTTTTCAAATGAGAGAAGCTAAGAAGAAAGTCCTAAAAAGACCAAAAGCTGTTCAAAGTTTTCTATGAGATGGTCTTTCCCAACTTATGTTAGATTTATTTATAACTATTTGATGCCTTTGATTACTATTGTAAATAATATTTTTAAGTCAGTAATAGAAAAACAATTAATTTTTATACATCAATCTTATATCGGTAAATCCTTACTGATTTTAATACTTATCACTAGAAAATCTCTAGAAGACTTAGCTTTCTCTGTTGTCCGCCAAAAAGGAAAGTTTTTTCTTTCTTCCTTTGTCATCATTATACCTTTATTTCTTTTTATTTTATTATTGCTGAAGCTATGACTTCCAGTTCAGTGTTTATTAGACATGTTCAGAGTAGACATCCTTTTCTCCTTCAGAAGAAAGGCTTTCAATATTTCACTATTAAATATGATGTATGCTGTAGTTTTTTTTCTTTTTATAGATACCTATATAGAGGCAGTTTGTCTCTCATTAATTTTATGCATATTTATAAATAAAGGATGTTGAATTTTATGAAATGTTTATGAGGTTACATGATTTATCTGCTAGACTTTAATTGTCAATAATTTTTTAGGATATTTACATATCTGTGCCCCTGAGGGTTTGGTTTGTTAGTTTTTTACATTGCAATATTCTTTCTTTGGTGTTCGTATTTAAGTTAGGGTGGCCTCCAAAATTAAGTTGGGAAGGCTTTTCCTTTATTTCAGCAGTCCCCAACCTTTTTGGCACCAGAGACCAGTTTCATGGAAGACAATTTTTCCGGACTGGGGTTGGGGGGGGTCCCACCATAATGGTAACGATGGGGCGGCTGAGCGCCCCTACCCCCTGCTCCCGGTTCCCAAGTTTCTAACAGGCCTTGGGCCCAGGGTGGGTGACTGCAGCTTTTTTGATTCCCCTTGTAGAAGTGTATGTAAGACTTTATTCATATATTTATTCTATATTTTGATGAAATCACCATTAAAGACATCTGAGCAGGAAATTTCTTCATTGAGAGTCTTCTTATTATTGATTTATTTTTTACAGATGTAAGATTATTCAACTTTTCTCAAATTTTTGAAGTCGTTTTTGTTAACCACTTCGGTACCGAGCTCACCGGCCGGGAAACCTTGCCCATAGCCGGCACTCATAGTCCGCACCGCACAACAGTTTGCGCTGTGCATTGACAACGAATTCGTTTTGCTCTTGTGTGATGAGGAAAGCTTTAAAGTACTGAAAGCTTGTTTTACTTTACAGGCAGCTTTACTTGTAATGTAAATCAGAATAGGTAACATATACATATATGTTTTCATTACGTTATTTTTAAATGTTCACAATTTTATTTTGATAAATGAAAAATTAGAAAAGTCATATCACGGCTGTCTGCTAAAGTCGCTGTGCGCATTCATCTGTAGCTATCGACTATAATTGACGCTGGTACTGAAGTGGTTAAATAGATCTTCATGTAATTGTTTCATCTAAATTTTCATTTTTTGCATAAGTGTTTTATAACCTGTCATATTTTTGATATATTTTTAATTTTAAAATATTAAGGGGGTACAAATGTTTTTGTTACATGGATAGCTTTATAATGCTTTTTCGGGACTATTAAGTGTGCCCATCACCTCAATACTGTGCACTGTACCTGTTAGGTAGGTTTTTACCCCTCCCTTCCTCTCCCTGTCCCCCTTCTTGATTTTCAACAATTTTTACTTTTCTGTGCCCATATTTGCCCATCAATTTGTTCCAAATTATTAGGGAGTACATGTGGTGTTCATTTTTCCATTCTTGAGATACTTCACTTAGATAACCTCTCATATTTTTAATGATTGAAAAATCTTTAGTGATATTTCATTTCACATTTTTATTCCTAAAATTGATGTTTTTATTTTTTTTAATCAGACTTACTAAAGGTATATAAATTTATTAGGTCTTTTGAAAGAAACAACTTTTAGCTTTGTTTATTTTCCCAATTGCAATTTGATGTATTTCATTAATTTATGCTTTTTATTATATTTTTATTCTATTTCATTGGATTTCATTTTCTCATTTTTTGAGATGGATACTTTTTCTTTTTCTATCTTTTTGAGATGGATATTCAGATTATTTTTGTTTAGTCTTTGCTCATTTCTAATACGTATATTTAAGGCAAAACATTTTCTTCTAAGTATGGCTTTAGCAGCATCCTCTAAGTTTTCATATATCATACTATACTATATCATACTTTAAGTATCATTCAGTTAAAATATTCTTTTTGTTTTACACACATATACAGATTATATTTAAATTCATATAGAATATTTACATTTTCAAGTTATACTTTTGACATTAGAAGATGAAATACAGCTTAAGTTTTACAACAAAGAAAAGAAAAATATACAAGACAACAATAAAGTTAACAATAAAAATACAACTATCTGTTCTTGATATAACATGGAAACTTTTGTCAGAAAGCTACATCTTAATTTACTTGTCCACATGATTAAAATATTGATGATATTTTATGACGATATTCAGTGCCATTTTGCTAGAAATTCATTTGGCGGGATCATAGACTAACATTTTTGAGAGCAAATCTAAGTCATTTTCATCCAAGTTTTTGACATGGGATGCTAGACTTCATGGTTTCCACTTGGGAAATGTATTCTTCCAGAAGTGTATTCTTCAAATATTTATAATTTCAATTTTTATCTCTTTTTGATCCATGAGTTATTTAAAAGTACATTCCTTGGCTTTTATATCTAACCAGTCACAGAGCCTACTCATGTGCTTGTGACTAGTGTGACTAGTCTTGCAATCCCTTCATGAGACTAGCCCTTGGTAGCTGCATCTTATCTATATGAATCACTCATTATTTGATAACAGATGAGTGGTGTGGTATTTAGTACTTATCTTAGATTTGGTATAAGTAAACTGGTAACAGTTATTTGAATTACCAAGGTTCAAAATCTTCAGGCATACCTGAGGCTAGAGGAAAACTCACAAAACCACTGTGAATTCTTTTCTTCTACTGTTGCACAACAATTCCTTTGGGTAAGGAAATTGGGACATTTTGAATAAAGGAAAATAAAATCTCATTGAAAAAGAAAGGAAAAACTTTTTCTCACATTACTAATTCCAAAGGGCGAGACTGCTGAATCATGAGTGTATGCTTTGTTTCATAGAATGACTTGAAATCAGCAAGTTTTCAGGATCAACTTGCAGGGTCAATCTCCAATTCCCAACTTCCTAATTCATCTTGTCTATAGCTTCAGTCAGGACATAGAGGCAATCAGGACAGACGTTTAGCATCTTATTAATGTAACTAACAAAGACTGTCGATGATAAACAAGTAATACTAAACATAAAATTATCAGTGAGCATATTGCTACAGTTATTCTTCTATCTTTACAGATAATTTAATCTACTTGCTCATATTGATAATTATTACGATTCACCTACTCAAAAAGGTTAGGGATTCTTGAATGACATAACAAGATGCTAAGACTCTATCTCTTAATTGATAAAGCAGATTTAGCAATTACTTATGGAATATGTAATTTTTCTTTGATATCATGCATATGTATTAACACTTAAATCTTGGAATTCTCAAACCTTCAAGTTCATAAGATATTTTTCTTTGCTCTAAAATGAAATATTCAGAACTCTATTAAATGTGTTTAATAATTTAAATGTTTAGGTATCATTTTGATATTATTCAAAATTGTAAGTGGCATCTATTTTCATGAGATGATAAAACATTATTTCTCTTTTAAATATAACATTTATTTTTATTTCAGATTTTATATCTATGGAATTTTGAACATTTTACTTTCTAAAATATTTCAAATATCAGTATTTAAATTCATGTATAGAATCAATGGATTCTACACATAGTGAAGGAAGTGACATATTTCAAAAGTAAGAATGCTGACTACAATCCCCAAAAGAAGCAAATGGGAATTCCACACTGGCAGGTCACTGGGAAAAGCAAACAAGATCATATTGTATTTTATAGTTTGGCAACATGTAAAACATCACTTGCTATCTTCATGGGATTTCCACTGGGAAGATCAGCAATGGCTTTCTGTCAACCCCATCTTGTAAGAACATGGAAATATCCCAATTGTTTACAGGCATCGTGTAAAAGAGTACAGCTGTGGTTTTTCCTGTGCTTTCCACCTGTCATACTGTAATTGCCTCTGAATTAACATTCTCTGAAAGGAAACAAAGATTCTTAAGAGATATATTTGGCCCCAAATTAGCCAGAGATGTACATAAACCTGCTCATTTTCCCATTAAGAAAAGAGCCATAAAGAAGTGCTCCTCTGCTTTTGCCAGATGGTGAGAGAAACTCAGGAGTTACTCTCAAACTGACTTGCTATAATCCTAGGGAAAAAATTAACATCTACTTGTTATATTGATAACATTTAAATTATGATATCTTTTAAGTAAAGGCCAGAATTATCATCAGGGAAAGATGGGTTAACTGCATTAGCCATTTTGTAGCCAAACACTGAAGGTGAAATGTTGCCTTTAGAATTTCAAATGAAATAACGAAGCTATAAGATTTAGGTTTCATCTCCTCAAATTATCCAATAAACTCATTAAGCCTTTTGAGGAAGGGTAAAAGTATAGATAAATAAGCAGACTGGCAATAATTATAGCTTTATACATATACTTAATTGGAATGAAAGTCTTAAATCATGCATCATAAAGTAGCATGATTTAAGAATTTCATTAAATGTGCATTTTAGGTTTTCATGTTAAGTGTGAACATTAAAGTGCAGCTAAATGTTATGACTTAATGTGAGAATTAACATAGATAAAAAGGCAAAAAATAGGCCAGTTTTATAAGGAGAATGTTCTCCTTGCTGTTACTTCCGTTCCTAAGGTAGTTGGAAAAACACCCCTTTGTAAATATATCTTGCGCATATATTTAAGCTGAAGTCTGTCAAAACATTTCCAGTGCAAAATAAGCTACCTAGCTAGTTCTGTGTGCGTGTATATGTGTGTGCTTATGTGTGTGTATATATATGTATAAATTTATATTTCCAATTTTATGATATGTACATTATATAGTCTAGAACCAAAATGAGAATTGATCATTATCAAATTTATATCCTATACCAGATACATCCTGTCTTTCTTTTGACCTTTCATTTCTTCACTTTTTCTATATTTGGAAATTATTTCTTCTTCTACCAAATAAATATAGAGTTTCCCAAAGGTCATTAAGTGTTTTTGTTTACTCTCTGTATATTCTCCACTTGAAAATTTCATATGATAAATTTGACGCTCACATTCACAAGAATGATTTGTGAATTCTGCCACAATACATTCAACAAGTATCCTCTATCAGTCAAACTCATTATAATTTCTAAAACATAGGCTGCTGTATCTAGCTTTTACATTTTCACCAATGGTTCTGCAATTCTCTTAGATTTGAAAGTTTGCAGAAGCTCTCTTTTAAACATAAACCAATTAAAAAAATCAAATATTCTTTAATATCTACCATCTACATTGCCATTTTAGTCTGTTGAAAATAATAGAATAGCATTCATCAAAGAATGAAAAAAAGAATGATAAGATACTGGCAGAAGTCAGGTTTAGTAAAGATTGCATTTTTTTCTTTTTTTGTTAAATTTTAGAATATGATGGGGTGTAAATGTACTGGTTATATAAATTGCTTTTGTACCATTTAAAAGGTTTAAATAAATGCCATGTGAATATGGGATAGCAGATTTGGATTCAGAGAAACAAGGGTAACATTTTAGAGAATGCACTGTATGAGTTTGGCTGGTGAAATTAGAGCAAAATTTCAACAGCCAAGGGAAAATGTTTCAGGTAAACAGTGTAGTTTTAGCAAAGCTTAGAACCATCATACCATCAGAAATATACTGGCTGGAGCAAGGGGCCATTGAGAGGCATTAATAGAAGATGAGATGAAAAAGACACATTGAGAATAGATTGAAAATAGTTTTAATTCTTTCCTAAGAAATTGTGCTTTCTTACAAGTAATAGAGAGCAGATGAAAATGATTTTTTATAGTGATATCTTTATGCAGTTGTTATGGGTTGAATAGTGTCCCCCACAAACGTTGTTGAAGTTCTAATCCCCATTACCTGTGAATATAATTTTATTTGGAAATAGTGTATCCTTAGTCACCTCTGGCTGCTATATCAAAGTACCATACACTGGGTAGCTTGAAACAACAGAAATATATTTCTCACAGTTCTGGAGTCTAGAAATCTGAGATCAGGATGCCATCATGGTCAGGTTCTGGTGAGGGTTGCAGACTGCTGACCTCTCTGGTATCCTCAGACCAGAGAGTCTCTTAAGAAGGGCATTAATCCCATTTATGAGGTCTTAACCCTCATGATTTAAGTACTTGCCAAAGGCCCACTTTTAAATACCATTCACATGGGGGTTTAGATTTGAACATACACATTTTTAGGGGACCTAAATATTCAGTCCATAGCAGGGGCATTGTAGTGGTCAAGTTAAGAAGAGATCATTAAGGTTGGCCCTATTCCAATATAACCAGTATCCTAAGAAAAAGGGGAAATTTGGACATAGAAACAGACAGACTAGGAAAGATGACATGAAGACACAGAAAGAACTTAATTTCCAAGCCAAGATACACCTAAGGCTACTAGAACCTAGGATTGTTGCATGGAATATTCTCACTCACAACTTTTGGAAGGAACCAACCCTTCTGATATCTTGATTTTGTGCTTCTAGCCTTGAAAACTTTGAGAAAATAAATTTCAATTGTTCAAGCCCCTGATTTGTGGTACTTCATTTTAGCATCCCCAGGAAACTAACAGCAGTAGTGTAGATTATGGCTGTAAAGATCAAACTGGAGACAGAAAAAGCAGTCAAATAGAGTCATGTGTGGATTAATGACGGATACATTCTGAGAAAAGAACATTAAGCAATCTCGTCATCATGTGAACATGATAGAATGTACTTACTGGAACCTAGATGAGTAGCCTACTATACATCTAAGCTATATGTTATTGCCTATTGCTCCTAGGCTACAAACCCATGCAGCACATTACTGTACTGAATACTTTAGGCAATTGTAACACAATGGTAAGTATTTTTGTACTTAAACATATCTAAAAATAGAAAAGATACAGTAAAAATATGGTATTATAATCTAATGGGATGACTGTCATATATGCAGTCTTTCACTGACTGAAATGTTGTATGGCACATGACTAATTTTAATACGGTCTCTGACTTACAATGATTTAACTTACAATTTTTCAACCTTATGATGGTGAGAAAGAGATACATATTTAGTAGAAACCATACTTTGAAAATTTTTTTTTTAATTTTTGATATTTTCTTAGGTTAGCAATATCCAGTTTAATATTCTCTCACAGTGCTGGGCAACAGCTGCAGCTCCTAGTCAGACCCAAAATCACAAGGGTGAACAACTGATACTCTACAGTGTACTGTGTTGCCAGATGATTTCGCCCAACTATAGCCTAATATAAGCATTATGAGCACATTTAGAGTAAGCTAAATTAAGCTCTGATGTTCAGTAGTTTAGCAAAGCTTAGAACCATCATACCATCAGAAATATACTGGCTGGAGCAAGGGACCATTGAGAGGCATTAATAGAAGATGAGATGAAAAAGATACATTGAGAATAGATTGAAAATAGCTTTAATTCTTTCCTAAGAAATTGTGTTTTCTTACAAGTAATAGGGAGCAGATGAAATTAGGTATAGGTATATACTTATACCTAATTTAGGTATAGGTATATTAAATACCTATAGGTAGGTATTTAATATCTACCTATTAGGTAGGTAGGTATATTAAATACATAATATAGGTATATTAAATACATAATATTTAGGGGGTACAAATGTTTAGGTTAAGTATATTAAATACATTTTCAATTTACAATAGCTTTATTGAAATACAGTCCCATCATAAATTAAGGAACATTTATAGTTTAGGAATAAGTGATGATATCACAAGATGTAGGAATTGAAAATGTGGCCCAATATGAGAAACATTTTTAATAAAGAATATTAAGATTATAAGTAAATTAATTGTGAAGGAGGTGAAGAAAAGGATGAACATAAATTACTTCTAGGTGACTAGTTTGATCCGTTCAGTTCAGTGATGAAATGTTGGCAATGTGTTCCTGTATTGAAACATCACACTATACATCACAAATATGTACAACTATTATGTTCCAATTATAAATAATGTAAAAGTTAATCACATCTGCAAAGCCCTTTTTACCATGTCAGGTAACATAACTATGGCTTTAAGGATTATGATGTGGACATCACTGGAGGATGATTATTTTGCCTATCAAAAGGAGTGAGCTATAAATTAATTTCCCTCAATTTTACTTGACAAATACCAGGCATTGTTTAACAAGTTGTTCTTTCCTCTATACTGCAGGAAATATAATTTTATTGGTAAAATGCTTATCCTTCGAAATGGTGTTTGTTAAAGTATCATTTCAAGTTGATACACGACCATAAACCTGTATCTTATATGCAACTTATCTGAATTAAAAAAATTAAAAAAATTATTTCCAAAGTAGCTGATATTTTACTTTACTATTAGTATGCTACATTTTATTTAATGTTTTTCATTAAGTATTTTTTTAAAATATGCCATGGAGAAGGATGAAGTTGGAGAAGTGACACTAATTGAATTCAAGGCTTGCTATAAAGTTATGATAATGAAGACAGTGTGATACTAGCAAAAGAATAGACAAAAGTATTGATGGAATAGATTGGAGAACCTAGATATAGACCTACAGTGATATAGATAACTGATCTTGCACAAAGGATCAAAGGCAATTCAATTAAGAAAATATAGTCTTTTCAACAAATCATGGTGAATATTTACTTGCAAAAAATGAATCTAGAGACAGATTTATATCTTTTACAAAAATTAATTGAAAATGGTCATGGACATAAATGTAAAGTATATAACTATAAAATTCCTAGAAAATAACATAATAGAAAATGTAGGTGGGCTTGGGTTTGGTGATGACTTTTTTCATGTACCACCAAAAGCATAATCCGTGACAGAAGAAATGGATGAGTTGGACTTCATTAAAATTAAAAATCCCTGTTTGGCAAAAGACTGCTAAGAAAATTAAAAAAAAAAAAACCACAGACAAAGAAAATCTTTCCAAAACACATGTCTCATAAAAGGCTACTATCTAATATATATAAAGGACTCTAAAATGCAACAGTGAGAAAATAAACAACCCAGTTTAAAAATGGGAAAAAGATTTGAACAGATACCTCACAGATAAGAAATAAGCATATGGAAAGATGCTCAAAATCATATGTCATCAGGAAATTGCAAATGAAAGCAACAATGAAATACCTCCATATACCTGTTTTAATGTCAGAAAAACCCAAAACACTGTCAAGATCAAATGCTGGCAAGGATGTGAAGTAGAGAAACTCTCATTCATTGCAGGTGAGAATGTAAAATGATGCAGCCACTTTGGAAGATAGTTTGTCAGTTTCTTATAAAACTAAACATACTCTTACCTTATAATTCAGCAATTGTGATCCTTGGTATTTACTCAAAGAAGCTGAAAATTTGTGTCCACACAGTTTCATGATTGCTGACATGTAGAAGCAACCAAGCTTCCCTTCAGTAGATGAATGGATAAACATACTCTGGTACATCCCTACAATGAAATATTATTCATCAATAAGGAGAAATGAGATATCAACTCATGTAAAGACATGGAAGAACCTTAAGTATGTATTGATAGGTAAAAGAAGCCAATCTGAAAAGGGTATATCCTGCATTATTCCAACTACGTAGCATTCTGGAAAAGACAAAACTATGGAGACCTTGAAAGGATCAGTGTATGGAGGGAGGAATGAGTAAATCGAAAATCGAATGCAGGCTATTTTTAGGGCAGTGGAACTAAATTTGTATGATATTATAACAGTAGATAAATGTCATAATACATTTGTCAAAACCCATATAATGTATAACACAGAGTGAATCTAAATGTAAACTATAGACATTAGCTAATTATAATAATGTATCAGCATTGTATCATCCATTTTTAAAAAGTATCACATGAATGCAAGATGTTAATAATCATGATAAATGTGCAGGGATGAAGGGGTTTATGAGGACTCTGTACTCACTGTTCAATATTTCTATAAACCTAAAAGTGCTCTAAAAATAAAGTCTACTTTTTAAAAGTAAAACAGAACAATAAAAATGCCTAAATATGCTGTGATCTAAAGCAGCAAAAATACAAGACATCATTTCATTGTCCCTTTGTGGTTTCCTTGAATGAAACCTAAAACCAGACATGTGCACATCAGATAGAACAGGCACTGTGTGTGTGTGTGTATGTGTGACCTTTTGAAAGTCAGACTCTCCTAAGTCAATTTAGTCATTAATTTTCCATTAATGCATATATGCAGTAATATTAATCAAACATTCCTATGGGTTTGATGGCAACCACTGTGGCTACACAAAGATGTGTGTGTGTACTCAGTGTTTATGATTTATGTACCATTATACTCACATATATAGATAGATAATATAATGATATTCACATGGTAAGTTTATGTAATTCATAGACGTACATCTATACCTATCAACAACTCAAAAGTGATAGGAAAAGAATACTTAATCATTAACTATTTGTATTACTGTTACTCAGACATCATTTTTTCAACATAACATGGCTAGAATTCACTTCTAGGGTATCTCAAATACTCAAAGAGACATTTCAACTATAATTAATAGTTAAAACAGCTAAGGACAAAGAGATCAAAAAGCACTTGGCTGTTTTCCTCTTCCAGGGAGACAGCTTGTCTTTGAAGACAGTGCCCTTCATGAGATAGATTACTTCATTTGGCTTTTCCTGTGATCTCCAAGGAGAGTTGAAATGGACACACACACACAAAAAAAAAAAGAAGGAAAAAAAAAACCTCAAGTATTAGAATGTTTTTGAAAGTAAAGAATAAGCATGCGAAAGTACCTATGGTAGAAAAACAGTAATGAAATAGAAATAGAACTTTTGTTTGAGAAAATATTTGCAGAATACTTCTTTACAGTTCAGTAAAAATCATAATGGTGCTTCTGTTGTTTGTTTTCTTTTAATATTTTTAGAGAATGTACATAGAATATATAAGTTAAAAATCCTGGATGCTCTTATTTCCCACCCCTCAATTTGTTGGAATCCAATAGACATCACTGGGAGAAGGCAGCCAGCATCAGCATTATCCATGGACACTTTAGAAATATATCAGTACTTGGACCCTGCCCTAGATCTACTGAATCAGAATTCTAGGAGATATTTAAAACAAACTGGCAAATACATTCTCAGTTTGTTTCTGATGCATAACTCAAGCTAACAACTATTGTTACCAACCAATTTTATAGCCCTTCAACTAGGTGAGTCTTAAATAAGCCAATCGTATAAAATAATGAAGAAAGAAAGTAGAGAAAGAAGAAATGTTTTAGGGTAACTTTAAGGAAATAATTTAATCCACTTTTGTGTGTTTGTAACAAAAGGCCAAATAGTCATTTATTTTAAAAACCAACGTAATGAAAATCTTTCAGTATAACTTTCAAATATTCTGTTATTAAGTAGATAAGGACCCCAATTTACTTTTTTTTTAATTTCAGCAAATCACAGGGGTACAAATTGTTTAGGTTACCTATATTGCCCAGCCTGAGTCAGAGCTTCAAGCGTGTCCATCCCCCAGACGGTGCACATCTCACCCATTAGGTGTGAATATACCAATCTCCTCCTCTCCCCTCCCACCTGCCCGGCACCCAGTGAATGTTACTACTATAGGTGCACATAAGTGTTGATCCATTAGTAACAATTTGATGGTGAGTACATGTGGTGCTTGTTTTCCCATTGTTGTGAAACTTCACTTAGTAGAATGGGCTCCAGCTTTATCCAGGATAATACAAGAGGTGCTAGATCATTCTTGTTTTTTGTGGCTGAGTAGTACTCCATGGTATACACATACCACATTTTATTAATCCATTCATATATTGATGGGCACTTGGGTTGTTTGCACATCTTTGCAATTGTGAATTTCGCTGCTATAAACATTCTAGTGCAGATGTCTTTTTTATAGAATGCCTTTTGTTCTTTTGTGTAGATGCCCAGTAATGATCAACACTTAAGTGTACATATAGTAGTAACATTCATCAGGTGTCAGGCAGATGGGGGGTTGCGTAGGGGATAGGTATATTCACACCTAATGGGGGTGGTGTACACCATCTGAGGGATGGACATGCTTGAAGCTCTGACTTGGGTGGGGCAAAGGTAATATATGTAACCTAAACATTTGTACCCCCATAATATGCTGAAATTAAAAAAAAATTAACAAAAGATCTGTATGAGGAAAACTGTCCCCTTTAGTGAAAAAAATCAGATGGTCTAAATAGATGGAGATATATACCACAAATATGAATAGGAACACTCAATATTGTTAAGATGTCAGTTATTCTCAGCTTGATCTATGGATTCAATGCAACCACAATCAAAATCCCAGGAGGGTATTTTGTGAATATTGACAAACTGATTAGAAAGTTTACGTAGAATTGAAAAGACCCGTAATAGCCTCCATCATATTGAAGATAGAAGAACAAAGTCAGAATACTATCCAACTTCAAGACTTACTATAAAATTATACTAATCAAAACAATGTGGTGTTAGCTAAAGAATATATAAGTAAGTCAGTGGAACAAAAGAGAAAGCCCAGAAATACACACACGCATATATAGACAACTGATCCTTGACAAAGTATCAAAGGTAATACAATGCAGAGAGGTTGTCTTTTCAATAAACGACACTGGAACAATTACACATCCACATGTAAAGAAAAATGGATTTAGACACAGAGCCTACATCTTTTACAAAAATTAACTCAAATGCATCATAGACCTAAATGTAAATGTAAAACTATAAAATATCTAGAAAATAAGATAAGAGAAAATGCAGTTGACATTGAGTACAGTGGTAAATTTTCAGATACAGCACAAAAAGCATGATCCATGAAAGAAAAAATTGATAAGCTGAACTTCATAAAATTAAACATCTTTCATTCTACAAAAGATACTCTTAAGGGAGTCAAAAGACAAGCCACAATTTAGGAGAAAAATCTGCAAAACACATATTTGATAAAGGACTTGTATCCAAAATATACAAAAAACTATTAAAACTTAACGACAAAAAACAAATAATCTAATTAAAAATGGGAAAAATATCTAAACAGATAACTCACTGAAGAAATATAAAGATAAAAAATAATCATAAGGAGAAATGCTAAATATCATGTGTCATTAGGGAATTGTAATTAAAACCAAGTGAGATACTATTACCTGCCTATTACTTTGGCTAAAATCCAAAATGCTATCAACAACAAATGTTGGTGAGGATGGGGAGCAACAGAAACTCTCTTCCATTGCTGGTAGGAATGTAAAATGTTACAGGTACTTTAGAAGATAGTTTAGTAGTTTTTCACAAAGCTAAACATAGTTTTTACCATATGGTTTGAAAATCAAGCTATTTGGTATTTACCAAATTAGTTGAAAACTTTAGATCCATATGAAAACTTGCACACAAATATTTATAGCAGCTTTATTCATAATTGCCTAATTGCCGGAGCCAGCCGGCGACGTGCGGCACCTAGAGTTTGGGGGTGAGGAT
>VBSM01003176.1:18678176-18699711 GCA_008086735.1 Cheirogaleus medius | reverse complement strand
AAAAAAAAAAAAAGAAAAGAATGAAGGGTGGCTCTTTAGTTCTTCAGTTGGCCTTTTAACTAAAATAGATACAAATGTGCTTAGATGTAAGAATAGCATGTAAATATTACATAAAATATATGTATTGCATATGAAAGAAATCAAACCTCTGCTTATGAAATTCAAACATTTTTATTATACAAAAATGCTGTTATTAAATACCTACTATAAGTTTGATTTTGTGTCACTGATTGGAGATTAAACATGTGTATGAGATGTAGCCCTTATCTAGAAATTACTCAAAAACTTGAGAGATAGTTATGAAAACAACTACCTTGAAGTGTGAAAAAAAAAGTTTTAGAAGTATTATGTATGAGAATTTAAGACTACCTAATATAGTAACTGCATATTCTACATATCTTTTGCTCAATGTCTAAATTGGAAACTTTATTAGAGTTGGTTGGGTTTCTTTTAATTTTTTGTTGCCCTCATAGAACTAAGAAAACTGCAAAACATATAATGATGATCCAATATAATCATGGAAGTTTGGAAATCTATATCTGCATATTTAACCAATGTGCGATTTCCAGTAGAGGCATAAAAGCAAATTCTGAGTACAAAATTCTTCGTAAAAGCGTCCTTGTTCTTTTGCAAAGCCCAAAATAATCATCTAGTGAAGAGTGGCCTTTTGTTTAAGGGAAGAAGCACTACAAAACAGTAGGTGGTATCAAATACATTTCCTGCATCTATGAAACAAGGTAAATGACTAATGATCAAGTATTAAGTAAAAAGGATAAGTTTTAGGTATTTGGGTAAAATAAGGTCTATTTAAGCATTTATCCATCTGAATTATAACATTTTTTTCCTTGAAAAAAGTTCTTCTATATTCTAGTTTAACTCTTTGTTTAAATGGGTTAAAATAAAACTGTTCAAGACAATGTCTCTGTATCTCACTGAGACCAGAACCACCAGCACAGCTGTCCTTCAAAACAAGAATGCAGCCACGTATGCAAATACCCTCTCACACTGAGAGAGGACATGGAAGTGACCTGATCCTCTGGCCAACTGGCAGTTGTCATGCTGGTAGGTTCATTGATTTTTTTTTTCTCTTTTGCTGGAAGGGAAAATAAGAATACTCTTTATATGTGCATGTATATAGATATACACACACACATGAATACACACACACCCACTATATACATAGTGAGATATATATAGCTATATGTGCTACTGGATAGCTTGCTTGTTAATTTTAGTAGAAGAAAAGCCTAAAGTTAATCAGCTCTGGCCTCATTATTGTAGTCAGTGGAAATCATTACAGTTGGCCGCAGGGGAAACAAGGATGATTTGCCCATCCAAGAAAAGAAATTACAGATTTCAAAACAAAAATCATAACACTGCAGTGTAATGACATGAAGAGACAGACTAACCTTCTTAAACTGTACAGAAATGTTTTGGCTCCAAACAAGAAATGTACAAAGTAACAAATTCCTAAATTAAATTTTAATGTTTCTTGATATTTCAAAATTCAATTTAGCTGCTTTTTTAAAAAGATGGTATTGCTTGATGACTTGGGATATAGGAGTAAAAAAAAAGAATGATGGCATTTGTCATGACCTTAAATTTATGGTTTTATTATTCTCCAAATGCCTTTCTTTCTTTTGTCTTAACATTTAAACTCATCCCTTCATACTTTACCATGAAAGACATTTACAAAACAGAAACTTTTTGCAAGACTTTTAGACAAGCTCAAAGCCTGAAGCACTGAACTCCATTTGGTAGATACATAATGGAATGTTTTAGTGTCTAACCTAAAGCAGCTCACCCAAAGATTTAAAATGCCATGGGGATTAATCTATTGTTGAAAATGTGCTTTTAAGACAGACCCATTTAAGAATACTCCTGATGAATAAATGCAGGGATTTCTGTTGGGCCAATCATGATACAGCAAAAGGCTATTTTTGCATTTCACCCAACTCTGGCTGAGCATCAGCCTTCACCCAACTCCAATCTTCCTCTATTAAAAAAAACATTCTTCCTGTACTTAAAGACGTTATGTAAGTGCCCTTGATGAATATATTTCTCCCAAATTCACATAGTTCCTCCATAAAATAACATGAAAGTAGGCAAATACATATGTTCTGAGATATTTCATAACAAAATTACATAAGAACTACAAATATGAGAATCAAAATCATATATATATATATAGTCATACATGAATCTTGGATTAGTCATATTTCACTGGATTTGAGGCTGGAAGAATAAGTCAGAATCTTGGTTCTACACCTACTTGGTGTGATGTCTTCAGCATGTCTACTTTTCTCTAAGATTTGTATTATCATTTTCTTTCTCCTCTTTTCTCTTCCTCTCCTATCTCCTCCCTCCCTCCCTCCTTTCCTACATATTCTAGTGTAGACTGTTGGATAATGAAACAGACGGCATATCTGATGATGATAAATACTGTGGAGACAAATACAGCAGGGAGAGAGATTGAAGGTGCTGGGAAGGAATGCTTGCGATTTTATGCTGGGCAATCAAGGAAGTCTTTGCTTACTAAAAAAGTGACAACAGAGCAGACCTGAAGGAATCAAAGCATGAAGAAGACATGAAGCTTATTAGGATATTTTGCAGAAGATCATTCCAGTCAGAGGGAGCTAAAAAAAAAAATCTTTGAAATTAGAAGATGGTTAATGTGTTCAAGAAAGAGAAAGTCAATGAAGTCAGAGTGGAGTGTGCTAGGCAAAGAATGTGAACAGATGATGCCAAAAGTTAAAGTGTATGGAATCATGTGGTATAAAATCATGTACAGTCATGTAGGGCACTGTGATGACTTTAGGTTATCCTACTCTGATCTATAATCCATAGAAAGATTTTGTGAAGAGGAGAGACATGTTTTAAGTGACTCACTCTGGCTTCTACACTGAGAACACCCTATACAGGAGCAGAGGAAAATGAGGATAGTGGTGGCTGAAGTGGAGGTGGTGAGAATCGGTTGGATTATGTTTTCATTTTGAAAGTATTTCTTTTTAATTAATAGACTTTATTTTTAGTGCACTTTTATATTAAAAAATTGAGCAGAAAGTATAAAAATATTCAATATACTCTCTCCACACCCTGATACTTTACCCAATTATTGACATCTTGTATTAGTATAATACACTTGTTAAAAATGACAAAAAAATTGACAGATTATTATAAAATAAAATCCATAATTCACATTTAAGTTTTTAAGTCCTATGGGTTTTGACAAATGTTTTGACATTACATTTAATGTGTCAGCTATTATCATATCATATACTAATTTGATTATCCCTAAAAATCCCCTGTAACCCATCTATTCTTCCCTCCATTCCTCCCTTTGGTAATCACAGATCTTTTAATTGTCCCAATAGTTTTGCCTTTTCGATGATGTCATATAGTTGGAATTATACAGTATGTAACCTTTTCAGACTGGCTTCTTTCACTTAGCAATATATATTTAAGTTTCCCTCATGTCTTTTCTTTTATACAGTTTTATGGAGGTATAATTGGTATACAATAAGCTATGCATATTTCAAATATAGCATTTTATAAGTTTTTGTTTACCATGTTAACTATTTTTAAGTATGCAGTTTAGTACTATTAAGTACATTAACATTGTTGTGCAATGAATCTCCAGAATCTGTCACCTTGCAAAACTGATAGTCTTTACCCATTAACAAAATACTTCCCATTTCCTCCTCTACCCAGCCCCTGGGAACCACCATTATACTTTCTGTTACTATGAATTTGACCATTTTACATACCTTCTATAAGTGCAATCATATGGTACTATAGTTGTATTTCCAAACTCTAGGAAACTGTCTAGTATATAATAGGTTCTCAGTTAATAAATATCGATCAGATGGTAATGACTAGAGTAATAATGAGGGAATGATACTAATAAATATGGGTGAAAAGACTTCAAATAATACATACTAACATAATTTTTGGAGTAATGATACTTAAAAATATCTTTTAAGTTTAGAAAAATGTTTAATCTTTCAGAAATTATAGTAACAAAAAACAAAGAAATAACAACAAAAAAATAAAGTAGGTCAACCCAGTAGCATATTTGTTAATCAAAAATGTATCTTATTAAGTGGTATCACATAGTATAATAATAAATATGATTTTTTTACTCATTTTCTTAATTCATGAAACCTGATCTCCATAATGTTAATTTCAAAGTTCCTTTTAGTAATTTCCACAATATATGGATGACTTTTCAATCATTTCTTTTATTTTCAGCTAAGGTATGTTGCTAGTGGGAACTGCATGATTTTTAAAAAGAGTATTACAAGGCAACAGCATTTAGCAAAAACAGTACATATCCAGAAGTCAACATGAAAGTTGTATGAGCTCCCATAGCACTTGCTTTATGACTTAATTTAGTCATAGTTAGTGCTGTCAGACAATATTAGCACATGAATTTGTTGGTAAATGCTTTTTCTTGAAATCCTAATAAAAAAGTTATAAATGTTCTTTCTCACTAGATGCTTGCTATAAGTTTATGTGCATATTTTCAATGGTGACTTCTTCATAAATAATGTTATAGTATGTTGACATAATAACATATCATTTTGAAGCTAGTTTCAAAGTGATTGCTTATTTAGAAGTACTAACACATTTTCACAATTATTTAGCTTTTATTAGAGATAGAAACAAAATCTAAACATGTGTGCATTAAAATTATCTGACATTAAAAGTAGGTTCAACAACTGAAGTACAGCAATTATTGCAGTCATATTGAGCCATTGAATGGCTTGTAGATTTTATTTCAAAGTCAATTAATGCGCCAGTGAGCAACCATACTACCTTTGCTACAGTCAGAAAATGGATATTTGTTACAACTGGACTCCCAGAAATCTTTTCCTTCTTTGCAGCTATTATTTAATAAGGTTTAAAAAATATGGCTTATATTCCATCAGACTTCTCATCTGCAGCTGATTTTCTTCATAAGAAAGTATAACAGCTCTAGCAAAAAGAAATTAAATAGCAATATATAACAAATGTTATAACAACATTGTTCTTACTCAAATTTGCTTTGAATGGTTGTTTAAAGGAATGAATGACAAGGAATGAAAAAAGATTCTCATTAAAATGCAAGTAATTCATGGTAGAAAATAATTGCAGGAAGAGTAAAAAATGTTTAATATGGATAAGAATAGTAAATTATTATTCAAAAAAAGATTGTCTATTTTTTAAAGTACTGTTGAAAACAGCAAATATAGAGAAGCAGTATAGCATAGAGGTTAATAATCGGGGTTAAAATAATCACTTCTTGGTTACAAGACTTAAGACATGTAACATTTTTCAGTATATTAATAATTCTCTCTTATAGATATTTTGAGTATTTACTGTATAATCACATGTAAAAGCTTAAAACAGATTGGATGTATGGTAAGTGCTCATTAAATGTTAATTATTAGTATTCTTAAAATGCTTTGAATGCTTAATTTTTGGAGGAGTAGAAGAACACTACCTGGGTTATGTATTTCCTGAGAATATAAATAGCCTTCACTTAAGTGAGTGCATAGCAAGTGGTCTTCTCAAGGAAAACCCAGGTCTCAGGAATATTGAAAAATAATGCTGAAGATAAGACAACATGTGGGAGGAGGTTGGGTTCTCTCTGTAATGATGTGGATGTTATAGAAGTCACAGTGTTTAGGCTTTTGTAAACTGAAGTGTTGAGCTCTGGGTTAAGGACAAGAAAGCCCAGAGCCCTGTGATGACAGCAGCATATACCAGGGACTTGTTTTTTAGGCATTGATCAAGGAAAACAGGTATATTGACTAGGATGGTCTATTTCCTCCCTAACATTCTTTGCGGGAATAGTGGCCATTTGAACTTTACAGAACGTGTCTGAAGCCTGGAAGAAATGTGCTTTGGTGAGGAGTAGAGCCACACATTTTCCCTGATGCATAGGCATTGGTCACAGACATGGTCCTGTCGCAGCTGGAGACAAAGAACAAATGAGTCCTAGGGAGTGTGGTCTCAGTTGGAGACCAGCGGTTTCAAACAAATTAAGTCTGAACTCTTGTCTGTTCAGTATTCTGCTTACTGGCCCGGCAAGATTCTAAGTTTCAAGGTCCCCTTTTGGAGAGTGGTTTAATAGTAGTATTTTTTGATAGCATGTTGGGATGATTAGATGAGTTAATATATGTAAAGCACTTTAAAAAGTGCTGTAATATTATAAGCTGTCAATTAAAAAAGCATGTGCCAATTTTCTTTCCTTTTTTTCTTTTAAAATGAGATCAATGAAAAATATAACAAATGTTCCTATCAGATACCATCAGGGCACTACAACCCTATGAAATATAAACTTTTCAGAAGAGTCAGGGAAATAGTATAGCAAAAAGATCACTGTATTTACTATAAAAGAGACTTCCATCTTAATCCTGCCTCCATTTCTAAATTTGAACATTATCTGGAACAAGTAACTTGAACTCTTCTGGCTTCAAGCTCCTCATCTGTGCCTGTGAAATGACAATTGTCACATCTATCTCTACTTCCATAGAGATTGTTAGGGTACATGAACCTTGCAAACTGTAAATTTGTATTTATTAAATATACTTATTATAAATCATTAAATGCAATACCATTACCGATTGTTACACAGTTGAAAAATGTACTTTTTCTTCTTATCTCCCCCTGAGTAGTGGGGATGGCAAGCAAACTGCTAGATTGATAAAGATTAACTGCTTAAGATGTTTAACTGAACAAAGATTACTAAATCATACTATAAGAAAATGTCCTTTTTCTTATACATTGTATATTTATATATCTTATATCTGTATATCTATATATCTTATATCTATATATTTCATTTACATGGTGCTTTATGATTTTATTTCTACTGAAATTTTATTGATTTTCTGATCATCTCTTCAAATGTTTAGGGCTTTCATTGTTGTCAGTAGAAGATACCCAAAGATTGAGCCATTTAAATGGAAAATGTGCAGGACAAATAATGCTCTTCTGGTGTATTTATAATCCTGTTTTAGCTTCTTGAAAAGGTTATGTAGATAATGTCTTACACCATCTGTGAAATGTTAATGGCAATGCTTAGAACAGGGTAACTTTTACTTAATTCATTTTTTACCTATTTCTCCCTCTGAATTTTATGGGAGAGAAGAATAGAATAGGGAGAAAATATTTAAGTAATCCTAGGATAAAGGACATTTTCTAAGCAGGGCCTCTGAATCAGTACCTACTTTTTTCACAGGAAATGCCAGGAATCTCAGCCAAAAGACAATGTTACTATATTCATTTGAAAGAAATTTTTTGGATTTTGAGAGCTGACTTCAATGTAGGTCTTAACATTAGACATGCATTATGATAAAAGGAAAAAGGAAAAGAATAGAAAAAGAGTAGACTCCATGAATCACACGAGATATTTAGGTACAGGCATGGTATTTGGGTACAAACCAGCTCACAGATCAGCTTCCCACCATTGCAAAAATGTAGAGAAAACAAACAAACAAAAAAACCAGAATGGCTTCACAGAGATAAATTCCAAAAAAATAGCTATAACAAGAAAAAGTTGTGGGAAATAAGAGTAGAATTAGCAATTAGTTTTCAAAAATGTAGCTTGGAGACAAAATTACCTCTCTGGTTCATCTGGTCTTCCTCACCATTTCTTATCCTGATAAGGAGTACAGAAACTTCCATTTGTTCAAATCTCCTTTTCTTCATTTTAAAAAGTTTCATTTCACTTTCTGTATTCAATCTACTTTAAAATTGAATCGGCTGTCATTGTGCTGTTCATAGGCCTCTGCAATGATGATGTCTCTTGTCTAATCATTTCTTGTTCTGCTGACAACAGCTGCTAGCTGGTGACCTTGCGAAGGCCTTTCTCTCTCGTTTTTCTTTCAACTTCTTGAGTATTGTTAGTGTAGTTATTTTAAAATCTGGTTCTGGGAAGTCGAATATTTGAGTCCCCCATGGGTAGTGTTACCAGATAAAATACAGCTGAATTTGAACTTCAGAAAAATATTGGGATTTTAGATCAACAATGGATAATTTTTATTAATAATATAAATATTTCCCAAATATTGCATAGAATATTCAATGTTTATCTGAAATTCAAATTTAACAAGGTGTCTCTTATTTTATTTGGCTTGTATGAACATTGTCATGAATTTATACTTATGTCCACATATTACATTGATTATTTTGGTTTGTATAGCATTGTCTTCTTCCTCAGGTATATTTCCTTTTTTTAAATTAATATTGTGTGCTACACATATTAGCAAAATTGTTTGTAGAAATAATAATTTTTTTATTTTTTTATTTTTAATTTTTTATAAAAGAAAGAGGTTTATTTGGCTCATGGTTCTGCAGACAGCACAAGAAACATGGCACCGGCATCTGCTTCTGGTGAGAGTTTCAGGGAGCTTCCAATCAAGGCAGAAGGTGAAGGGAGAGCCAACATGTCACATGGCGTGAGGGTGCAAGAGTGAGAGAGGAGGTGGTGCCAGACTTCTTTCAGCAACCAGCTCTCACATGAAATAATAAATCAAGAACTCACTCATTATCATGGGCATGGCACCAAGCCATTCATGAGAGATCTGCCCCCATGACACAAACAGCTCCCACCAGGCCCACATTCAACACTGGGGATCAAATTTCAATACGCAATTTAGACGGGCCAAACATCTAAAGCATATCGCCTGTTAATTATTTTTACTGCATGCTGATTATTGTATTTGTTGAGATTACTGTATCCATACTCATAAGGGGTACTGGTCTTTAATTTTCTTGTCTGACTTTAGTATTAGGATAATACGGGTCTGGTAAAATGAGTTAGGAAGTATTCCCTCTTTTTCTATTCTTTGGAAGAGTTGAAAAGGATTGGTATGTATTATTCCTTTTTTAATTTCAAAATATTAAAATGGTACAAATGTTTTTGGTTATATGAATTGCTTTTGTAATGCTTGAGTCATGGCTGTAAGTTTGACCATCACCCATTAGGTAGGTTTTTGCCCATCCCCTTCTTCCCACTCCCCACTGTATGATTTCCACTGAGTTTTATTTCCCTCTGTGCACATGTGTGCTCATATTTTAGTTCCAATGTAATAGCAAGTACATGTGGTGTTTATTTTTCCATTTTTAAGATGCTTCACTTGGAGAATGCTCTCCAGTTCCAACTAAATTGTTGCAAAAGGCATTAATTCATCCTTTTTATGGCTGAGTAGTACTTCATGGTATACATATACTACATTTTGTTAATCCACTCATGAATTGATGGACATTTGGGTTCATTCCACATCTTTGCAATTGTGAATTTTGCTTTAATAAACATTTAAGGGCAAGTGTCTTTTTGATAAAATGACTTCTAAAAGTAGACCTACCATTCAGTCCAGCAGTCCCACCACTGTAGAACTAGTAAGGCCTTATATAAAGTTATCCTCTCTCAAAGTAATACATATTTGTTTCTGCCAGGTACTTTGAGATACTAGCAATGCAGTATCTACTTAATCAAATTTCAGGGATTGCTTAGATTTAAAGGTGAGCTTCAGTTCTTGTGAGTTCTGTCTACTCATTGATCATACTTATTTCAAATCAAGATGGTCTCACCAGATTACCGTCTATGAACTCTGATTTCTGTCTCCTCACACAGCAGGACTGTTCAAAACATTTTTTTTGTTGTTGTTTTGTTTTTAGCTTCTCATCTTTTCTGCTGTTTCCTCTTGAGTCACAAAATACTTAGAAGATGCTCTGAACTTGCCTCTCTGGGCCTTCATCCTCCCATTAGGTCCTCGCCTGGTTATTCTTCACAATCTTATTTCTTTTACATCTTCAAGTAGGTGTTTTTATCTAGAGCAGGTGTCCTCAAACTATGGCCCGCGGGCCACATGCATCCTGCTGAGGACATTTATCCAGCCTGCCGGGTGTTTTTGCCACCGCTGCCTGTCCTGCTTAGCAGCCGACTCGTCCCGGGCCCACAGTGCGCACTTTCCAACGGTCTGAGGGACAGTGAACTGGCACCCTGTTTAAAAAGTTTGAGGACCCCTGGTCTAGAGTTTCTAAGTGTTCTCAGCAGGAGGTTTGGTCTAAATCACAATCTGGCTTTACGGAAACAAAGTCTGGTGGTCCTTAGTAAATGCTTCCAAAGGTCAAGAGGCAGATTTATAGGAAATGTAAAGGGGAATAAAAACGAAAATGGTGTTCCTTTCTTGACTGTCCTAGACCATGGCATGTAAGAGTGCGTCTGCTTCAATGCCATATGTTCCCCTCTTATCCAATCACAGAGGACGATTGAAAATGTCAAACAAATCTTGGTCAAATGTAGGATTCAGACTTCAGAGGTGCACTTCATGGAAGTTTTCAAAAGATTTTGTTTTTTAAAATCCTCTCATAATTCCTGAATCATCACACTGGGATATTTTGAATATCTCCAGACAGGCAGTGAATTTGTTAATCTTTTAGCTGGTTTGTTAAAGAAGAGGCAATGTTGGTAAGGATTTTGTTTAATTCTCTTACACCTGGTTGAATGCACTTTCTTTGTTATAGTACTAATTGATTCATCTGCTCTACAAAATGTCATTATGTATCTTCTAATGAATTGCCAATTTTACTTTTGTAAATATGCAGTGAAAATAAATTTTGGTTTTATATGTAATATTGTTTTTTGCTTTTTGTTTAGGTCTTCTATATAATGATTTATATTCTGTGAAATGTTAGGGGCATTGACAGTAATAGAGCAACTTCTTCATCCAAATCTTCACTTAAAGATAGTGAATTTGTTGCAACAACCTAAGCACGTTTATACTCATCTTAAATATATTTCTGAAATATAGAAATGTTTCTATTCTTGAAAATAATTTATTTGTGAATCGAAGCAATCTATCCATGTATCAAAATAAAGTTTGAAAAACAAAGCTATTTTTCTTTAATCTTACAAAAGTATTATCAAGTATCTTACATCAAAATGTAAAATGTCTCTTGAATCAATAATTTGATTGAAATGTTTATTATATAAAACTTAGATCACCATTTTTAAAGAGAACAGAGTGTTAATATTTGAGTCCTTCCAATAAAAAATGCAAACAGATTATATTATCATTTGAAAGCTGTATAATATTTGCATGCAAAGGAAAAAGCACAAAGATTTGAATGCAAAATTTATATTGTAGCTTCCAGCTAATGACAAGGATGGTAACCTCAAAGAAATAGAATATTCCAGAAATACACACAATAAATAATAATAACAATCTAAATGCCTATCATACCCTAAGGCATTGGGATAAGAAATAATACCATTTGTGTGTCTGGCAGAAGGTATGTTTCTGGTAATAAGTTTTATAAGCAAGATGATTACTTATCAGAAAAAGATTTGTTTTTCAAGCTTCATTGGTAAAAATGACTAAATTTTTAGTTGGAAATATATAAGAAATTGTGTCTTATAGGATGAATAATCTTCAAACAAGTCAAATAAATAAGATGCGTTCGGTTGAAACTCAAATATCCCATATCTTGTTAGCCATATTCCACAGTAAATTTACATTTCCAGATTTTTAAAGTAGAGTTCTGGAATCAGAACACTTGGGTTCTGACAGTGATTCTACCTCTTATCAAATGTGTGTACTTGGGCAAGTTACTTAACATCTCCAGACCCCAATTATCCTATCTGTTAAATGGAGTGGATTGAAGGGCACATTAAATGGAAAGAATTCAGAAGGCTTGCTGGCTCATAGTAAGTACCATATAAGTAGGTTTAAACTGCTAGGGTTAATTATAATAGCTTTTATTAAATAAATATTCATAAAAGTCTATCTATTATATTAGTATTAAATTCAATCTTTTTCCAGAGTTTTATTTCAAATATAGTTCTGAGGGTCTCCAGAATTACTTATAGTTGTCATTGGATCAGTCCTTTCTTGGTTACCTGGAATAACCTCCTAGAAACTTGGGTATGCTGATTAGGCTGGGTTTTGAAAACAGTGACTGGCTGGGCTCATTTCCCTTCATCATCCTGGCCTCATTCTTGGGACCGAGCAAAACAAGCCATTAACACTGAAAGCCCAGTGGTTCCCTCATCACAGACACTTCTAATATTTTCTTGTTTGTGCAGATGAGGTTGGCTCCTCAAGGGATGAAAAATAGAACTCTTTTCAGTATAATAGGGAGGGTCACAGAGATGTCCTTTCTGTTATAGTGTTTTACAATTAACCTTCCTCAAGTTCTCATGTGGCACTAATGCTCAGATGGTAATTTTTATTCTTTTTTTTTTTTTTTTTTGGAGTGGGGCACTCTTTCTGCATTAGCTAAATTCTGTGCAGATAACCTACACTCCATTTTTATAATATATTCTTGTCTCTAAAATTGAATTTGATCACTTGAGAAGACTTCTACTTTCTGTATAGTGAGTTTCCCTTTGGGAAATTATACTAGCCTTCTTTCCTATCTATATCTGATTGAGATTACATCAGATAAATTTAATAAAGAAGTATTTGTGTATCAATTTATTTTGCCTCACGTTTAGTCCTCATCTACAAGAGAAAAAATGATATCCCACCAAGTATTTTCCAAGTCCCATATTACAATGGTTATATTTGGGGATGGGGCACACCTCAGGGAAGGCACCAGGTTCTTGGGAAGCAAAACTGTCTTGTTAGATAATTACATTCAGAGTATGTTGTATTTTATAGATTTGGGCATTAAAATATTAAAGATGTAAATAACTGCCTAAAAAACAATATTCTTTAGGGAATAATATAACTTTTTTAAAGTTTTATAACAACCCTGAATCCTGGCTTGTTTGTGAATCTCTTATTAGATGGTCATCTATTTATTTTGGCTGTGATATATAACTTTGCCATGAAGAAACTTTAGAGATATTTTTGTTTGTGAGCAGAGTCAGAAAATTATCTTTGATCCCTTTATGCAATTTTACTACATTTCACAATGCATGCTACAACGTCATTTAAACTTTTAGTATTAAAGGTCATATATTAGAAACATGATTTCCAGAATCAGAGTGGCTATTGTCGTCACATTAAATATTTTACAGTGTATGACTACATTAAAGTTATTTTTGAGGTTTTCAATGTACCTTAAAATACAGATTTCCATCTTTTGATATAAGCAATTACTATCTAAAGGAAGAATTTAAAGTGGTCTTAAGACATGGTATTTTTTAAAAAGTGCAATCCAGCTTTGTGATATTAAGTAACTAAATTATTCTATCAGATCGTATTTTTCTATTATTAGAAAAGAGTGCGATTGGTGTTTGTAGACATTTGATGGGGAGAAATAATTTGAAAACACATAGATTAATCAACATGAATTATTTTATCAAGAGCAGTGGGTAAATGCATTTAACACATGCATAAAATATGAATCCAAACTGGAGAAAAAGATTCTTACTTAAAAATATCACCTGATTTTTCAAAGGCATAATATGTAATATGTGTGGATGTATATATGCATGCACCTCAGCAGATAGACAGACTGACTGATAGGCTGACATACATGCAGATACTTTATTTGGGGTCCTGAGCTCTGGAACTGAGTTGTTATTCTCAGTTACCTCTAATGTGTATGCTGTAATCTATGGTAAGAAAAATTTTACAGGACCCTATTTATCCAATTTGATGAATTCTTTACAAGCAGATTACTTATAATTTATAATCATTCATGGATTCTTTCAAAGTAATTTATTTAGTGTCTACGATGTTTTAGGCACTCTATTACTACTATTAAAACAATAATAAATCAAAGTCTCTAATGCCCAGGAGTTCAGAATCTATTGGGTAATGTATATATAATATATTATATATTTGGATATCTAAATAAATATTTATAAAGTGCTATAGAAAAAATATCAGACAGACACTAACTGTGGCTAGTGATTTGGGGAAAGATTTAAATCATTTAGTAATTGGGCTGAAATTTGAATTATGGTAAGATTCCATTTTCCAAACATATCCTGGTTTGTTAAGAGTTCTTTGTTACAGAAAATTGCACACACACTAATTTTGGAGGATTCTCTCCAGTAAGAGTAAGTAAATTCAGGTACATAATAAGAAAGCCATTATTTTTATATTTTCTTTTCATGTATTTTGTACATAATTGTTGAAATAAATGATATCACTAAGCCAAATCTTCAAGTTAAACCTTTCAATGTCAAGACTTCTGGGGTAGAAGCAAGGTAAAATAATATATCATTGTTATTGCTCTCTAAAGATAAGTTACACAGTAATCAATAGTGATATTTCCTCAGAAGAATGATACAATGAAAACTTTGTACATTTTCAATGACCCAGGTGGCAGAACTTCTTTTTTATTATCTCACATAAAGGTCCAAAATGACATCCAGGAATCAAGACCATGCAATCATCAACAAAAGACTTCATAAAACTAAATGAATAAAATGCTAACTACATAGGTGCCTGACCATGATTAGCTATAATTGCTCATCTCAATAGGGGCTGATTACTTCTGGCATAGTAGGAAGTTCAAGCATTTTATCATTGTTTTATTCCATTAAGCTCTCATTGCATCATCAGAAAAAAAGTCAATAATGACTTTATCAATTAGATTAAGAAAAAATATCAAGAATAATTATAATGATCAGTCCTGATCTTACCCATAATTGCTGAATGTAAGAAGATGTCAAAATAAATATTAGGAATTTCAATAATAAAGATTTAAGAAGGGTGAGAATAGACAAAATGAAGACATGGAGAGAATAGGCATTGCAGATGTTGCATTTTGTCCTTTGATATCAGAAATAGGTAGTTAGGAAGGGATACCAAAGGTATCTTCCCACCCCAGGATTCACAACTACAGATGGTTGCTATTATTAAGAACATTAGTATTATTTTTAAGAATAAATGGGGGAATGAAAACAACTGAAATATAGGTAGAAAGTGATATTTAAAAAATGGTGAACTTCTGGTTGGTTCATATTTGTTTATAGGCTAATGTGATGTGAAAACAGAGCTGGGCTGAAATGACAGGACATAGATTCCAGTAGTGACTGTCCCACTAACTTGATATGTTATTCTGAGAATTAATTTTATCACAACAAAAAACCAGTAATTTTACTTGATCTGTCTGCTTTAGAAGACTCCCTAAGCATCAAAAGAATTAATGTGAATATAATTTTCAAATATGATGTTTCATGAAAATAAGTATCACTCATAATCTTTTTAGTCTATGCTCATTTCTTCATTAATGTAGCCTACAATGTAGTGATTTTCAGACTTTTTCTTTCCAATTTTTGATCATGTGACTCTTTTTCCCCCCCTTTCCTTCCAATATCATCAAATGGGTCAATGTACCTATTGAGGATGGGCTATTGGTTGGACAGAGCAAAAGATTACAGCTGAAGTTACTATTTCAGTAACTTTCTCCAGGAATTTAGTGAAAAAAATCTGACAAGCTATTGTTAGCAGTGTTCTTACAGCCAAAGCATGTCGGAAAAGCAACCCAAATCCCACAATGTACTCATTTGTGTAAGTGAGTCTATATATTTTATGTTCCCCTGTACAGGGTATCGCGTGCAATATGTTTCTTTTACAAAGAAGCAGTTTGTTTTCATGGAACCATTCTCTGGAAACAGAATCTTCTCCCCAGTCCCTAGGTATTGTTTAGAGAATAGAATAAAATGTTTTATTATTATTAAATTCCTTAAGGCAACAGGAGTCAAAGTCTAATCAATTTCTGATTCTTTCTTAAATGACTCTACTTGCATGGGAATATACAACTGTGTCAAATATTTAGTTATTACATGTTCTTTTCTTAGTATCTTTTCTTTCTCTTGGCCTTTTCTTTTTAATGTTTCTTGATTTCCACATCATTATCCCCCAGAAACTAATAAGTATTAATAGGCAGAGTCAAGATTCAAGTGCTGTGATCCATGATGGTGATTAGAGAGGAATGTGCAGTCCCTATTTCCTGCCTCAAGGCTTATAAAGGGTTAAAATAACAAAAGCTTAAAATTAGGAACACAGAGAGCCTATAAAGCCATTTAGCAGTTTTAGCAGAACATAAAGTTACCTCAAAAACAAGTAGTGATAATTGCTTAATTAGAAGATTGGCTAGGTATTAAGAGATTTCTGAGAAGAAAGCATGAACATAAAGGAATAAAAGCTGGGCTATAAAGATAATTCTCCTTTTTAATGTTTCCAGTTCAAAAAATATTGGTGATCTTTTAGATGTTAAGAAATAGTGCCATGTAGAAAATAGTAAAAGTAATTAAAAGAGGGTCATTATAGAGCAGCATGACTAGTTTGCTTTATTCACGGATGATCCACCAATTAAAAAAATGCTGAATTGAAAAGAGCTTTAAGTGTTGACATTCTCTAAACTGATATTATCAATGGCTCAAAATTCTACATATTTAATTAAGTGCAGTAATCAGCATTACAGAATTAGTTGTTTCACAATTTCAAAGGCCCTGTATATCCTGAATTTTTCAAATCATTCTTAATTTTAAAAAATTTTATTCGTAACTTACATATACTGAATTTATAACCCACATATATTAAAATTCACTTATAGGTATACATTATGTGTTTTTACAAATACATAAAGTCATGTAACCTCCGTCACAGCAAGATACAGAAGAAGGCCATAGAAACCACTCACATCAGTGAACACAGAAACCATTCACATAGAAACCACTTACACAGTCTCTCTGTAATCAAAACTACCCTCCTCCACCCTTAAATCAGGTAAACCACAGAAATGCTCCCTGTCCTTATGGTTTTGCCTTTGCCATGAGCATACCTATAGTTGGAAAAATTGGATTTATTATTCTTTGCAAGATGGGAGAATACACAACATAGGTAACCACAAGGCATCTCAGAAAGAGGATGATAGAAGAAGCTTTTATCGAATTTGTGCTTTGGTAGATAATTTGGGGAAGGAACTAAGGAAGCAGGGGTTTAATCTAGACTCAGTACTGTCAGAAAGTGAGAGCATTCTACTACGTCTGGGTAGCTCAATAAATCTCTATGTGGAAGACAATGTAGACAGAGAAAGAATCAGGCTTAATTGGTAAAGAAGTAGATGTTACTTGTTGATAGCACTATAAGAATGTTTCATATAGGAATGCTTGTGATAACACTGAAGTCTAGCTCTGGGCCTCCAACAAGCATCTGGATGTCAAGGACCACCTTTTTTTCTCACATTCATGTAAATTAATGTGGTCTAATCCAAAAATTTGGTTGTGGTACAATGTTAGTTTTTCTCAACAACCCATTCTCAACCTTTCTCAAATAGTCTTCTGTTTAACAACCTCCAAATGACTTTCTAAGTTATTCAGAGCAAAATCCAAATTTTTTATAACAACCCTGCAAGGACCTAAGTGATCTCTCTGTCACTGCTCTAACCTAAAATTTTATTATTCTCTTGCTTTACTCACTCAGCTCCAACCACTGGACCCAATGGCTGGTTCTGAATCACACAGAGTATTTCCTACATCTGCATGTTTCCAATTGCTTCCCTTATGCCTGGAATGATTCCCCCCAACTCCAGTTGTCTGTAGGGCTTAAAGTTTTTTCTCTAATTTCTCCACCTCAGTGAGGTCCGTAACAACCATAACTGCAACATGGTCAGCACACTATAATGCCATCTACCTTCTTATTCTTTTCCAAACCATTTTCCTCTTTTTAATATATTAATACTATACAGTGTCCCAGTTTATTATGTTATGTAAACCACAAGAGGACAGAAATTTGTGTGCATTTACCTCATTTTGTAAGACCAGCACACAGCACAGTGCATAGTACTCAGATGAATAACTGTCCACGTAGCTAGAACTTTACTTCCCATCCTCCCTCGCAGCTGGCTATGACCACGTAACTAAGACCTCACAAGCGGAACAGGACCAGAAGTAATCTGTGAACTTTCTGCCTCACTCACTTCAAAGAATAACAGTACTTTGGATTTCCCCTGTCTTCTTGGGAAGACAAATTAATGAAGTCCCGCTTGAATCTCACAGATATGAAAATGTACCAGTAGATGAAGGTGCAAGAAAAGATGTTTTGCTAAACTGAACTATATTTATCTAGGGACTGCCATATAAGAGAGAATCAGACTTGTGTTTGCCTTCATTCATATTTTGGGTTATTTCTTGTTATGATATAACAGTTTATCCTTCACCTCCACTATTACACACGATCCAATCACTCTATTTAATTTCCTCTCATGTTATTTCTACAAATATTTGCCATAAATTTTGATAATCAAAATCGGAGAATTTTTAAAATTTTTCTTGAACCAAAAATTTATGAGTATCTCTAGAACACTGGCAGCAATGATTCTTCTCATATAAACATCTATCTTGAGTTTTGCTAAGAGTGGAAATAGCAGTGCTATGCTGACTCTGGTGCTAGTTAGAATATATAGAACCTATGGGATTTTTAAATTTTAAAATGAGAGCACTAATGCATTTTTGTTGGTCATGTATCCAGTAGAGGGAAAAAGATTTGATGATATAAATTTGATGATACAAATTTTCAGTTATATAATTATTAAAGATATACAGCAGTGAACGTGTTATTGTAGTTAATGCATATGTGCAATATCAACATATATCTGATTATGTTGATGTTGTGCATAGAAATTTCTAGACATTTATTCCATGGCCCTTAGCTCAATGATGTTTACTTTGTCAATCTATTTTGATATATTGAGTTCAAACATTAGATCTGCAACTTTTTATCAATGTTAGTGTCAAGAATTTTTTTTTTTTTTGAGACAGAGTCTCACTCTGTTGCCCTGAGTAAAGTGTTGTGGTATCAGCCTAGCTCAGAGCAACCTCAAAATCCTGGGCTCAGGTGATCCTCCTGTCTCAGCCTACCAAGCAGCTGGGACTACAGGCACTGGCTACCACACCCGACTAAATTTTTGATTCTATTTTTAGTTACCTGGTTAATTTTTTTTCTTGTTTTAGTAGAGATGGAGTCTCGCTCTTGCTCAGGGTGGTCTCGAATTTCTGATCTCAAGCCATCCTCCTGCCTCAGCCTCTCAGAGTGCTAGGATCATAGGTGTGAGCCACTGTGCCCGGCCAGTATCAAGAAAATTACTTCACTCGCGAAACATAGCTGTAAAACATGATTAGCAATAGCACTGCCTCAGAAATTTTCGAGAAATGAATAAATAACATATTATGAATCAGAACAATGCACTTATTAACTAAATGTGCAGGAGAAAGTTATTTAAACTCTTTGAGCCACATATTTTTCATTTGTATATTGAAAGTCTTAATAGTGATAAAAATGAAATAACATAATTTACGTAAACTGCTTAGATTAGTACCTGATACAATGACTGTTACAGTAATTTTTTGCTGTTATTATTACTTTGAAAGACTCTATATGGCTGAGCATACCCAGATCTGACTTTTTTATCATAATGAGCAAAATTGTCATAATGGTAAATATACAAATGTGGAGATTTATTATTATAAGTCAAAATTTTAGAGTAGGCATTTCCTTGAATGTTTGCTTTGAGCATTAAACTTATACTTAATTTAATTGGAATTCCAAAAATGAATAACTGAGTCTAATATTAATAATTTGCTGTGGGCATTCATTTATGATTCACCAGCAATGACTTAAAATGAGGCTTGGTCTCTTCTCACTTATCTATTTAAATTTATGTCCCTCTAAAGGCTATGAAGAGCCAATGTCCTACCACAGAAAAAGAGTATCAATAGCAATAATAATAGAGATAAAATTAAAATAAATATCAATTGTATCGTGCCTGGCTTCAGTTCTTATGAGACATTGCATAAATATCAGATTAAATAATAGTGTGAGTACTATGAAAATATAATTACATTTAAAGATAAAAACCAAGTGTTTTCCAGTGTCAATTGGCCTATGTGTTTTTTTAAAGCTTAATGTCCCCTTTAAATGAGACCACAGATATGAATTTCATATCTTCTGAAGCAGAGATGTACAATTAATGCAAATTAAATTTTGTTTGAATTTAATGATAGATATTTTCTTATCATTTACCATAATTTTCCCTTATTTGTATCCTTAAGCACTTCATGTTTCATTCAGAATTAGAACAATAAAAATTTATATTTGCATATATTCTCTTTAATCTGTATAAGATCAACCATAATCTGTGTCTGACTTTAGAAAGAAAAAGACTAAAAGTCATAGATAACAGGGTCAGAGAAGCTACTCAAAAGACGGCATGGGAAAATTATAATAGCTAAAAATATTTTTCTCAAAACTGAACTCAGAAAATAAGAGATCAAGATCGAGATGAAGGGATAAAGCAAGTTGCAAATTTTTATAGTTATTTGTATAAGAATGGCAATGGTGATTTATTAGCAAATTTATTTTTCTTTTGGCAAGTATAGCAAAATACAGTCCTAACACTAATTAGTCAGCATTTTATCTCATCTTTCTTGATATCTCCTTAGAGTGGTGACCTTGCATGGGGTTGACACAAGTTATTTGGCTATCTTGAACCCTTGCATCAAAGATATGCAATGTTTCTAGAGGGGCCCTCATCCTATAATCTCATACCAGAAAACAAAATCACATAAAATATATCATTATAGAAATTATTTTTCAATACTTCTTCCAAAAAAACAAAAAACATCTTTATTTAAGGAAAAAATCTGAGCACTTTTGATATAGAACTGAATTTTGGAAAAATTAACTCTAGCAGACGGCAGACACCAAATCAGCAGATTTAAAAATTTATGACTCTCTATATAGAAATGCAGGATGTTTATACTACTGTGTGCTACTGTTCTTGCTGATAGGCAGAGTTTGAAGTATTCTCTGATGGCTATATTCCTTAGGAAATTTTCCCTCATTGGAGGACCTGTAGCATTTATTTTCTGTCTCACTACTCTAATTCATGGATTCATTCATTAGCTAAAGGAGGATGTTTTTCTCTTGAAACAAGGAGAAAGAAAAGGAAATTTAAAAATATCATATTTATATTATAAATAATGTTTATTTAAATATGAAGGAAATTTAAAGCCATGATAATAATTATGAGAAATTACAGGATCTTTGGTTATGTGAATGTATAATTTGTTCTATTCCATACTAGTTGGCAAATACTTCTCCTTCATATTTCGACAAACACACTACAGTACATATGTTTTCGGCTCTTGATGTCAAAGAGTTGTCACCCCATGATCTGAATGATCTTTTTGCTATCTGAAGCTGATAAACCTTTAGCCTTCCCCTACTTACCAATCTCACTTCTTCCTTTAAAGTTGATTTTGTACCGGAGCAGGTGTAGGTCAGAAAAAATAAAATAAAATAAACTTGATTCTGCTTTAGTTAAACAAGTGTAACTCTTTTTTTGCCTCTCTTTCTTAGTCATTTGCAACCATTGTCTTTTTAGGATAATATGTTCCTCTACATCCAGTTTTGATTAATATATTCCAAAGTATTTGTCAAGCTCTCTGTTAAATTACTCTGATTTCATGAATGCCTTCTTGTAGTATTTATGTAGCATGCAATGCATGCTGCTTTGCTTTGCATTCTTTTTTTAGAAAACATAATTTATTCCTTGATACATTTTATTATTTTTT
>VBSM01003176.1:18650753-18666823 GCA_008086735.1 Cheirogaleus medius | reverse complement strand
CGCCCGGCCAATATGTCAAACTTCTTTATTGTTACTACATCTGTTATGGTGATCTGTGACTAGTGATCTTTGATGTTACTATTGTAATTCTTTTGGGGCACCATAAACTCGCCCATATAAGATGGTAAACTTAAAAAATAAATGTTGTATATATTCCGACTGTTCCATCAAACAGCCATTCCCCATCTCTCTCTCTCTCTCTCCCTGTTCCCTAACACAATAATATTGAAATTAGGCCAATTAATGGCCTCTAAGTGTTCAAGTGAAAGGAAGAGTTACACATCTCTCATTTTAAGTCAAGGTAGAAATGGTTCAGCTTAGTGAAGAAGCCATGTCAAAAGCCAAGAGATAGGCCAAAGATCTAGGCCTCTCATGCCAAACAGCCAAGTTATGAATGCCAGGGAAAAGTTTTTGAAGAAAATTAAAAGTGTTACTTCAGTAAACACATGAATGATAAGAAAGGGAAGCCGAGTTATTGCTGATATGGAGAAAGTTTTAGTGGTCTGGATGGAAGACCACTAAAGGCACAATATTCCCTTAAGCTAAAGGCTAAAGGCTAAAGCCTAATCCAGAGCAAGACCCTAACTCTCTTCAATTCTATGAGGGCTGAGAGAGGTGGGAAAACTACAGAAGAAAAGTTGGAAGCTAGCAGAAGTAGGTTTAAGGAAAGAAGAGGTCTCCATAACATAAAAGGGCAAGGTGAAGCAGCAGGTGCTAATGTACAAACTCCAGAAAATTATCCAGAAGATCTAACTAAGAACATTGATGAAGATGGCTACACTAAACAACAGATTTCAATGTAGACAAAACAAGCTTCTATTGGAAGAACATATATTCCAGGACTTTCAGAGCTAGAGAGAAATCAATGCCTGACTTCAAAGCATCAAAGGACAATCTGATTCTCTTGTCAAGGGCTAATGCAACTGGTTACTTTAAGTTGGAGGCAATGCTAATTTACCATTTTGAAAATTCTGTGGCTTATAAGAATTATGCTAAATTTACTCTGCCTGTGCTCTATACATGGAAAAACACAACCTGGATGATAGCACATCTGTTTATGGTATGGTTTACTGAATATTTTAAGCCCACTGTTCAAATCTGCTACACAGAAAAAGATTACTCCTTTCAAAATATCACTGCTCCTTGACAATATACCTGGTCACTTGGTCACTCAAGAGCTCTGATAGAGATATGGAAGGAGATTAATGTTGTTTTCAAGCTGCTAGCACAACATTCATTTTGCCTCTCCTAGATCAAGGATTAATTTTGACTTTTTAAAAATAATAAAGTTTTATCATTTAAGAAATATATTTCATGAGGCTATAGCTTCGATAAATAATGATTACTCTGATGGATCTAGGTAAAGTAAATTAAAAACCTGCTGGGAAAAAATTATTTTATGTGCCATCAAGGACATTTGTGATCCAGGAGAGGAGATGAAAATATCAATATTAACAGGAGTTTGGAAGAAGTGGATTCCTACACTCAAGGATCACTTGAGGGGTTCAAGATTTCAGTGGAGGAAGTAGCTGCAAATATAGTGGAAACAGAGTACTAGAATTATATGTGGAACAAAAAGATGTGATTGAATTGCTGCAATCTCATGATCAAACTTGAAAAGATAAGGAGTTGTCTCTTATGAATAAACAAAGAAAGTGGTTTCCTGAGATGGAATCTAGTCCTGGTGAAGACGCCATGAACATTGTTGAAATGACAACAAAGGATTCAGAATTGTCCATAAACTTAATTGATAAAGCAGTGGCAAAGGTTTTAGAAGAAACTCTCCAATTTTGAAAGAAGTTTTAGTCAATCCTTGGGCGAAGAGATAATTTGAATACGTTACAGAGAAATTCAATATACGAGTACACAGAAGTCAACCTGATTAATCAATGAGTCTAATATACTTGTGCTGTTAATAATATTTATAAAATGTAAATGTTAAAAATAACTGTAAGGAAATAAACATAGAACTTCTGCAAAGGTATTTGAAGATTAAAATTTATTATGCCAATCCACATTTTATTGTTCACTCTATAATTATTCAGAGATCATGAATGTGTAGATATACTCTTTAATTTTTTTAATTTAAAACTAATTGCAGCTTTTGAGGTTATTAATCAAGGAACAAGGCAAGCCCACTTGACTCTTTGTCCAAATATTTTGGTACTCCATACTCCTATGACATTTGCCTTGTTTCAAAAGGTCTTCTAAAAAATGGTAGCTTTACATGAAATCACTTGGATATTTATCTGAATATATTTCTTGGAAAAATGTAGCCCAATTTTAGATACCTGAATACCACCTAGTTACACCAGTGTTGCAAAGCTGCCTTAAAAGCCTTATTCCTAAAATCTTAGATTTCAAAATTAAAGCAAACTTATCTTTGAATAAATTGGACTATTTGATAAAATTTGTCACTTATTTTAGGGATTTCCTTTAAGAAATAGTAATTACTGTGGTATGCAGCATAATAGATTCTATTAGAGAGTTCAAATTGGTAGGGAGTAATTTAAAGAACATGGTTAAAGGATAGTGTCGTCAAATATATAATAGTTTTTATTTTGTTACTGTAGTATACTTTTTTTCCCATGCTATTAAGGGATGAGCCCAAATGTAATGAATTTTATTGTACATAAGAGTCACCATTAAGGTGATATAATTCTGATCAGGCCACTAAGAGACATACTAGATATTTTCCTTGGAAATAATTCTAAATTCTGTATTATTTTAGGTGTTCACATGCCTGAATGCAATAGAATGAAGAAACTGATAATATTTCAAATCATTTATTATGTAAGTATTCATTTAATGTATTTTTTCCTTAGTACATAGTAAAAAGAAACCATTGCGGCAATACTGCTATTGAATTAGAGATCAATTATAAATCTTAAAGAAGAGCTAAACTTTAACAAAAAGATTTGGGGAGATAAAGAACATCATTTTATTCAAAAAATTTGATTGTCTAAAATGTTACTATGGTATATTTTATAGTCATGTTACAATTACTACTCATTTTTACTTGCAGAGATACAAAATCACAAGCTGGTATAACTATTCATAAATAAAAGAGTAGAGATTAAAATGCATGTGCTATATAGAAAATTTTGAATTTTTCATTTACATTATTCATTAACTACAGATGTAGCAATATAGTAGAATTTGAGATTCACCACTGAAGTTATGTTCCCTATATTTATATGTGACTACACAAGCTGCTTAAGCAGCATACTAGTGCTTTCTTTAAAAGAAATTGAAAATGGACTGAATGTTCAAGGTTGGATGAGCCCTGCAATTTGTCCAAGAACCTAAGAAATCCATTCACCAGAAGACAATTTTTAAAAGAAAAGTCTTTGACATTTTACAAAAATCACACAATTCATCTTGCTTTTAAGTTCATTTTTCTGCATGAAGTTGACCATATATTGGATCAAGTGATTGTTTCATTTTCAATTTTATAAATTTTCAGGCAATTTTTATGGAAGAATCTTGTGTTTTCAAATAAGGATAGCAGCTGTTATAAGAGAGAAGTTCTCAATTAACACATCTCGTCAAACCAGATTGATCAATACTATATCAAATCAATTTAGGCAGAACCTATTACAAGCTACCATCAAGAAGAAAAGAAAAAGAAATCATGATCCTTCTCTTCCAGATGCTACCATCTTACTGAGAAGATTAGATATATATTATCACACATCACTCTGTGCTGCCTTCAGCATACGCATTTTAAAAATATATAATATTCATTACTAATTTTAAGTTAGAATTATCAAAAATGGATAAAAATGGATCACAATTCCACCCAAAGATAATACGTACTTACATTTTAAGAATAATATGTACACATGATAAAAAATTCCAAGGTAAGGAAAGTGATAAAATTTATAAAATTTCCTCTCTCCTTTCTTAATTTCTACTCCTTCTAAGTGTGACTAGTATTGAAAGTTGTATTTGTAAAGCCAGAATTTATACTTTTATGTTAATATATATGTATTTATTCATATCATGATATGTATTCTTATAATTTACTCAAAATTAATTATTCTATATATGTACCTATTGTGTACCTATTTTGCTCACTTAATAACATGACTTAAAAATTGTTCTATCTCACACACATAGTTTTCCATTGTATTATTATAGTCTATCAAAATTTATTTCACGGGTTTGTGTATTTTCCAGGTTTGCTATTATAAACATCTTTTAATGTGTGTCTTGGCTAAATCTCACTGAATATTCTACTAGTACAAACGTTGCATCAGCTCTCAATTGTTACTATACAAGGCAGAAGCTAAATTAAATTGACTTAAGCAAAAGGAGAATTTACTGAATAATATAAATGAAAATTCAAAGTTTTTCTGATCTTAGGCATAGCTTCATTTCTTAATTACATGTGCCATCAAGTAAATCCTATCACTTTATTTCTGGGACAAGTTGCCTCCATGTAGTGAACGTGATATTAGTTGGAACCCGGTGGCTCATCTTACTAAGTATTTCCTATTGGAAACAGAAATTATTTCCAAATAATCTAAACAGCAGAATTGCAAAGGAGATTCTGATTGTCCTTATTTAATTTTCCAGTCTATTGTTGAACTGCTCTTGGTGTGCAAGGTCATGAGATTAAACTTCAGTTCATAACTGATCTTATGTGTGGCTGGCAGGTGGAGTTAGTCCCTGCTGAGTGAAAAGAGAGAAGTTCTGCTTCCCAATGACAAAAAAGATGCTAAGAAGGAAAACTCTAAATAAGTCTATCACAGTAGTTTTATGTTCATTTTAAATGGTACAATATACCAGGACAAAGTGTTTTGCCCTTAAAAAAATGATGTCTTTAAATCACATCTAGTATTAATATCATGAACCTTTCTTTCTTTTAGTTAGTGTTTTTCTGATATATCTATTGTAATTGGGAAATATTATTTCCATCTTTAAATGTCCATGGAGGAAATGAATGCTCCTCTTCACTTCCCAGGATGGAAAAAGTATGAGAGAAATGCCTCTTAAAGATAGGAGCCACTTATCCAACTGGCAAGATTGGTAGAAAAATATTGAGTATGTTCTGCATTGTTCTGCCCTTTGTTCTTCAAAGGTGCCAATACTTTATCTATTTTCCATGTGGCAAACTTATTAGGTTCAGCAGTTTAGTATTTTTAAAGTTCAATATAAGAGGAAGATAGTAGAAACCTACTGGACTTCCAATTAAGCCATATTCTCATATCCAGACATTATCAGTAATTAATGCTCCTCTTTATCTCCATTTGTCTGATGCCTGAGTCTTGTTTTTGAACTTGAAACGAACTCCTAAAATAGCAACATATTATTTTGTTGTTTTGAAATTTTGAGAAGTAATCACAAATACTAGTGTGAGCACTGAAATACAGGTGGACAATTTGAGGCTTTGGCCTACGCCAAGTGCATACTCTTAGTTTAAGAGGATTTTTACTGAAATGATTCACTTTCTAGGGTTGGTCATATCAACTCCACTGGATCACAGCCTAGACTGGCATTTGCTGAAGGAATTCCAATAATATTCCTGCATCAACATGAGACTTATCTGGCTAAGACTGAGTATAATAAAAAATAGCAATATGATTTTTTAATTTTAACTTCTTTATGCTTAATTTTCTTCTTTGATTTCTTTATAATTTTATTTAAAAGAGCAAGTTACTTAAATTGTGAACTTTATTTTTAACTGTAATGCAATAATGGAAGGGAATAAATATTTTTTGAATTTAGTGTATTTTAATAACATTGACATTTTACTATGTAGAGTAATTTTTATTGTCATTTGGATTCATTGCAAAACACAAATGTGCCATCTGAGAGCACATGACCAGATACATATGATATAAGAATTAGACTAGGGTATGATTATTTTTGCCTGGAATGCATTTTAATGCCTTGAGGCTTTGGGATAAATGCCAAACTGCTCATCAGTAGTACTGGGAAGAGTCCACAAAACTATAGGACTAGTGATAAGGAGAGCAGCTTCACCAAGGTCTTGCTTTTTTTATATATTGCTGACCAGCTCACTTCTGGTTGATTGTAGGATCAATTGCTAAGCCCAATGGGTTGAGTAAAAAGATGAAGAGAGCTGGAGAAAGAAATCCCTAAACTCATATCCAGAGAGGGAAAACATGGGAGAAACATATTTATCCTTGTCCCCAAATCCCAACCTGCAGGCCTGATTCCTCCCTAAAGAGGAGTAAGAAGGAGTGATTAATTTACCTGGAAAGAGCAAAAAAAACAGGCAACTGAGCGAGAATACCTGACTCAGGTTTGGCTTCATTTCATGATGCTGCTTTTCTGAACTTACCCAGCTCTCTTCTCATCCATGTGGTAAGCTCACTGAGGCAGCTTCCCTTCCTCTGCTGTTTAAGCAACTGTTTAAACTGCTCTGAATTCAGAGAGGAGGTTATAAGAAGCACAATCGACTGCAAATAAGGATGTGTTTAAAGCAGAAAGTTTTTAAACATCCCCAGGGAGACTCTGTTGCTAGTCCTTGAAATGAGCTGAATAAAGCCAGGCAATTCAGCAACAAAGGAATCATTCTGGCTTGGGACCAATGCAAGCAGTCACAAAGGGACAGGAGAATGTGGTCACAAACAAGTACCTTCTCAGTAAACTGTTTGATAGGCAGTTTAGGGCCATGTTCCTATCTCTTGGCTCTAAAAAGCTCAGATACAGGTTTTTTTTGTTTTTTGTTTTTGTTTTTTAAATCTTTACATCAACATGAATTTTTCTCCTCCTGTGTTTGATCTAGTGTGTTGGTAAACTTTGACCTTTACCTCCACAACGTGGTCTCAGCAAATAAAACTCTTTTTCCATTTCAACTTACCATAGGGTTCTTGTAAATCATTGTCCCCACACGTGTCATGCTTCCAAGGCAGCCAATACCACCAACTCTCTGTGTCACCCTGGATATACCAGAGTCCATGATTTATTACAATTATCATATGTGGGATTTAAATATTTTGAATAAAACTTGCAAGCTTAACATTGAAACTTTCAGTACCTAAAAGACTTAGCAAATAATAAAGTTTTCATTTGCCACTGGGTTTTTTTGGAATATTTCTTCATTTCTGTTACTATCTGTCTTTCTAGCAATGTTTCCCAGAGCATCAGTACATTTCCTCTAAAATAACAGACTGTACATGTAACCAAGGATAAATAAATGAATACTCCAGTGCCTCCAGAGTAATTCATAAACTTGAATGAAGAAAAAATACTGTAAAGAAATGAAATATCACAAATACAGTGTACCAATTTTAAATAACTACATGAGCAGGACCAAAGCTATTCCTTTGTTTATAGAATTTGCATTTCAAAACTTAATTCAATTTTTTTTTCTTTTTTGGAAAAAGACAGATGAATATCATAGTGTAGAAGTCCAAACAGACCAGCAGAAATCACAAGTGCATGACCAATTTTCAGCACTGAGATAAATTTCCCTTTGTTCTCTTGCCCAGCCTTTCCAAAATCCTGTTAAAGTCAGTATAGGCTCAAAGCTGATCACTTGTCTAGTTCTTACAAATCATTTCCTTAAAAGAGTGAAAATTATCAGACAGCTGCAGCAGTTTAGCTTACAGGGAAGCATAGAATGTCATTTTCAAGGTAAGTATGCAGCTGTCTTCCTGTCACTTAGCTTTTTTAAGACAAATATAATTAAATGTCTACCTAAAATGGTTGACAGAATAATTCTTAGCATACTAATTAAATTTGTCATAAGGCAACAAAACCACAATTCTTCTCCTAAATTTTGCTTCTGGGTAGCAAAGCTGAAGGCTCTTCTGACTTGAAGTAAAATACATAACTACTTCTTGACTAACTTGCTTATAGTATATGTTAAATCAAATTGTACTTCATTTTTTTTTTACTGAGCTTCTTTCCTCAATAAGAAATAGAACATTTATCAGATTATGGAATATTAAATGTTTCCTGAGAGAAAAAGGAACTCTTGTCTGGTCTTCTGAATTTATTTATTTTCCTCAGTTCTCAGGTATAGTTTTCTTAAATTTAAGTTAAACAGGAGGCAAAACCCCTTTGAATTCCATGCTTTTTATATGGATGAAATTGTAACAGGCTTATTAAGAGTTTGGATCCAGGGCCTATATGTAATAATGTGATGGCTAAATCCTTGACAAAGTTGCATTTATTAATGTTATCTATTGAGCAGATGTCTCATTTGAATACCTATTCATTTGCTTTGTTTATTTGTTTATATTTATCACAATTTAAATGGAACTGCAAATTTTTGGGGTGGTTTTATTTTTGGAAAGTATAGAACTGAGTTTATAAATTGAACTTTACATGTTGCATGAGACATTGGCTAGTGTCTCTGTAGTGTTTTCCTTAATAATGTATGTTTACAGTCAATATCACTAATATGTGTAGAAATTAGTTTATTTAGTACCACATGAGCTCTGGACTATGTATCAGTTCTTATAAATATTTATCAAATTGTTCACAATTTAAATATTTTTAAATACTTAGGAGATGCTATAGAATAAAGGAAGCCAGTGTGGGTGAGTCCAAGGCATACTTTCTTTTTGTATGAAAAAGAAGAGAAAAAATTAGCTCTAGGGAAACATTGTTTCATTTAAAGGGTGAAGAGTTCATAATGCTTCCTCCCTTTTTCTTTTTCCTCAGCACTGGAAGGAAACTTTGCATATACCTGTGAGAACAGAACCGTGAGATCCAGGTACATTGTATTTATTTGTTTGAGGTCAAGCAGAAACTATGCTCTGACTCCTAATAAAAAGCAATCCCTCAACATTGAGCTCTTATATATATTGAATTCTTGGTTTCTCAGAATTCATATCTCTGTAGTTATGACATTTCCTTGGAAAGAAAGTGTTCAACTATGAAAATACTCACTATTCAACTGACCACTATAAAATTCTACTTAAAACTAGTACCAAAACAGCATGGTATTGTCACAAGAACAGAAATACAGAACTTTGGAATATGACGGAGATCCCAGATATAAAACCATCCTCATATTGTCATCTAATCTTTGACAAAGCAGACAAAAGTCTACATTGGGGAAAATAATCTCTATTCAATAAGTAGTGCTGGGAAAACTGCATATCCACATGCAGAAGATTGAAACTGGATTCCCCCCTCACCTCTCACAAAAATCAAATCACGTTGGATAACAGATTTAAACATAAAGCACAAAAGCTTAAGAATTCTGGAAGAAAATGTTGGTAAGACTCTTTTAGACATAGCGTAGGTGAAGAATTTATGAAGAAGACCCCCAAAGCAATAACATCAGCAACAAAAATAAACAAGTGAGACCTGATCAAATTAAAAAACTTATGCACAGCCAAGGAAATTATCATTAAAGCAAATAGACAACCTACAGAATGGGAGAAAATATTTGCTTTCTACACATCCAATAAAGGGCTGATAACAAGAATCTATATAGGAATTAAGAAAATCAATAAGAAAAATCAAACAATTCCATCAATAAATGGGCAAAGAACATGAACAAAAACTTTTCAAAAGAAGACAGAATAATGACCAGCAAACATATAAAAAAGTGCTGAACATTTTTAATCATTAGGAAAATGCAAATCAAAACTACAATGAGATATCACCCAACTACAGTGAGAATGGCCTCTATCAAAAAGTCCCAAAATAACAAATGCTGGCATGGATATGGAGAGATTGGAACACTCTTACACTGCTGGTGGGACTGCAAATTATTACAACCCCTGTGGAAAGTAATTTAGAGATACCTCAAAGAGCTAAAAATAGAAATACCATTGACCCAGCCATCTCACTACTAAGCATCTAGCCAAAGGAAAAAATCTCATTCTATAATAAAGACATCTGCACTCAAATGTTTATAGCAGCACAATTTACAATTGCAAAGATGTGGAAACAACCCAAATGCCCATCAATACATGAGTGGATTAACAAAATGTGGTATATGTATACCATGGAATACTACTTAACTACAAAAAACAGTGGTGATCTAGCACCTCTTATATTATCCTGGATAGAGATAGAGCCCATCCTTCAAAGTGAGATATCACAAGGATGGAAAAATATGCACCACATGTACTCACCATCAAACTGGTACTAATTGATCAACACTAAGGTACTCACATGGTAGTAATACTCATTGGGTGCCAGTCAGGTAGGGGGTTAGAGAGATGGGGAGTGGAGTGGGTCAGAGAGTAAACCTACAGCTAATGGAAACGGGGTACACTGTATGGGGGAAGGACAGGCTTGTAACACTGGCTTGGGTGAGGCAAATGCATTTCATGTAACCAACATGTTTGTACCCCTCTAATATCCTGAATTAGAAAAAAAAATCAGTAGACTTTGAATAAGGCAGATTTCCTTCCAATATATGGGTAGTCCTTATCCAATGAGTTAAAGGCTTTGAGAGAAATGACTGAGGTTTCCTGAAGAAGAAGAAATTTTCCTCTAGATTATAACAAAGAAATCAACCCCTGCCTGCTTACCTGTAGAATTCAGATTCAAGACTCAACTCTTATTTGAGTCTCCAGCTTGCTGGTTTTCCATATGGATTTCAGAATTTACCAGCCCCCATATCATGGAAGCTAATTTTAAAATAAATTTCTCTCTCTGCAAAAAAATAAAAAACCAAGATCTTATCTGTGTGATAAAATTTGAAAATAATAAATATGTCACCCAGCAATTGAGGTTTTGATTATGTGAATTGCATATTTTTCTTCCTTTGTATCTCTTTTATTGTCTAGTATGCTACTGGAAAACTCATTATTGCTCAATTAACACTTATTGATTTACTGATTAATTTGTAAAAATAAAGTGACAAGTGATCTAATGTTTATGTAGTTTAATCTCAGTGATTAATCCTCTGTGTCTATCAGCACAAAATTATTTCCCATTTTAAAAGCTGCCACCCTAATTAGTTTCTAGTATGTAAATAATAATGAGTATGTTTTTCAAAATTTAATTTGCTCTCCTTGGTCTCAAGTAAATAGAATATATGACTTTGTATTTTTTTGTTTGAAAGCTCAAATTTTAAATCTAAACCCTTAAATCTATGATACTGTGTTATTTGAGCTAAATCACGTTTTCTGATGATATTAATACATAATCAATTTATTACTAATTAGTTTATATTTCCTTTGTATAAATTTAGTTGTTGTTTATTACTATTCAATATATTCATATATGAATGCTTATTTCACAAATGTGAAGGCATGATTTTATTATATGTTCCTTAACTTCTTTATTAAAAATATAAAAGTTTGGTTTCAAAAATTTTCTTTCCTCTGATTCAGCAATTACCTTTAATTCTTCAAGGCGATTTCTTTTTTATTTTGAGAAAAAAATCTAGTTCATCTAAATTTGCCTCTCCCAAGTTTGATTTTACATTTAACAGATCCAGTGATTAATTAATATGTCTGTGAGTGGCTAAGTTTTATTGTACCATTCTGAGGAATACAAGATTTGTCTCTCCTCTGGGAGACACTTAATGTTTGATCTGGTTCACATGTGAGAATTCTAAATTGATAAAGAGATCCCCCAGGAAGGCTATAGAAGGCTGTGGATGTCTTTTCTGGAACATGTAGTTTTATGTAACAACATACCACAGTAATGGGCCTTATTCTATAATTCATAGTGAGCTATTAAATGATTTAATACACTTTTGGTTTTTATCTATGGTGCCATGAACTACTTTAGTAATCAACATATTACCTATTCAGGCATTATCATTCATTCCGTGCACTTACCTTGTCTCCTGTCATCTCACCTCCATGCCTATTTATCATCGGAACATTCAACGCTTTCTGCATCTTCAACTCATTGGTCTTCATTAGTTCATTTATTTTACAAACATCACCAATCGCCACTTTAACTTTTTGAGTCTTCAAAGAGTGCTGTATTTTGATTTTCTGTGTTACGAACTTTGTTTTCCTGCCTCTTCTTTTGATAGTTCAAATATATCTTTTCATTCTTTGCTGTCAACTAAAGCTCCTTGATCACTATTTATGAAATACCATGCTATTTGTGGTATCCAAACAAAAACATTTTCACAACTAAATGACATGTATTCTATTAATTTTAAAAAATTATCATTCTCATAATTTGAAACTTTGAAGTTTTGATAGAAATTAAAATAAACAGTGTATTTTACTCATTTAAGCTCTGACAATATATTTTCATGCATTTTCAGTAAAAATCACCCTCTTTTTCTGCATAGTTTCTTTGTCACATCTCTGTTTTCTTTTAGATGTGTATTATTTTTTGTTAGGAAACTTATTATTAGGCAGATTTTCCAATCAATTTTGTAATCCTGTTTTAATCAGTGCTATGTAGTACCTGTTCACAAATAACCTTCTCATATTTTCTATGCAAATATCAGCTTGTATTGTTTGTCTCCTAAATCTGAAGAGAAAAATAAAATGAGGATGATAAGTTTTTCATTCTAACTTTGACAAAAATGTAGTGTCTGAGATATTGTGATTTCATTATCAAACTTTAACAGGTAAAATAATACACACAACTAAAAATGTTAAATTATATTTAGTATATAAATACATTAATCAATCAATTAAAAAACTATAATGACCACATTTCATATAAGCAAATAAAACTTCTACATGGTAGAATCAACAATATATATAACAGTTGCAAATAATTAAATTTATTGTTTGAAAATGCAGATTCATTATTTGGTGTCACACGTTATTAGAGAAAAAAGGAAGTGGAACATTAACAGATTTTATGAAACTAACGTAAATTTTAATTTTTAGTAGTACTATAGTGCATTAAATAATTTATTGATCTACTTTATTCATTTTGCATATGCTCTAAAGAATAATCAAATTTTAATTGATATGTTGTCAAAACTTACAGAATCTACAAAATACAAGATGAAGCTTAAGGCCGGGAGCTGTGGCTCATGCCTGTGATCCTAGCTTTCTGGGAGGCCAAGGTGGGAGAATTGCTTGAGTTCAGGACTGGGAGAGCAGCCTGAGCAAGAGCAAAACTGTCTCTGCTAAAAATAGAGAAATTAGCTGGTTGTGGAGGCATGTGCCTATAGTCCCAGCTACTCAGGAGGGTGAGGCAGGAGGATAGCTTGAGCCCAGGAGTTTGAGGTTGCAGTGAGCTATGATGATGCCATTGCACTCTATCCAGGACCACAGAGCAAGACTCTCAAAAAAAGAGATAAAACTATGATTTTGTTTTTATTGTACTTCACAAAAAATTGAGACCCCATCTTAAATTTTCAATTCTTGCCTTTTACATTTATATAATATAAGCCAGAGACTCTTATCATTAAAATGAATCCTTAACAAAACCTAACCAAACAATGTGATAAACCCTTCTTCTTCATCTCAAATAGGTGAACCTGTAGTTTTTCCTTAGTTGAATAAGGCACTCACTAACTTATAGAATAAACTATTTTGGTTTTGGGGGACTTTTTTCTTATACAGAAACAAAATCTATCTCTGCAACTGCTGCTTTTTGGTTTTAGTTTATTCATATGGAGCTACGTAGCAGCAGAGTTCAATTTCCCTAAGTTATCATTCAATTATTTAAAGGCAAGTAAATCCTTAAATCTCTTCTCTAAACTATTTTATTACTCCTGACTTATCCTAAGTAATCCTAAATTACTTCAATCATGTGCTCATTTAATGAGTTAAAATGTCCCCATTTCAAAATAAATTGTGGTATAATTTACATATGGTAAAAAGTCTTTCACTTAGAAAATACAATTCAATGAATTATAACAATTTTAGTCATGTGACCACCATCCCAATCAAGACAAGGAGCATTTCATCAACACAAAAAGTTTCCACTTGCTCCTTTATAGTAAAACCCATTCACCTACCCACAGTAAGTGACAAGTAGTGTCTTTTTTCATCATTTGTGTGTAATCTCTCTGTTTTGGACATGAGGATTGTTTCTTTGTTTGGACTGTTACAAATAAAGTTACTTTAAAAATCCACATACAGATCTTCATGTGGATATGTTTTCATTTCCTGGAAGAGGAATTGATTGCTCTGTCTTATGGTAAATATGTATTTTACTTTACACAGAACTGACACTCTTTCCAAAGCACTGGTACCATTTTACACTTCCATCAAAAGGTGAAAGATTTCTACTTGCTAATCGTCTTTTTTTCTATCTTTTTAATTTGTTGTTGTTCACCTTTTTACTTTTAGTTATTCCAGTAGTGTGTTCTCTCATTGTAGTTTTAACTAGAGATGTGGGGAACCTGCGGCCTTAAAGTGAAATGAGGCCTTCGAGGTCCTTAAGTGTGGCCTTTTCACTCAATCCAAATTTTACAGAACAAATCCTTTTATTAAAGGGTATAGCAGAGAAAGATGTAGCTTTTCTTGCCTCCTTTGGTGCTTAAAAAAGAATCTTGAAAGTAGAAGGCTTGAGGTTCCCCATCCCTGTTGAAGAAGTATCTTTTCAAATCTTTTTGAAATGTTTAAAAATTGAGTTGCTGTCTTATTATTGAGTTGTAAATAATTATATTTTCTAGATATAAATCATTTAACAGATAACACATATTGAGAACATTTTCTTTCACTATCCATTTCTCTTTTCAGTTTTGTAACATTGTCTTTTGAAGATTAGAGGTTTCATATTTTGTTGAAGTCAAATTAATATATTTGTTTAATTTAAGACTAGTGCCTTATGTATCTAATTCAATTTTGTCTAAAATAAGACTTAAAACTCTGCTTTCATTTAGTAATTTATAGTTTTAACACTTATACTAAAGTTTCTGACCATTTTCTATGTGATGCTACACAAGAGCTGATGTTCTTTCATATCTTACATACGAGTATCCAAATCTTCCAGAAATATTTGTTGAAAAGATCACTGTTTCCTGAATGACTGACCTTGACAGTGTTGTGGAAAATCAAATGATCATATATGTACTGTTCTATTTCTAGATGAATTATTACATTTTATTTATCTCTCTGTATAAAAACTTCTGCCTATAATAGCTTGCCTTAATGAATGTAGCTTTGTAACTTTTGAAAAATTTATTTGAAGGATACAGTTTGTCTTTTTTTTCAGAGTATTTTTCAGGATATAGAATTATGGATTGATAGTGTATGTCTTTTTCTTTCTCCTCTGGATATTTTTAAGTTTTTCTTTATTTTTATTTTCATCAGTTTTATTATGATGCACCTATGTCTGCTTTTTGTATATTTACCTTCTTGAGGTTATTGAGCTTCTTCAGTTAATAATTTTTTTTACACTATTTGGCATTATTTTTGCCATCACTGTTTTACTATTTATTCTTCTTCTAGATCTCCTTTTCTTTTGTTACTCTAGTGTCATGTATGTTAGGCTGCTTAATATTTTCCCAAAGGTCTCTGATGCTATTATATATATATTTTTATTTTTCAGTCTTTTTTTAAAATTTTTTTGAATAGGTAATTTATGTTCTTCAGTCTTTGATTTTTCTGGCACCTTCTTCTTCCTTATCTAATCTATTGTTAAATAATTCCAGTTTATTTCTAATTTCTTGTATTTACTACTGCAATCTAGAAATTCCATTTTAAGAAAAGATGCTGAATTTATTAACCTTTTCACTGATTGCAGCCATTTTTTACTTTTATGTCATATTTCTAATTGCTTTTTTAAAAGGTTTTTTTTTCCTGCTAATTCCAAATACTGAATCATCTTGAGGTGAATTTTTCCTGGATGATTTTGGTCATTATTTGGGTGACATTTTTGTGTGTGTGTGTGTCTTCATATTGTTAGTAATTACTAAATTACTAACTTGGCAATAATTTTGTATTTTTTTATTTCAGCATATTATGGGGGTACAAATATTAAGGTTACGTATATTGCCCATGACCCCCCACCCCCGTCGAATCAGAGCTTCAAGCATGACCATCCCCCAGACGTTGCACATCTCACTCATTATGTTTGTTTATACCAACCCCTCCTCCCCCCTCCCACCTGCCTGACACCCGATAAATGTTATTCCTATATGTCCACTTAGGTCTTGATCTGTTAATACCAACTTGCTGATGAGTACAGTGGTGCTTGTTTTTCCATTCTTGAGATACTTCACTTAGTAGAATGGATTCCAG
>VBSM01003176.1:18634181-18650653 GCA_008086735.1 Cheirogaleus medius | reverse complement strand
AATAGTACTCCATGGTATACATATACCACATTTTATTAATCCACTCATGTATCGGGTTGTCTGTTTTCTCTCTTGACAGTTCCTTTGGCTGTGCAAAAGCTTTTTAGTTTGATCAGGTCCCATTTATTTATTTTTGTTGATGCTGTGATTGCCTTTGGGGTCTTGTTCATAAATTCTTTGCTGAGGCCAATGTCTAGAAGAGTATTTCCAATGTTTTTCTCTAGAATTCTAATAGTTTCATACCTAAGGTTCAAGTCTGTTACCCAGCGTGAGTTGATTTTTGTGAGAGGTGAAAGGTGTGCATCCTGTTTCAGTCTTCTACATGTGGCTATCCAGTTTTCCCAGCACCATTTATTGAATAAGGATTCTTTTCCCCAGTGTATGTTTTTGTCTGCTTTGTCAAAAATTAGATGGCTATATGAGGATGGTTCTACATCTGGGTTCTCTTTGCTGTTCCGCTGGTCAATGTCTCTGTGCTTGTGCCAGTCTCAAACTATTTTAATTGCTATAGCCTTGTAGTATAGTTTGAAGTCTGGGAAATCGATACCTCCTATTTTGTTTTTATTGCATATGATTGATTTTGCTATACAGGGTCTTCTCTGGTTCCATACGAATAGTAAAATTATATTTTCTATATCTGTGAAAAATGATGATGGTATTTCAATAGGGATTGCATTGACTCTGTAAGTCACTTTGGATAGCATAGACATTTTAACAATGTTGATTGTGTTGATCCATGAGCATGGTATGTTCTTCCCCCTATTTACATCCTCTGTTATTTCCTTCTTCAGTGTTTCTAGTTCTCCCTGTAGAGGTCTTTTACCTCCTTAGTTAAATATACTTTATTTTCTTTGTCGCTATTTTGAAGGAAATTGAGTCTTTGATTTGGCTCTCACTTTGACTGTTGTTGGCATATATGAATGTCTCTGATTTCTGTGTATTGATTTTGTATCCTGAGACTTTACTAAATTCATTTATCAATTCAAGGAGTCTCTTGGTTGAATCTTTGGGGTTTTCTAGGTATAATGTCATGTCATCAGCAAAGAGTGAGAGTTTGATCTCTTCTGCTTCCATTTGGATGCCCTTAATTCCACTCTCTTGTCTGATTGCTGTAGCAAGGACTTCCAACACTATGTTGAATAGAAATGAAGATAGTGGGCAACCTTGCCTTGTTCCAGTTCTAAGTGGGAATGCTTTCAATTTTTCCCCATTCAGTATGATGTTGGCTGTAGGTTTGTCCTATACGGCTTGTATCATTTTTAGGTAAGCCCCATCTATGCCTATTTTGTTGAGCATTCTTATCATAAAATGGTGTTGAATATTGTCAAATGCTTTTTCTGAGTCTATTGAGAGGATTATATTGTCTTTGCTTTTGCTTCTGTTTATATGGTGAATTATATTTATCAATTTGTGTGTGTTGAACCATCCAACATATTTTATGAAGCAAACATAACCCTCATACCAAAACCAGGAAAGGATGCAACAAAAAAGAAAACTACAGACCAATATCCCTTATGAATATAGATGCAAAAATTCTCAACAAAATCCTAGCCGATTGAATCCAGGTGCTTGTCAAGAAAATAATCCATCACAATTTTGTATTTTTTAATTTCAAAGTATTAACTGGGTACAAATGTTTTTGTTGCATGGGAAGCCCCCCCCCTTTTTTTTAAAGAAATGAGATCTTGCTCTTGCTTGGGCTGGTCTCAAACTCCTGATCTCAAGGGATCCTCGTGCCTCAGCCTCCCAGAGTGCTAGGATTAAAGGCATGAGCCACCACACCTGGTCCCTTATATCTTTTATAATGCTTAAGTCAGAGCTTTTAGTGTGCCCATCACCTCAATAGTATTCATTATACCCAATAGTTAAGTTTTACCACTGCCCTCCACCTCTCCTCCTCCCCACTTCTTGATTTCTTATTACCTTTACATCTCTTTGTGCCTGTGTGCACCCATTGATTACCTAAGTGCCCATCAATTCATGAGTGGATTAAGACACACACACACACACACACACACACACAAACATACAAACACACACCATGTGTTCATCCATAAAAAGGAATGAATTAATGTGTTTTACAGCAATTTGCATGGAATTGGACACCATTATCCTAAGTGAAGTATCTCAGAAATGGAAAATTATGTATATTTTATTGCATACTAAAAATTTTCAGTGATGTCAGGTATAGGATCTGGTATCTATTATTCCTTCCAAACATTCATGACATTTTGCTATCAGGTACTTGGTTACCTTGAGAACATTACCTGAATTAGTAGAGTGTTGGTACCTCTGTCACGTAATGCTAATAAGATTGACTCTTCTGATTGAGTTCTAATCATATCTTCCATGTGTCCTTCAGAAGGAGCCATGTAAATACATATCTCACCCTTATTTCAAGGGTTTCTTTCTTTCAAGGATCAAATCCTGCCAGTCTCTGACTACTTTGATTACTTTTTCCAAAATTTCATAATTTTTTTAATATATATTTTGACCAGAGTTTATAATTACTATCTGTAGGACATTTAGTCAATGAAAACTCCTCAGCCATTTCCAAAATCTGGACCCTCCTTTGAGGAATCTCTATTGAAGAATACAATTATGTTTCTCATTTCATATTTGTATTTGTTATCAGTTGCTGTATAAGAAATTCCTCCAAAATTTGGTTGCTTAAAAAAACAAAGATTTATTTTCTCCTAGTTCCTGAGTATCAGAAATCCAAGTGCAACTCAGCTAGTTCCTCTGGTTCAGGGTCTCCCACAAAGCTACAAGCAAGTGTTGAGCAAGGTTGCAGTCATCCCAAGGCTTGGTTTGGGGCAAATCTACTTCCTAGCTTACTTATGTGGATATTGGAGGGCCTCACAAGATTGACTCCCATGCTCTCTCACATGGATGTTGGTAATTTTAAATTCTCACTGTATTTGGTTGGAGATATCAGTGCCTTGCCACATGGTCTCTCTATAAGTTTACTCACAAGGCAGCTAGCTTGCTCCAGAGTGAGGGCTCTGAGTGAGTAATATGAAAACCAGTCTTTTAGTAATTTAATCTCAGAATCAACACCCTGTTACTTTTGCCATATTTGGTTTGTTGGAAGGGAGTATCATTAGGTCCAGCCTACATTCAAGGACAGAGGCATGAATATCAGAAGGCAGAGATTGCTAGAAGTCATCTTAGGAAAGACCCTCAGGAGAAGAGACATATAAACATATCTCTCCCTATTTTTTGAAGAGTCCCCTGAGGGATGTATAAGGGCTGTCTGGAAAGTATCCAGCCATGGTTAACATGTAATTTTCATACATATTTTTTGTAATTATATATATATAAATGTGGCAAGAGTTCAATTTAATATCTTCAGGAGAATGATCCATTATAACACCTTCCTGCATTACCAGAAATTCAACCTCTTTTGAGACATTTTTTGTTAAATACAGTTATATTCTCCATTAGTTATGATTGTAATTAATTTTTTTCAATGATGATACACACATGATGATTATTTCCCCTCAAAATTCTGAGTTAGTGGGCTGTGATATAGTTACTCCATCGGTTACTCTGTTGAGACCAGTTTGCAAAGTCATAGAAAGAATTATATATTGATAATACCTTTTTTCACCTTATAAATGCCTTTATAGCTAAAGTCAATAAACTCCTGTGTTAACATATTTTTTAAACTTATTTATTTTATTATTTCTCTTTTTTTTCCTTCAGAGAGTCATCATGCTCTAATGGTGGCATATAATTTGTCTAGTGAAAAAATGAATTAAGGGTTGAAAAATTAATGAATTTATTTAATTAAATTTCTCTTTTTAGGACAGTAACCTACAGCTTATTTATCATGCATACTCTTCGTGTGTGTGTTTTTATAATTTTTAATAGATTTTTAGCCATCAGCTTCTCATGTCTTACACACATACATATCATTCTCATGACTTTATTCACTTTATATTTTGTACTCAAAATTATTTCTAATTCCATTTAATTAACCATACTTATGCTAAAGTTTGATGGGTAACAACTAATTTTGATAATCAACTGGATATTTTACAAAATTGATTCAGGAACAGAATTAAATTATAAGTGGGTATATATATTTTGAAAAATTTTACTTCCAGCACTTAAAAAAAATGTTCTTTTGTTTCAAGCATGATGGATTGGAAGAACGAACTGATATTGGAGTCACACTGAGGGGATCACCTGCTCCCTGAATCTCCATGGCTATAAACTCACCTATGGTTGTTGACCTTAAAAAATCTGATTAACCAGGGTGTGCTTTAGTTTCTGTCTCTGTAAATTAAAGTTAATAACCCTTATTTCCTACCATCACTCATGGATATTGAGAATTAATGAGTTGATATTGAGAATTAATGAGTTAACATTTTCAGAGTTCTTTGAACTCCTCAAAGGTATTATTAACATTTTATACTTAGTCTCAACCTCTTTCACATACTCAGAAATAATTCATTAGTCAAGCATAATCAAACAAAGAAGCATTAGTTTTTTTGGGGGGACAATACTGTCTATATCTTATTTTTAATTAATATAAAACAGCTCATATTTGGAAAAAAATAAAATTCACAGTATACATAAGAGAGTTTTGTAATATTTGACACATTGACTTTTCCTTGTTGCTAAAGCATTAGTTTATAATGTATAGGCCCCAAAATTCCTTACAGGAGACTGAGCTGTTATAGAATCTTCATATACATACATACATATATATATATATATATATATTCTTTTTAACTCTCTTCTAGAGAGTTATTTTTAACAACAAATGCTTACCCAGACTTTTTCAGGCTTCCCATCAGTGCTGCTTAGAACATAATACTCTCTAATCTTTCCCTCTTTTCTTTAGCTAGTAGCTGCCAGAACTGTCTGTTTAGTCCCTTTGGTCTCATGTGCCCAAGATCTAGTCTGAATAGAGGAAACTGTGGTGTCCTGAGACACAGAGGTGAATAATGGAGTCAGGAGGAAAGGCTGGTTGGAAAGTTGAATATTAAAGTAAATACAATGCATGACTTTGCTCTCTTTTCCTCCTTCAGGAGGGCTTTTATGTCTGGTCATTTTTTTTCAGCTGTCTTTGCCCTGATTCTATTTCTTATACTCCCTTATGATCATGTTTCTCACCCCAAATCTCCCTTGTGGCTCTAATTTCTGACATGAAAGTTTCAGAATCAGGAGGACATCTAGGCATGTCTCTGAAGTATTAGTCATTTTTATCTAAATCTTGTATTTAGGGAGGAATGAGGTGTTGTTAGTATCTGTTTGCAGGGTGTGAGAATGGGATTTGGGCAAAAGCCAGTCATCTGTCATGTTAAATCTGATTTAGTTTATTGCTTTATCATAGAGCACATTATTGCAGATTTTCACTGTATTTGTTTAATATCCAATTTGAATTTCAAATATGAGCTCCACGAGACTTGGATCCATATCATATTTCCTAATGAGTCATTTGAAACTAGCTGAAGGCCTAGACAATAATAATCATCCAACCATGTTTTCATGAATGGAGGAAATAACCAATTAATTTTCTTTTATTTGGAGTTCTCCCACCTCCTCTATCCCCCACTTCTCCACATGTGTGCTTAAGGATACCACAACTACCACTTGCTAAGTAGCATTTCCCTCTCCCTCCCTTGTCCTGCACCTGCCTCATGCATAGGGAAAAATTATCATTAACCCCAAGTCATGTGTAGCAGAATAGGAGCCTTGAATAAGAAAAAATGGAGAGCAGGGTTATGAGGGGCAGCAGTGGAACTTTGGGGAAGTGAGGCACTATCAGAGTTCACTTATTCTTTCTCCATTTTTCCAGGGTACTTTCTTTGTTACTACAGGGCCATTGTCTGGCTACTTCCTGTTTCTATGCTGAGTCCTGAGGATGTCATTTAAGTTCCCCCTTTAGATGTTGCCCCTTTTGCTTCCTGCAGTGAACTCTCTCCATCATGACTTAGCATAGAACAGAAGTGAACTGTAGCTTATATCCCCAAAGTAAGTTAAGTACATAGCATTCCACAATCATTTAAGCATATTTATATTTAAGAATCTTAATAAAAATGGAAAAAGGAAATATTAAAAGTTAGTTAATCCATGGCCCTCACAAAAGTTTTTAATAGTCATCAGCTTTCTAGAGGGGAATAGGAAGAGATAAGGGAAAGGATTTTGTGGGAGGGTAAGTTCATGTAGGAAAACAATAGTGACCCCAACTTGAAAAGAAAGAAAAACTGAAGGTAGATGTCTTGATCTTTCAATATTTCCTGGCCTAATTTTTACATCACAGCTGGCCAATAAAAGAGGTGTCAATTAAACAAAGGATTGCTGAAATCAGTGTTGTCTTAGAAGTCCGAATCAGCCACAAGGTCTAGAATCATCCCCCTTAATATTTAAAGTAGAGCAGAATATCACAAAGCTAGACCTCTAGAACTCATGGCTAGCTAAATGAGCTAAATGCATTACCTTCCTTCTTAATTTCATTTATCTCACAAAATACAATTACGCATCTTACATGACTTTAACTTTTGGACATCAGTTGTTTTGTTAGATCCAGTTTTCTCTGTAATTACAAGTATAATGATTCTAACAAAAGAAGTACATACATACACTATTGACTTATATTGCATGGAGTCTAACATTGGTTCGGTTAATATTGCATCTGGTTAGTTGCATTTTGAGTTGAATTAAATTTATGGTGTTACTTAGGAAGGTAACCATTTTATATAGTATTTTTTCTATGAGAAAATATATTGTGAATGCCAAACCACTGATATATAAATGTCAATTTTGGAATTCTTTGACTCTTACAGGTTCAAATCAAATCTTCTTTACTAGACACAAAACTTGCATGAGATGATGTTCAGCTTAAATAATGTTCCCCAATACCAGCAAAAACTCAGCATTTGGTCATTGGTCATGTTTAGGTAGTTAAGATAAATACATAGCTTATATGCTGGAACTTTTTTGTTCAATCAGCTTTTACAAAGTTAAGATTGGCTTTTCACCAACATTCACATTGAGATATTCAATGATTTTAATTTTTCTGCATTAAGTAAAAATTAATGGCAGAAAAAAAATGAGGAAAATAGGCTAATGTGATATGGTGCTTTTAGAAAACTATATTAGTTGTCACTCATTGCTTATTTCTGTTCTTAATATCTGTGTTGCCTAACCAGGGAAGTCAGTCTTCACATCTCTGGCAATAGGGATTCGTGAAGGTATTTTCTGGGCTGTTGTGCCTGCTCAGGATGCTACAGTTGTTGCTGGCTCATGAATCTTTCCAGCCCTGCAGATACCCAGAGTTGATCCTGCAGGTAATCCAAGAGTGCTCAGGTGCTTCTATAGCTTTTGTTCATTATTAGTCCCTGTAAGATGATGTGGGAAAGTGCCTATAACTTTCTGGAGTCCTTCATCCTTGTCAGTCAAAATATATGCCAGAATAGATTATAAATGTATGAGAGTCTTTAGTATAGTGACAAATAGATCTCAAGGGAGAAATATGAATTGAGAATAATGGAGAATTGAATTGAGATGTCATATCTTTCCCAAGTTATTCTTTTGTACCACACTAGTTGATGGCTTAAGACGCATTGCTTTCAAAAAGAGTGTTTTTCTAGCACCGCTATCCCTACATATTTTTGTTTCAATATTTCCTTTTTCAAACTTCTTATTCAGTCTATTGCAAAGAAACTCTCTCAAAAAGAGCACTAATTTTTATCTGAGACAACAGAATCCAATTTCACACTAAGTAAGGATATGTTTCATGTTTGCCTGACTTTGCCATCGTAACTTTCAAAAATTATACTCTCTGATTACTATGTGAAGAAACTTTTCTGTTTGGAACTATAAGTAATTATAAATATACAGTCAACTTTCTGTTAAAGAAAATATTGGAGAGTAAAACTGCTCGAACGCATTATTAACACCAAATAATGTTTACTAAATGATTAGTCAAAATATGGCTGAAAATGCATTTAATGTATTTACTTAAAATAAAAATATAATTTATTGATACATTTATCATCATAAAGATAGCTTCTAAAAGTATAACAATTCTAGTAAAAATTTGGTTCACTATGAGCAAAGCCACCACATTCGTTGTTTGACTGGGAATAGTGAAATATTGCTCTCTATTAATCTGTTCTTGGCCCACTGTCCCAACCTCAGTGCCTACTCTGGTTTATGGTAGGCACTAAATAAAAATCTGTTGTATAAATATTGAATGAACATTGATCTGTTACTATGCCAGCCTTTATAAGTGGCCAAGCACATGCTGACTAGGTGACTAAACCTCATTTACTTCATGGTTTTTGTTTCCCCGGCTGGCACTCTCTCTCACTAATATTAGCATAATTCTCCATGTATCCAAGCAACTCTAATGCCCTTATACTCAGTGCCTCAATCTCTGATCCACATCCATCAGACCCAAGCCACATGGCCCCGATTTAACTCATCTACTTCTCTATTGTTAGCTCCCTCAAATCTCTTCCTCCCTTTTCTCAGAGTATCCACTCGTTTCTCCATCAGATAAGTTCTGGTATATATTTGTGAGATATATATATATTATATATATGATATAAATATATAGAGAGATATTTGCTTATATATATAAACTTTCCAGTTGCTCTGGTCTTTTTAGCCTATCCCTGGAGTTGATATACCTTGTTCTCTATGACGCTTTCCATCCCTTGGTCATAATAAAAATAAATAGATACATATTTTTAAATGTCTTAGAAACAAGAAGAGAAAAAACCCAGAAAAAGTCCTTTAATTTCTCAATTTCATACAAAATAATCAGAATTTTGAACTATAATATCCTGAAAAATGACAGTGTGTCTGGTCACACCGTGCTCACTTCCGTTACTCCCTGATAAGTTGCTGACAAGAGGCAAGTTCACACTGAAATTTATTGAGATGCGAAATTTTGGTTTGTTCTTCATCAGATTCACCAAGTATTTAAGATGCTGTGTTCCCTTGCTTTGGGAATATCAAAAACAAAAGTTGTAAGCCATTTATTTTGTTTTGTTTTGTTTTGTTTTTTTTCAGTAGCCTGAGTTATTTGAGAGGTTAAGATGGAGAAGTACCTGTAAGAATGGGAAGTTGATGGCTATTAGAGAGCTGGGCTAAGGAAGGGGTCTGAACTTGGCTTCCTCATAAGGTCCCAGGGAGGATAAGTAAAAACAGGATATTGTGACCTGGGAACCAGGGTCCTTTCCCATGAACTCTTTCCCACACCCTAGAATGCACAGAATCAGCAGAGCTGCTGAAATTCAAGGAGTCACAAAGGCCAGAATACATCTTTTCTTAATTTTTTTTTTTACTTTAATGAACTGCTAACAAGAGAGGCTTTCCTGAATAGTCTATTCAGATTAAAATCTGTGTTATCACATAGCTGTGAGAAATGTGGCAGGAAACTAGAATGGTAACAGAAACTGAACTGTCCCTCATCTTCTGGGACTGGAGGCTTGGAATCATTTTTAATTTGCTTTAAAGGAAACTATATAAAGTAATACTTCTTTCTCATCTGAATTTATAGCATAAACTTTTTATGCATATCACTTGCTCCTTTCTACCTCAAAGCTTGAACCATTGTCTCTCTGGTTCTTACCTTTTCATTTAACTACTGTATGGTCTTTATTTAAAAGTTATCTTCTTGAGGAAGCTTTTCATTATCATCCTTTCCAGACTCGGTCAGTTCCCCCTGTTGTAATCTCTACTGGCATTTTGTATTTTTCCTTTGTATCATTAATCACAATTTTATTTAAATAATTAATAGTGTTATTAATAATTTAATGTTTATCTCGCCCCTCCGTCTGCAACAAGAATACAAGTTCTAGAGTGTGAGAGCTCAGTCTGCATTGGTTATTGCCCTCTCCAAAGACCTAGCATAAATTGTATAATTATATGAAGCAGGCACTCAATGTACATTGACTGAATGAAAGGATAAATATAGAAGTGAATGAATTAAAGTAAATTTAACTTAGAGATAAAGATATTAGCATGAAGTCATGTCTAAATGGTATCATTTGGACATAGTAAGAAGAAAATGCCAAAGACTTATTGGAAGACACTCAGAAAATATTGGGATGGCATTGAACACCTACCAATTTTCCACGAAAGGTTCTTGAAAGATATGCATCTGTCATAGATACTATACTCCTCAAGCCTAACAGACCCTGAATCTCTAGACCCTACCTGTCATATACACACAAATAAACAACACACAAGCACACACATATAAACATAAATACACACCACTGCTACCACTACCTCCGAGTGTAAAAATAGTCACCTAGAGAACAGAAAGAAGAAATTAAAAGTAGCCTTGATCAGTAAGTAATGATTGTATTACTTGTACGATCATTTTTAAAATGTCTGTTTTTTCCACCTAATTGTAAATTTATGATGGGACTTCACAGGGACTATGTAAAATAATGTGGACACTATGCCTATTTTATTCACTGTCGAGTCTCCACTGGCTGTTACTTAGATAATATCAACAAATAAATGATGAAATTAAATACATTTGTGAAAAAATGAATGAATATACTAATACAGCAGGTTGGGTAAATTAATGCCAGTAGGGAAAACAATTAATAGGAAATACACAGTAAGCAACTTAAGAGAAAGATGTTTGTAAGACAAAAGTAGCATATTTACAAGAGATATAAATATAATATTTCTTACCTAAGATATTATTACTTTGAAAGAAAAAGATACTTTAAATCATTTTGTGTTCTCAAAGTTAGCACTGTGTCTAGTATTGGAAGAGAGTCGCTATTTTGTTGAATCAAAGTTGAATCAATATACCAAGAGATGATATAACTTACTCCTTTTAGAGTCAGGCTTGGCAAAACTGTGAGATACCTTCTTACCACCCAGGCTGAAAACCGTGACATTTTATTTTCCCTTCCTCTTTTCTCTCCAGTGCAGTTTTTATTCTGCATTCTTTCCTGTGCCCTTAAAGTGTCTTTCATATGCACCTCCAGTGCCAAGCCATTGGTGTTGCCATGGCAACATCTAAACTCTAGATTTAGTGCTCAATCTTCCCTACTTTATTTCCCCCTTCAGAAAGTACTTTCTCTACACCCTAGATCACTGACATTCAAACAGGCCCTACTCCAATTTCCAAGAGAAACACAAAAAGGGTAATCAGTAAATCGGACTAACCCCTGTGAATCAGGAAAACAAGACAAAATAATTGAAATCTCTAACAACTTTAGACATATTGGGTTTTTTTTCCTAAACATTGTTTAGAAATCATTCTAAAGTTGTTCTCTGACAACCTGAGATAAATTGGTTTTTCCCCAGCACTGAAATATGTGTGTGTATGTGTATTTGTGTGCATTTATGCATGTATGTATTAAAGAACCCATAGAAATAAAGACACTAGAGCTAAATTTCAAACAGCAGGAAGGAAACTCAAGGTTGTCACAAGGAGAGGATAAATCACTCAGGGAATTAGCAACACAGAGCCTTCCCAGACTAAGCCCATCTCAGCTGCCTCTTGTCCCTCTAACAATTCCCTTCAGCACTTGGGTATTTCTGAACAGCTGAGGTTGGCTTTTTAGTTTTATAACTAAAATAACAAATGGCAGAAATATCTTTTATTGTTTGATGTTAGTCTTGACTAGATTTTGTCCTCTGGGATTGCAGAGACTGGGTCTTCTGTGTTTCATAAAATTCTCCATTGTTAATGGTGAAAATGAGTTTAGAATCAAGCTTCTGCATAGAAATTCATTTTATGTTTGTAATAAAAGTATGCCCTTCACAACCTATTTTTTCCCATCCACAATAAGTAAAAAAAGACAGCAGGTTCAGGGTCATGGACTCCTATAATATGGGAGACCCTTTACTCCACAGACTTTGAAACCTGGGCACTGCTTTAAGGAACAATGTGTGCACAGAGGAAGTGACATTTTCTTGTATTATTATGTTTCTTTGGCTTTGCCTTTATTATTGGCATTGTTTGCCATGCTGAAGGGCTAGCAAACAAAGGCAAGTGACTCTAGCAAGTCCAAATCAACCTTCTTAGAAATTCTCAAGCCTGTCCAGCCCTTATGACACGGCTTAGTTCAGAATAAATGAATGAATGAGGTCAATATCTTATTAATTAAAAGAACAATTTCTCCTCATGTAGAATAGACTATGTGTCATAAGAGAAAAGATTAATTTTCATGGAAGCAGGATGTTTATATCCCTTTACCTGGAGCAAAGACAGAGCAGTATATATAAAGACCCTGACGCAAGAGGTTTCTGCCCCCATCTGTCACCGGCATCTTCGTCATTTGCTTAGATAGCCTCTCTCACTTTTCAAACACACTCAAGCAAACTTGGACTTCTTGAGTCCTCTATTACATGTTTTAGAGTTGCAACAGCAAGAAAGTGTTTTTACAGTGGTCTTAATTTGAGGCAAAATATGTTGCTAACTTAAAATATATGATTCTAGGAACTATGAGAAAAAATGATTACTCCTCTCCCACTCACATGAAACATGAATAATTTTCATTCAACATACAAGATAAAATCTGAAATTCCTGTATTATAGCATATGTCTTTGTTCAATCTAAAAGGATGAGTTTCCTGATTATTTTATCAATCTTTCTTGCCTTAGAATGAGTGAAGGACCTAAGATCAGGCCTTATTAAGAGGAAGAAGAAGTGGGAGAAAGATATTATAGCACTATGATGTATTTTAGCAAAGGATCAAAAATATTTCCACAAAGAGTTGGTATAGAACCTGTGTACAATCTTAGGTAGAGCCATGTCTTCATTGACATTGTCCATGATTTTTTCAAAACATTGCCATGAGTCCTAATGAAATACCATATTCTATCAGCCACATTGCCTTTGGATTTTGATTTCTATCAATCCTGAGGATGATTGAATCCTAACTGCTGGTAGCAGTTAGATTCAAAGCTAACATCATCTCTATCTGATAAAATTCCTATGGCCAAATCTTTACCACTAATGATGTATAGCTGACTATAAAAAATGTGCAGAATAAAACAAGCCAAAACTCTTAAAATATGTATATTAATATCGTAATATTCACTTTGTTGAGACATTTAATTATATATTTTATTGTTTTATCCTCAGATGTAGTCAATTAGTTCAGATGCTTTGGACACACAGTTAGTTCAAAGTAAGACTTAGCCTTTATGTGAACTGACCAATATTTAATCTTGGGCATAATGACACAATGCCTACCAAGGCCATGAGAAAAGCAAATATGAGAGCCTGGAAGGAAGAAGTACAAACTCATCTGCACAAAAGTAGTGATCCACAGTGGCTGAGCAGGTGAGTAGCTATTCAGCTTACAAAGCAGTACTATGGCACCTCAATGAAACTTGACTTTTGTGTATAAAGATAAATATATTTAATTAGTGACTTATATTACAAGATAACAAATTGCCTTGAACTGAAAAAGAAAAGAAAATGAACATATGCTGTGGTACACATTTCAAAAATAAAATAAAACATGTTTCTAATATAGAAGGACAGAAGTTTACCTATGGAGTCAAATAGCTGAGCTAGATAAATTCTCCAAAATAAGAAAACATAATAATTAGATTTTCAATATACACCAGAGGCCTAAAAAAATCAATGTTTTTCTTTATAGTTCCAATTCACAGTGTATGTAAAGACATCAGTACATTTCTTCAGGCATCGTCATTATCCCTACACAATAATACAAAGATCAATTCATGAAAAATAAGCATGACTGATCTAGGAATCACATAGTTCAACCTTATGTTTTTTATGTTTTCTTTCCATAAGTTTTTTTTCCTATTTTTTAAGTTCACAGGATGAAATGTGACCAGTTCTTTGTATATTTCTCACAGTTAATTTTTAGAGTTTTATGGATGTGATTATAAGATATTCTTTATAATTAAAAGCCCATGGGAAAATAAAGAAGAATCTAAATAAATAACTTCTACTATTAAAGAGCTCAGGATAGAGGTCATCTTAAGTGAGATTGCGGCAAAGTCAAAGGTGATCTTTCTTCACCTGTGCCCTGGATACTATGCTTGAGAGCAATGTTCCTCAACCTATCTGTGATCAAGGATTAAATATATATTTCAAATCCTTTGTGATTATGTATTTTCATAAAATGTAACAATAATATTATGGTAATTTCAAAGTGCGATAAGATTTTCTCGATGCTTAGTCTCAATATCCACACTTTTCTTTTGATATATGGTTGCCTGTATGTCAAGGTGCAGAACTCATTTTGAGTAGCACTACTTAAGAGGGCTCTACCTATCACAAACAAAAATAATAAAGACAATAACTTTATTAAAGAGCACATTGACACCTCCATCACCAGATCTGACATTCAATGCAGACGCTAAACAATTCATGACTTTGAACGTCCACTCTCATAACGAACACCATTCAAGTCAAGGAAAATCAATGCTACTCCTCACCTAAGGACTCAAGTCCCAGGGAGGGGGAAGATGACTACACCAAAATGCCATGAAGTGCTGTGCATTGTCCTGCTGCCAATATTGAAGATAGCCACTGCTTTGGACTGTGTGGAGGATGTAAGCAAAGGAAGCACTTGCATAAGAGAAAAATTAATTTGCCAAACATTTCTTGTCTATTAGCATGACTATAATATATTAATGTATAATAAAGCATTATTTTCCAGTAATGCCAACCATCAATTTCCTTCTTCTCTTTGTGTTCTGATACATGGTCCCTAGAGATATGTGTTATTGTTGCACAGGGCACATGAGAAACATATAACAAAATTAAATAATTAAAATACCTCTTAAATAAATAAATTTACATATTCACATATATCCATATCAATCATGTACATAGAGGGGTAAAGTATTAAGCCAATTCTATAGTTTGGCAACTAGATGGATATTTAAAGCTTAAATAATAATTAAGAACAAATTGTACTTTGAAGAAAAAATAAATATTAGTTTTATAAATATTTTTGATATAAAATTTTTAAAATAAACTATTTTGAATACTTTTATATTTATAGAAAAATTGAGAAGTTAATATAGAGAATTCCCAATTATTCCACACCCAGTTTTCTCAGTTATTAACATCTTATGTTAGTATGGTATATTAATATTTGTTATAGTTAGTAAATAGGCATTGATATATTAACTACTAACATCATTCAGAATTTCTTAGTATTTCCTTAGTTTGTTTTTCTTTTCCAGGATCCCATCCAGATTACCATGTTACATTTAGTAGTTATGTCTCCTTAGGCACCTCTTGGTTGTGACAATTTCTAAGACTGGTTTTTACCACTTTAACACTTTTGAGGATTACTGTCAGGTATTTTGTAGAATGTTCTTCATTTTGAATATGTTTGGTATTTTTTTCATGATTATACTGGTATTATGAATTTGAGGGAAATAGACCTCAGGGATGAAGTGCCATTCTCATCATATCATATCAAGAGTACATGAATTATCACTATTGAACTTGATTACCTTGCTTGAGTTAGTGTTTGTCAGCTTTGTCCATTGTAAACTTACCTCCCCACCTTTATATACTATACTCTTTGGAAGAAAGTAATTACGTGCAGCCCACACATAAGGAGTCAGGAATTACATTCCACCAATTTGAAGAAGGAGTACCTACATTATTTAGAATTCTTGTGTGTAGATTTGTCTATTCTTCCCAATTATTTTTTATTCAATTATTATCTATATAAGTATGTACTCATATACTCATATTTTTACTTTAGAGTATAATCCAATATGAATTGTATTTTAAAATTTTACTGAAATGGTTTCAGTTTTAGCCACTAAGAACTCTTTCAGTTGGCTTCTGTGTCCCTTTGACATACCCTCATCATATATATCTATATAGATATAGATGTATAAATGTAAAGATATAGATACATATGGCTTTCGTTATGTTTGTGTTTGTATTTTGTTTTGTTTTACCACTTTCTTAACTTTCTGAGACTAAAAAAATGCTTCAAGCTCATGGATTTTTCAAAGAACCTTGGTTTTTAAAATTTGTGAATAGCATTAGAAATTAAGAACTGGATGCTAAGCGTGCTTATTGCTGTTGGCCTGTCATTGCTTCTAGGCCCTCTTAACTGACAGAGCAAAGAGATATATGTATATATATACTGACTGATTTATATACATATAGTTATAAATATTTCTATATGTAACCATCTTTATCTATATTAGGCCAAACATGGAGTTCATACTGTCTCCAATTCTGATTCATTATCACATGAATCTCTGTAGACTCTTTCCGTTACTTATCTATAATCTCTTATCTTCAATAGTGAGAAATCCAACTCTCATATTTACCAAGCTTTATTTTTTCAACTACAGTATACATGTATAGCACTATCAGAATTGCTCATCATACTCCAGTGGGAATCAAATTTATCAACTAAAGTGCCTAAGGACACATAACTACAGTTGTTTTTTCCTTAGTCTTATATTCTATTCATTTCCAAAGTTACTTAGGTCAACATGTTTTCTCATC
>VBSM01003176.1:18578089-18623959 GCA_008086735.1 Cheirogaleus medius | reverse complement strand
ACCAAAATGTTAAGAAAAAAAGAAAAACAAACATTTCTTGGGTGTGGGGCAGGTGGGAGAAGGGAGGAGGGGATGGGTATATACATACACAGTGAGTGTGATGCACACTGTCTGGGGGATGGACACACTTGAAGCTCTTACTTGAAGTGGGAGGGGAGACAACGGCAATGTATGTAACCTTAACATTTGTACCCGCATAATATGCTGAAATAAAAAAAATAAAATAAATAAAAATCTCCCTGTGACAACTTTTTTGAGATTTTGGCTTACATTTAAAATGAGCCTATACTATGTATATAGTTTTTCTTTTTATTCTCCTTTGCAGCCTTAAGTATCTTAATATCTTCCATTTTCCTACAGATTTTCATGGACTGATCACATGCATCATTTGCAACAATTCTGTGAGGGAAATAGCATTATTATCATGTCAGAGATGAGAAAACCAAGGCTCAGTTTAAATAAATGAGCCAAGGTATTCCTTCATTCTTTAATTTATTCATTCACTCAGTCACTCAGCTAATGAGCATTCATTTAATATCTATTATGTACCAGCTGTTTAAAGTACTTGTTATATAATAGTGAACATAATGGAGAACATTTGCTTTAATACAGTCTACATGTTAGAACAAAAGAAAAAGTAAGGAAAGAGAGAAAGGGAAAAAAAGATAAAAATAAAGAAAGGAAGGGGGAGGGAGGAAGGGGTAGAGGAAGAAGGGAAGACAAAATGTTAATGGATATTTAAGTTGTTTCAATAGCTTGGCTATTGTGACCAGTGTTGTAATGAACATAGGAGTGCAGATATCTCTTCAATATCCCAATTTCAATTCTTTTGTATATATACACAGAAGTGGAATTGCTGAATCAGATAGTAGTTCTATTTTCAGTTTTGGGGGGAACCTCCATATTGTTTTTCTTACAGCTGCATCATTTTACATTCCCACCAACCATGTACTAGAGTTCCTGTTTCTCCACATCCTTGCCCACACTTATCATCCTTACAGGTATGAGGTGACAGCTCATTATGATTTTGATTTACATGCCCCTGATGATCAGTGACATTGTGTATGTCTTCATATAGCTGTGGGCCATTTGTATGTTTTCTTTGGAGAAAGGTCTACTCAGGTTCTTTGTCCATTTTTTAAATTGAGTTATTTGGGGTTTTCTGTTTTGTTTTTGTTGTTGTTGCTATTAAGTTATAGGAGTTTCTTATATGTATATGTAGGAGATTAACCCTTATCAGGTATTTGTTTTGAAAATAGTTTTTCACATTCCAGAGGAATGGTATTTAACAAAACAATTATTTATAATAGCATTAAAAAATAAAATACTTAGGAATGAACTTAACCAAGCAGATGAAAGGTTTGTACACTGAAAACTATAAAATATTAATGAAAAAAATTAAAGAAGACACAGATAGATGAAATAATGTCATGTGTTCATGGATTGAAAAACTAATATTGTTAAAAATGTTCATACTACCCAAAGTGATCTTTAGGTTCAATGTAATTCCTACTAATGACATGTTTATAAAACAGGAAAAAAACCCTTAAAATTATCATAGAACCACAGAAATCTTAAAGACCCAATCAATCTTAAGAAAGAAAAAATATGGTAGGCTTCTTTAGATTGAGCGATCATGAAATTCACTTAGAGGTAACATCTAAGCTGACCACTGAATGGCATGAGAACGTGTAGAGAACTACAAACTAAGGAGAGACCAAATAGAGCAAAGATTCAAGAGAGTAGCTTAGACTATTTTAAAAAACAGAAGGAAAGCTATTGAGTCTACGATTCAGGCTTAGGACAGTATGGGATGGGGTTGGAATTTAGATAGATCGTCAGGAATTTGGAAGACAAGTTACAAATTTTGGAGTCTATTCTAAATGTAAAAGGAAACTGATGGGGGTTTTAAGCATAGATGTAATAAGATTTAAATTATATGACAAAAAGATCATATATACAAATATGATTTTGATATATGTTGTAAGAGATATTGATTGCTTTGCATTGAATTGATTTCAGTGGGTCAGAAAAGGAAGCCAGAAGGCCACTTAAGAGACTGTTGCATCAGAGCAAGGATAGGTGGTGGTGGTAGGCTTGTAGCTGGAGAGATGGTAATTCATTTAGGATGTATTTAACGTATCATTGATAAGACTGGGTGTGACTGAGGGAAATAGAGAAATCAAGAGATTATCCTTTGATTATGATTCAAGAAAGTGCATGTCTGTCATTCCATTTCCTGACATGGGAAAGACTAAGGCAGCGAGAGGTTTGTGTTGCATAGAGTTTTCATCCAGGAATTTATTCCCAGTGATTTTCAAGAAGCTTATGTTTTTCTCAATCCAGAATCCTAAGATAATTGAGTCAAGAAATTGGCAACCTGAGAAAACATATCATAATTATCTTGAAAGAATCAAAGTTTTAACAGTCAACATAGAGATACTATTGATTTGAAGAAAACCACTATGTCTAGTTGAAAGCAAGACTAGGAAAGGTTAACATTAAGGTAGACATTTCTGAGAAACACCTAGGAGAGAATTTGCCACATTCTTTTCATGCAGTCTTGCTTGTTGTTGTTTCTGTGTTGTAAGTGTGTGTTCATGACTATCTTCTGCCAAGAGTGAGTCATTCCTGCTAATAAAATAAATATTAATCAGTTTAGGTATTAGATATTGATAGCATACTATATGCAAATCTTATAAGTGTGTTTCAAGGAGTAAAATGTTTTTGAAATAAAATACTACTTGTAACTTTGCTAAGAGATCTAAATGTTTATATTTTAAAACTAGCCAGTGATGTTTGCTGTTGTTTTCCAGTTTTTTAAGATTGACTATAGGATAAAATTTTTTGTAAATACTATTAAATTATATTTTCAAACTAGTAGGCATTTTACTATCTATATTAATGAGTATAAAGTATGAAGAATCTTTGAAGTAGTTTATGAATAACCCATGGTTAGAGAATTCTCATTTCTCTTTCCAAAATCCCAAGGATCAATATCTGATAGGAATGTGGGAACACTCACATGTATTTGAAGTAATCCCTACTGTCTTTTCTCTCTTGCCTCTAGGTGTCTTTTCTCCCATTTGCACGAACAGCACTCAGTTGTAGATTTTCCATCACCACTGCCCTCACTTTTCATCCACAGCTACTTTTCTGTTTGCCTATAAGTAGAGGCTTTTCTATGATCACTAACACTGATCTCTTTTCACAAGATACTATAACTTTTTACAAAAGTAAGGGAAAAAAACAAATAACTTCATTGTCTCCCAGGGATACATTTGCTTACAGCATGTCTAAAAATTTCTCAGCTATTAAACTGCTTTAGAGGCCTCTTGAGTTGCCAGGATGGCATCGTTTTGTGCTATATAATCAACTTGCTTTTTGTTCCTGTTTCAGATTGGCTGTCACAGGCATTGGGATTTTGCTGTAAGAACAAATGTGTTCATTTATTTTCTCTCTGGTGGTTACAACAGTCTCTCATATGAATAAGACCTTCTTCATAGGGGAGCAGCTGCTGTGTAGACATGCTCTGAAATGCCAGATCTCATAGTTCTCTGTTGTTTGGGACCTTACTCTGGATCTCTCACTTTTGTTTATGTTGGGGAAATGATGGGCAATGTTTTTGTATAAGGCCAAATGAGCTAAATATAAGAATTTCCAAGTCACTTTTCATTGAAATTGAAACTATTATGAACTCTTGGGGGAAAAAACCCACTAATAATTCTTAGATAACTCTAACCACATATTGAACAGAAGCATACCAATGACCAGGTTGGTGCTCCTTTTTAACCAATAAAATATTAAATAGCAGCACAAACACAGGTATTCAGATAATTGTGTGTTAGAGTGCAAAAAATATATTTACAGATATTATCTTATTTCATTCTTAAGGGAGGGCTAATCCGCAGGTTGTACTATTATAATTCCCAATTTTCAGATGTTGAAACAGAAGCTAAAAGAATTGAAATAAGTTGTTCAACATCATACAACAAATTAAGCAGTGACGGGGTGTGGGGAGTTGGCTTTGTGGCTAGTGATGCACCAGAGCAGGCTTTTGGGAGTTGAAAGAGTTGGGCAGCAGCGGGCATATGGGACATGTTCTTTATTGTCAGGGGCTGGGGGATGCAGCCGTGGCGAGAGCATGGTCGAAAACATGTCGAGCACTTATGTATGGCTCAGAACAATAGCGGCAACATGCCATGGGAAAGCGTGGTCACATGGGTTCACATAGACAATAACACCTTGGTTACATAAGTGTGCTGACTCACGCCTCCCTGGAAGGTGGAAGACATGCTGGCATTACTTTAGTCTGGCCTAAGAAAGCTATTCCCTATACAAATGGATTTCCTTTACATGGGGCTCTAGTTAACTTATTGAATGCACTCTAACATTTAATGACTTGGCTGTAAGTATCATCATTTAATAGCACCATGCTAAGCACTAGAAATATAGAGATAAATAAGATGGAATCTCTAATCTCATATACTCTTAGCTGCTATTTTTCATGTTCTTATGTAACATTTTTTTGCTTAGGTTGAGCAGTAATGATCAAACCATTTGATTTAAAGAAACACCAATTGAATCCAACAACAGATGCTATCACACTCTGGCTTCTCTGGACCATAGTATGTTGTGCTCAAGGGCATCTGGGACTGTGGAACTGCATCACACTCTTTCAATGCCTGATGATGACCAGGGATGCAGTGATCCTCATTCTGTTAAAAGAAATGTGTCAGGTCACAAGTCTTAATTGTCTTTCCTCCAGGTCTCAAATATTTTCTATCAGAACTGTATTATGATTAATGGATTCACTGATTTGTACAGTTTTCTCACTTAATCTTTTTAATGTATATGTGAGTGTAGGCGGTTTGAAATTGCATCCTAAATCAGAATGAAGGCTATGGAGCTTTAATGAGCCTCTTGGCCTAATGTTGTTCATTACTGCCATAAATGTTGGTTGTTTTTATGGGGTATTCTCTTTAAATATAAAATTAACTGACACCTGTCTTTGAATCTTCCTCTGATTTATATGCTAGGGGAAAGGGATTTTCTGTGATACACGAATATCTAAGATTTCACTATGAGGATGTATGGTAGATGCTTGATGAATCAGGTAAAACCAACATTGAGCAATTGTATTACTTCATTAGAATGAAAAATCACAATGTTTTACATTAGTTGCTTTTATTTTTGTCAGTAATATAAACCTTTGAAAAGTGAAATATGACTAAATAAATGAGGACTGCTTGTGAATAACTTTGTGTGTGTGCTATAAATTGACCTTTCTGGGTTTTTGTTGCATTAATGAGTTCTATGTGTACAACTATGGTTACAAATTAAAGTGTACATTCTTTAACCAGTTTGTGAAATTTCTCATTTTTGTTTTTTTCATACCATTTTGCCAATAGGAAGGCACAAGGTAAGTGCATCTTAATTATATTATTTAGAAGTAGCTTAATATGAGTGGATAAGTAAAGGTGCCAAGGGTTCTTTTTAGAAGCTATTTCTGAGTGCTTGGAATATGTATAGACTTCCATATGATATAAAATAATAAATAGGTTACATACAACAAAAGAAAAAATTTAATATTAGTGTTAACATTAGTGTTTGGGGTATTTTATGTCTATACTGGGAAGGTTAATCATCTAATAGAAATATGTCCTTTTCAACACTGAAATACAGACTCAAAGTCCCACTTGAGATCATTTCATGAAATGGTGACCTTTTTTTATGTGAGGTTGGAAGCTGCACATTTAATGTTTTAGACACAAAATTTACTCTGAGTACAGAGTCCATTTATTTTCAGTATAAACTGAGGAGATAAACTGGGGATGCTACAGTAAGTATTTCCAATAATTGCTATTTTAAAAAATCACCATCACTGTCCCTACAATGTATTCTTTATCTATTGTAGTCTCTCTTCCATCTATCCTGTATTTATCTTTTTCATATCTACTGTAATTAAAATCTTCCTCAAAAAACAAATACATTTTTAACAAAATGAGGTAAATAAAGCATAACTCAGACTACTATTGATTCTTCTCAATGATTAGATTCTGGATGATCAAATACAAATGTGAAAATTTAAAAAAAAGAAAACGAAGAAGAATTTGGGTATGTGGGATGACTTTGGTCTCACTATTTCAAGTAATTAGCTATGTGACTTGGGCAGAATATATTTATAGATCTCATTTTCATCATAGTTTTGTGTATAAAAATTCTTTCTAGTTCTAAAAGTCTGTCATTCTACAGAAATCTCAATCTTCTTGTGTCTCCATTTCCAGAGAAATAAAATATAAGTAGAGTCCTGTATTGTTCAGGAAATAAAATGGCACTCTCAACAAAGATGATGGGACAACCTGAAAGGACTACTTAAAAATATGTGAGCAAAGAAAAGCAAGAGAAAGTGAGTGCAGCTAAGACCAATTTGAAGCCATTACTGCACTTAGGCTTGACTAAAGATACAGAATAAGGTAAAGAGAAGAAGTGTGTACCACAACCTGGAAGAATGAAAGTCCTAGAAAAGGCCTTCCCAACAGGTTGCAAACACTGCTAACTGAGGACAAGCAGTGATAGAGTTGGGGGAATATATCTGACCTCTCTTTCCTTCTGCTCTGAAATCTCCTGCTGGGGCTTCCCATTGGCTAAACTTAAGAGGGAATTAGAAGGAAAGGGATTCCAGTTTCTGCAGTCCCATACAGGTCAATTTTCTGGGGCACGGAGCAGGGTGGAGATAGGTGGACAATAGACCTGGAGTAACATATGAAGAACATCCATCTCAGGGTTATCCTGTTAAAAGATGGAGGGGAAGTTGGATATAGTGATTATTAAATTCCATTTTCTGGCAAATCCTCCTCTTCTGGATGTCAGCAGCCAAGTCCGCCACGACTATGACATCTGGAAGCTTTAGGAGAAACCCCATAAGTGGCTAGGAGGGGTCGTTTTTGTAGAATGGAGAGGGTGGTTGGGTGGAGGGGGATTAGAAATAATTTACTAAAGTAAATTTTCCCATAATGATTCCTTCTGTATATAATCCATCACTTCTCACTTTGTAAGAACAAGTGCTTTAAAGATTGCTATTATAACTAAAATATTTGATTATCCCTGTGTTCTCCTTTTATAATGAAGTGGATATAAAATGATCAGAGCAGGATAATTTTGTAATAAAGAAAAATTCCATGGGGCATACTTTCCCATCTGTAATTATTTTACAAATGTCTATTTTGCGTGAAAAACAACACAGTTTTAAGGCATGCAAAGCTGTGTTAATGACCAGCTATATTTCCATAAAAACAGATGCCATGAAAGCATAGAAAGGAAGTAAAACTAAATTGAGTTTACAATGAACACTGAAGCTGGACTGTCTGCTTTTGAAACAAATGAGCAGACTGTGTAAAATAAATGAATAAATATGCACATAGTTAACCATAGCTTATACCATACAGCTAATTTGCTAGAGATTTCTTTATTTCTTTGTGTTTAAATTTGCTGGCTTAACTAGAAAATGTTGTTATTTTAAATATAGATGTCTCAGAAGATCTTTGATGATGAGGTTTTCAGTATACTCAAAATTGAGTGCACATTGTAATGTTGGTTGATTTGCAACAAGATGCCTTAACTGTTAATTTTGGGAGAAGCAATATGTGGTTCCAAATCAAGTGGGTGAGCAAAATATAGATTGGAAGAAATTGATTATCTCTCGCTTTTCTTTATTTCCCAAGCAACAGCATTCATTGCTTTGCTGCTGTACTTACTCTAGCTAAAATTCATCTGATCTCTAAAAAAACCCTTGCCTTTATGTTGTGAAATAAGCAGGCACCCTCTTCTGAACCAGAATGATTAGAAAGCATTTCAAGTAGGATTCAATGTGGTATAGGAATTCTTCTAAGGTACAGAGAATTTCATAAAGAATACTGAGGCCTCACTTTGCAACGTACCTTGCAGGAACCCAGACGTGAGGTCATCTTAGATTTCATCTGAGGAAATACAATGACAGTGCACAATTGATAACATCCTAGAGGCGTTAGCATTCTTACCTCCATAAAATCCTTTTATAATCATTATTTCATTTTGCACTTGTAGGATAAATCAGGCAAAGGTTATTTCACCTATTTGAAGAACTATGAAAGTGAGATAGACTTATTCTTATGAAGTAAGATAGATTTGCTCTAGCCCCATGATTTTTAACTTACTTGATTCTAGGCACTTGTTTATCCATTTATATGTTTTTATACTTAACCCTCTCAGCATCCCTGTGCATTTCATGCTGATATAATACCTTATACATAAAGAAAATGAGTCTCAGAGAGAGAAGACCACTTTCCCAGTCACTAAGCCTGAGCCACTATTTACACATGGGCATGTATCTCTGAGCCTGGGCCCTTTTTATTACTCTTCAGTGTTACAGAGGATATTACTTATAGTAACAAAAATACTTTTACTGTGATAACAGAATAAAGCTACAAAACATGGACATTAATAGTCATATTACATTATCTATAAGCTTATTTACTTTATATTTTCCATATATTCTTGATATTTTATGGTTTTCTCTTTCATGCCTATTTTGGGCTACTCAAAACTTAAAACTTTCCAGAAATAGTAACCTAACTATCTATCTTTAAATGAAATGAAATAGAACATATCACTGTATTTTACCTGGTTTCATATGTTTGGAATTAGAAAAAAAAATCTGAGAACTACGATTTTAAAAACATTGTCCAAAAGGATTTCTTTTAAATTTTAACACAGTAATAAATTGTTACCTACTATTGTTAGTATGTTAATTTTTCTACTCTAATCAATTGCAGAGAGCTGAAAATTAGGATAACCTGTTTATGGTATCTCAATATTGTATATTCCTATTATAACAGTCTTTAGTCACATCATATTCCTTAAACATATTCCTGTATTTAAAAGTAGTTATTCTAACGGTTAAGGAAAGGTAAATCTTTTTCCTTAAACCAAATATTGATGCAGAATTCTGGCCGGTCATTAAGGAGCCATATTTTCTTGACTTATTGGAGTTAAATTTGTTAGCCTTTCATGCATATGAAGAGTAAGAATTACTGGTAATAAAATTTTCAAGAAAAAATATTATTTGTAAACCCTTGTTTTAGACATCAAAAGAGAATGCACCAACTACATATTGTAACTAAATAATTGGTACATATGAAGTAATTTATCTTTGATACATGTGATTTTCAATATGTTAATTGTTGAAGTAATGCATGGAACTCATTATTATGCTATAAAGATGCTTAAAAAGAAACTTTTAATCAATCTATCCTAATGGTTAAGATTGGATACCTTTGTACCAAATTGTTTTCCTCTTACTCTTGATCACAGAGCTAGAGCATATTTCCCTGCCATCATTATTTATGTGTGTCCATGGACTTTGAGAAAAAGAATTTATGACTAAGACCCCAATGGCAATCACAGCAACAACAAAAATAGATAAATGGAACTTGATTAAACTAAAAGGCTCCTGCACAGCTAAGGAAATAATCAACAGAGCAAATAGACAATCTACAGAATGGGAGAAAATACGCACAAGTCATACATCCAATGAAAGGCAAATATCCAGAATCTACAGAGAGGAAAACAAACACCACATGTACTCACTAATAATAGGGAGCTAAACAATGGGTATACATGGACATAAAGAGATGTGAAGGACATTGGAACCTAGAACAGGTGAGGATGAGAAGGGTATGAAGGGTAAAAACTTAGCTATCGGGTATAATGAACACTATTATGATGACAAGCACACTGAAAGCCCTGACTTAAGCATTATACAAGATATCATATAACAGAACATTTATACTCCCTTAATATTTTGAAATAAAACCCCCCCAAATAAAAATCAAACCAAAAAACTCTTCTAGTTAAAAAAAATCAAATATGTTTGTTTTCTATCCTGATCTCATAATTTCTTAATTGATTTATTTACTTTTAAATTGACATATAAATTGTATATATTTATCATGTACACCATGTTTTCTTTTTTATTTCAGCATATTAGGGGGGTACAGATGTTTAGGTTACATGTGTTGCCTTTCCCCCTCTTCCCTGCCAGAGTCAGAGCTTCAAGCATGTCCATCCCCCAGATGGTACGCATCACACTCATTATATATGTATATACCCATCCCCTCCTTCGCTCTCCCATCTGCCTGACACCTGATAAATGTTATTCCATAATGTTTTGAAATACATATATTAATACATTGTAGAATGGTTAAATCTAGGTAATTAACAGATGTATTATCTCATGGTATGTATGCACAATGGAATACCACCCACTGAGCCAAAAAAAGAAGGATATCTTGTCATTTTCAACAACATGGGTGAACCTGGAAGACATTATCTTAAGTCAAATAAACCAGGCACAAAAAGACAAATACTTCATGATCTCACTTACATATGGAATCCACAGAAATTGATTTTATATATTTTGATGTGTTCCTTCTGGCCTTTCCAACTGAAAAAGGTTTGAATGCAATAATGACAGTTTTCTTTTAATGCAATAATATTAAAAACCTTCAACTGAAAACTTCTTATGAACTTGAATTATCTTTCCTCTTTAAAATAGCTGAAACTAAGCCCTGGGTTCTGTGTTTATTGACAGAAGCCTAAGAATTTCAAACATCTTCAAAATGCTCTGAGCCCTTTAAAATCTTCAGATAGAAGGCTAAACCCAACAATAATTCATTGTGATAATCCTCACTTTCATGGCACATAATAATTATCAAATGTTATAGAAGCATCTATTTTCCTCCTTTTCTAATTATTCTATCCTATGTTGTCTGTTAGATGCACATATTCTGGGAAAAGTTTCTGATACAGAGAAAAGTCACCTCACTCTGTGCTGCAAGTACACTGAGAAAGGGTAATCCTCTGGCATGTTTGGTGTCACTTCTTCTCCCAGATCATGCTGACTCCATTACGTAGAAGTGCAGTATAGTCTTGAGTGAGTACTAGCTTTTGCATGGGTGGTATGTCAGTGCTAAATTCCATTTACTGAGGACTACAAAACAAAGTGCATTTTATTGAGCATTAATCGTGGCAAATCAAATCACTGTTAGTCTCTAAGAGATCATGGAATGGATTTCAGATTCCATTTTATGCATTTGGAATATTTGGCTGGGAGTGAAGAACTAAGTCATCACATATTACAGATATGATTCATAAGAACACCTGGAGTTCAATGAGTGCTAAATTTGGACTGTGGTGGGCCTAGCCAAAATGTGAACTCATAGGGCCTGGAAGTGGGATAAGCAGTGGTGATGCCTAAACACATCTGAAGTGGGATCCAAGAAATCAGCTTTTTGAATAGTAACTAACATGGGCAATGTAGAACTCTGAAGAATGATTGTAAATGTCAGTTTGAGGACAAGAGCCAGGATAGCTGCATCCAAATTATTTGGAAAGCTTCTTAATAAAGATTCCCTGTGCTTAGTCCAAAAGATTTTTATTCACTCTGAATGGAATAGGGAGAAGAATCTTCATTTTAATAAAGTTGTAATGACTGGTCTAGAGAGCTGAGAGGCATGTTTGCTGAACATGCCATCCACATAAAAGCATAGAACTTTGATTGGCAGGGATAGAACTTAACCATTTATATTGCTGAAGGGATAAAGTTTACTTGTTTACAAGCAAAATACAATTCATTACAAAGGTAGGGGTGGAGTACATAGTCTAATTGATTTCACTTCATATCCATGTGCTTAAGAAAACAGTTTTATAAATATCATAAACGTCAAGAAATATTATAGTTCTGTGTTAGATTCATTACATGCCCATATAAACTCTCCCAATTCTTTTACTTTTAGCTTTAATAACAATTAGATAAAATGCTATTTCTCTGTTTTACGGTTTAAATTATTTAAATGTTAACAGACTGATGATACAAAAAAATTGGGAGGATTTTGTTCACTTATCTTTTAATGGGTGATATGAATCTGACACACCATGACATTTTTTGGTCTCATTGATTCTCTCTTTAAAGATTTCTCTGTTGCCCTAATTCCTAAGCTCTATTGCTTTCTACCTGCAATGACATTTTGTTTCAAGAGGAAAGTTTTTACTTCTATATAAATGTTCCATTATTTTCTAGGCTGTGATGTAAGCATTAACAGCTAGGTTGTTCTCTTAAATCTTCATACTCATGGTGGAAGTTTTTGAAATTATTTAAAACATTTTGCTCTGCCTCCTATCTCACCACTTAACCTTCTTTATTTTCTGCTTTATTTTTTTCCTCTTTCAATTTTTTTCTTCCACTTCCCTTCTCATTTTTCCATTTCTTTCTCTTTCTACTTTCCCCCTTCTTGCTACTTACCACAGGTAACAAATTTTCCTTAAACTTGACATGAAAAGATGAAAGAAAGTATCCCCTCTCTTATTCTCAAGTGAGAAAGATAAATTAATTGCATAAATAATTATTAATGAAACAGTTTATAATAAATATGTAGTAGAAGACCTAATTTAAATCTAAACTGAAGTTAGTAGATGGCTGTGCTTGTGAAATAAATATTTATTCTAGGGACAAAGAAGTCTCCTGAGAAATAGCTTATTCCTGGCACAATGGAAGCACGTTTGATAACATTGACCAGGTGCACAAAGCTTAGGCTGAAGAGGCTAGTGATTCTAAATACTACTGGGTATTTTTCATCATGTTAATCCATAATAATGAGGTTTCAGACTACATTTAAGGTCTAACTTTACAAAGTCATATGCCTCACAGAGCTGATGTAGGCAGTTGGGCAGCAATGTAGACAATAAGAAGAGGCAGAAGAGAGATAATCTTTAGATACTTGCAGAGTGCCTCAACCTCATGTTTAAAGGGGATGGGCACATTTGATGAGAACTTAGAGTATTAAACATATTAAACATATAATGTGAAAAAGTGGTAGAGTCTTTCCATCTCCATGTCTTAAATTATTACCCCTATGCCTTACATTTTTCAAGAATTCTTAGAATAGGTATGGACAGGTGAGGTGGGAACCAACAGGAAACCTTAGAAATTATTATAGAAATGTGAACTACAGTGTCATTATAGGTCTTAAGGATATGATTGGCTATGGGAAGACAACTAGAAAAATCCAAGTGGCCATCAGAAGTGCATACATGTATTATTAGGCATCATTGTGTTAATAACATTTTTATTCTTATGTAGTTCCACAGAATTGGAACTCACTGATCACTGCCTCTTTTTAACAGAGGACCTCTATCTGTAGTGGTTTTGTTTTTTGTTTGCTTGTTTGTTTGTCTTTTGACTCACGTTAGGATGAGGTCAAAAGCCAGAATAAGAATATTGTCTCCAGATTGATCACTGCCTCAAGTTTGATGAAGTGTCCTGATGCTAAAAATTAATTTGCATATAGTACACACTTCTCTGTATGAGGATATGATGCAGTACAAAGCAAGGACCAATAAAGTCTAAGTGGAGTATGTATAATAGAGCATTATAGAGTGAGAATCAGTGTTAGAATCTATGCAGAATATTGACATTGTTCAATGATATTCTATGATAGATTTGATTAAAATGAAGGAAATTTTTTTAATTAATAGTCTTTATCTTTTAGAGCATTTTACATTTACAGAAAAATTAAGTGGAAAGTACAGTGAATTCTCATCTACCCCTTTCCCCTCCCTCACTCCCTTCCAGTTTCCTTTTCATAATACCTCATGTTAGCGTGGTGCCTTTGTAACCATTGATGAGCCAATCTTTATACATTGTTACTAATATATAGTTTCCATTCAGCTTCACTCTGTTTTTTAAGTTGCATGAGTTTTGTGTTTATGTGATTTTTCTCTAATTTGGTTTTGATGAATGTATGATGACACATATGCACCCTCACAAGATCATACAAAACAGTTTTGGAAAATTTGCTCATGTAGGTGTCACTGGGCAATGAATAAATACAACCAACTTCTGGGATATGCATAGACCATGGATTTTGCATAACCTTGTAACCAACTAGCTCAAGAAATTGAGGATGAAATGCTAGATATAACCTAATCATAAATGTAAAATGTATTCCCATACTGGAATATTCAGAGGATTTGGCCAGGACAGTATGTAGTTTCCTAAGAATTATTCATGGAATGGTTTCTACAGAGTGTCATAATTCCAGAAGAGCTCATTTGAAATGAGCCAATCTGTGTTTTAGTAGCATATTGGCTGCCATCTATCAAATCCTTTGAATCTTATGGGTAGAAATTTCATTGCATGGCTTAGTGCTGCTGAGAAATCCAGGTTATCATCTAGTAGGACGATATACAGAAATGGAAGATGCATGCATTACTTCTCCTCACTTCAGTTGAAACCTGGAAATTAGAACCCCTGGTACAAACAAATATGTAGCAGAAAGAGTGTTGGGGCATCAGTACCTCTAGTGAATGTTCCCAAAAGATCGAATATCTGTACCGTTCGTTGGCTGTTAGTACATGAGACTGCTGGGTTCTGAGATTCAATTATTCCTTCCTTACCTATACTTCATTGCTTACACCTGGACATTACTCATATGCAAGAGGAAGAAACTGTCACTGTGATTTCCAGTCTTGCCCCTGTAGTGCCTGTGGGCACTATTTTTGTCTGATACAAGAAACAGAGTCAATTGTAAGTTTTCATAACAAGATCTTGACCCTGAGTTAATATTCAAGGAACCTGTAGGCTAAATATATCATGATTCCAGTTTCAAGTTAACGATCCAACCAAAGTATGCAGTTTAGGGAAGCAAGAAGCAAAAATCAAACCTGTAGCAATGGGAAAATAAATACTAAGGAAAGGCAACTATTAGTATATCCTCAGGAAATGGTATGAAAGAAAGGATGGTATTTACAAGACCTCCTTTTGAAGAGTTTGGAGGATATTTGATAATGAATGCCCCACCAAAAAAGAAAAAAAAAACAACCAAGATTTTGATGTTTAAAATAAAAAGCCCAGTTTCATTAAAAGTTTGAGAAGGGAAACTTACAAGAAACTATCTGTCCCATCCTAATGATAAACAAAAGACTGATAAACTATAACATCTATTTTTTTTTAAAAAAGAGCTAAGGCCACAAGTATTCCTAAATAGACTAAACTCCAGAAAGTGACAAAACTGTCATAAAAAGACAGGGCTTAAAAGAAATAACAAAATTCAAAAAAGAAGTTCCTCCATTCAGTAAGATGGGGGAATGGTGAGGGGGAGTGGAAACCAGCTAACATATAATAAACCTTTAGTAGTTCCTGTGTGCTTGTGCACAGAGTGGGTGTCAGAGGAGCTGCTCTGACAGAAGTAGTCTGCAGTCACTCAACAACCTCTTACTCATGGGCCACTATATAATTCAGACAAAAGTATGCCAGAAGGGGAACAGAAAAGGAAAGCTGAGAAAGATCCCTGTGAGGCATGTGGGGCCTAATCCATGTGCAAGTTCACCCTTCTCCCCAAGGCAAGGAACAGCATAAAGGAGATGAGAAAAACCCATAAGATGCACCCTAGGTTCTTTCCATCCCAGAGTCTTCCTGGTAAGGAGAGGGTAAAATTGCTGGGGAAAACCCTTCCCCAGGCACTCTGGAATTTCAACTACTAAAGACTGAAGGCAGGACAGGAAAGCTAAGATAAACTACTGCAAAGCCATTGTGAAATGCCAGAGAGAATGGTGGCTGTGGAGTTGTGAGAAAGGTAGCAGCTGAAAGGAAACTTTAGCCAGAGAGTGAAGGGTACATCCCACGACCTAAAAACCTATAGTGATTTATCACACTTCTAAAAACACGTTACTCATCTGTGAAGCACAGGAAGATTTCTGGAATCTTGGAATTTCTGGAATGTTCAGATTTCAGTTTCCTCTAAAGGGAAAATATTGATCCAGCCTACAAATAGTGGTGAAGTTAGTCAAATTATAGCTGCACAGAGACCTTAGGGAAATTGACTCAGTAACAAATTAAATACCCTGGCACAAAAAGAGAGGGGGCACTTTCCAGAGGTAAATGTTATTTACTTCAGTATCTACTGTTCCTTTATCTAAAAATTCAGGCATATAATTGAAGATTAAAAAGCAAATTAAAAAGCAATAAAATGTGATCTATCGTCAAGAGAGATAACAGTTAATAGAAACAAATTCAAAGATGTCCCAGTTGTTGAAATTATCAAAGATGTTCACTTGAGCTCTCCCAGCCATCACTGAGCCTCCTTCTTACTGCCAAATCCTGCCATTTTTGTCCAGCAAAGCTATTATAAAATAATTTGCAACATTTTTCTTCTCTTCACAGGAAGTTGACATGAGAAGGGGCAAGCATCTCTTTTATACAATGATTGTGTTTGTTTCTATATGATAGGCCAGTTATTTTTCACCTCACTGTGGGACTGAAAGCATGTAGATTTGTTCTGAACTTCCCCAAAAGACTTTATTCTTCTGCTTCATCTTGAGTTAAAGCTCTGTTTCTATATTTGCATAGTCCGGAGTAGGCTCATTATTCCTCATCCACAAAAACCAGAAGCACCAAGCTATAGGCAGAGAGTTCTTTAGTTGTATTTATTAGTCCTTTATCTCCCTTCCTTTTCTTTAAACCTTGGACCATCCTGCCAAATTACAGTCAATTGTTATTATTCACAGTTGTTTTGTTGTATAAAGTCACTGTGAACACTGCATTAGCAAATACTGATCTATTGCTTTTGAGCAAAATATAGAGTTTGGTTTTTGTAAGCCTCTGGTAACAGCATTTTCATCACATGATAAATACATAACTTTGTTTAATGTGTGTTTTGGTTTAAGGACACCTTATTTAATATGTAGTTGATTAACATTAAACTAATGGCCAATAGCACTACAACTCATGCCTAAACCAAGCTTGCTATCTGACACATACATTTTCTCTGTGAAGTGTATCACAAACTTCTTTAGCTTAGGAACCCAAGGCAATGCTTCAGCAATATGCTTGGGGAATATTTCAAGCAGCAAAATAACCAAAAAAAATTTTAAAACTCACAGAAATGTGAGAATGATAACACAGATTGAAAAAAGGACACTGGTTCACATTAAGAGTTGAAACAAGAAGATGAAGCATTCATGTTGTTCATCATCAGCTGGGAACATGCACGTTGTGTGACTCAATATTTTTGCCACTCTGCTCATGTTTGTGCCCATGAATGACCAGTAGAATGAAGGGAGTATTGATTTTGGGGGCTGCAAATAAATGTTAACAGGTAGGAAAATTCATTAATATGGAGTCTATAAATAAAGAAGATTGACTATCTCTCTTGAAAACATAGGGAGAACACATAGAAATTATTTTCTAAATTCTATGTTTGTAATTTGGAGTTTCTGTAAAGTTTCCTACCATATATGATTTATTTATCATGTTTACAATCTGCCTTTCTTTATCCTTCCACTATGGGAAAAGGTCTTTTCCAGAATTAGTAAGTTTATTTATCTATTCAAAATTTTCATTTTATCAAGCATATGCACTGGGGCAAGTATTATTCAAAATGCAAAAATACAATAAGGTATTATCTCTAATTCAAACATATAAAATGTAATTACACATATAATGTACCATTTAATACATTAACAGTAAATCAAAATTTGGGGTGGTGGCAAAAATGAGGGCACAGATACTAGAGTAGTCAGAAAACGTCTATTGAAAATGTGATACTAAAGTCAAATCTTGATGAATAACCAGAATTTTGTCCAGAGGAGAAGGGTAATTTAGCACATTGAATAATGATAGGAATATAATGATTTGCCTAGATTCTTTGGTATTGTCATTTTGATATAACAAAGGTTTTTATTTCACTATCTTTATTACAAAACATTTGTAACTGAGTTTTTGGGTAAAAACACTAATATCAGAATTTCACAATGATACTTTTTATTTTAAAAATATGGAGTGAATTTTCTATTTTAAAAAACTAACAATTTTATGTATAAGACAGTTAAAGTATATCTGTATTTTCTGCTTTATATTTATTTTTCTTAATTTGACAGAATAAATATAAGGTTTTATACTACAGTTAAAATGATGGTGTCAAAATATTCTCCTAGCACAAATATGCAGATATATAAAACTGTATGTCAGCTTTGGATAATTGCAGGTTGGAATTAGCAGACTCTTTCTGTAATACAAAAGCAGAAACAGTATTGATGGGGAGGAGAGTATATATTTGAGAATTATTTAAGAGGTAAGTTATATAATATTTTAGTGGCTGGAGATGAAAAAATAGGTTATTTAGAAAAACTTGGAAATATGGTAATCAAGTAACATGTGTTGATAATAATAACAACAATAACAATGGCAGATATAACAATTGGTATTCATTGCATTCAGAATTAATTATATTCAGAATTATGTGTTACCTAATCTAATTTGTTACAACTCCATAAGGGATTTATTATTATTATATTTTTTAAATAAGGACACAAATTCAAAGAAATTCAGTAACTTTCCCAAAGTCATAGATCTAATCCTTGGCAGACCCAGCATTTGAATAAGCCAGATTTGAATGACTAACTTCCTATATGGTAAAGTTCCCAATTATATTATATATATATATGTGCATGTGTGTGTGTGTGTGTGTGTGTTGTAGTAGTAGCAGTAGTAATTGTAGGGAAGAAACAGCTTTATTTTTCTTAGTGAATCCTACTATTAAAAGAAGCTTATAATTATAAAATTTATTATTCTAATATGTTCTGATGTGTTCATATCTTCTCAAATGACTTTCAAGAAAGCATTTAGGCTTTTGAAAAATAATTTTAAATATTTCTTAGATTTATTTGAAAGTATATGTTCTCCCACTATAACAATGGATCAGGAAAAAAAAAAGAACTGTTTTTATAACAAAAAAATCAGCAGTGAAGAATGAACAGCAATGTCTGATAAGACATAGCCTTGGAAAAAAAGCTGATCTAATTTTTTATTCAGTGAGCTGATAGAATAATCTTTACATGGATGCTAAAATAAACTAATGTGTATTTTCATATTTTCCAATTAAAGATTTACATATAACTATAATCCAAAGGCAAAACTCGCACTGACCTTTATATTATTAAATGTCATGGGTAATATAAAAATTTTGTTCCAAACTTCCTGCTTATGAAAGTCCAATGCAAAAACTAAAACTGCTAATAGAAAAAAATTTAAACACTAGCCCCAAGAAAAATGTAACTGTTTTTTCCTAAAAACATAATATTTTATGTAATATCTAAAATAATGCTATTATAAATTATAGTAACTTACAAATAAATAACAACAATGTATATTTTCAGTGGCTTTCCTCAGTCCCAAAATGGGAATGTCTACATAGCTATGCTTTTATTAGCTTTACTTAATGAGAAGTTTCAGTTGGCTTAGGGCTATCCCTCATCTCTCAGGGTAATAAGCTTGAAACTCACACCTTTCCAGGTTTGAGGTAGGCAGGTGTTGTGGCTGTACAAGATCATTATTATTTAAGAAGGGCAGGTAAAACATCATATTCTAGGGACTAGTAAATCAGCAGTGATATTCAAAACTGAATTCACTGTCTTATTTTTTTCAAATTGTCCTGCTTTAAAGAAAATTTCCTTTAAAAGTATCATCATTTTCCTAGTCATTCAGGTACAAAAATTCATTATATTCTTGACAAGTTCCTCATATTTATGGTCGCCCTCTAAGCTGTTGCCAAGTCCTGCCTATCCTGTCTTTGTGATATCTTTTAGTTGACCCATCTTCTTTATTAACAATGCTGAAAACTTAATTCAGCTTTGGCATTCACACTTAACTATTGCAATATCATCCCAGTTATTTTCCCCATTCAGTACATTACTTTTTTGCAAGTATTTTATAGCTGCCAGATTGATCTTTCTGACACAGGACATAGATTGTGTCATATCAGTAGCTCCCAAAGTCTTTAGAATAAAATCTAACTTCCCTCCTTCAAATCGTGATGAGAATATAAGTTTCTGGACATAGTCCTATCGGTCTCTCACGCATCCTGCCAACCAACCTGAAGTACGAATCTTCCCTCATTGTGGCGGTTGACCATTTTTTTTCCAATTTAATTTCCTTATTCTCATCATTTCCACCTCTTAGTATGACACTGTCTCTAAACTCTACATGTTAATATCCCATCTATCTTTAAGATCCAACTTATATTCCATGTGACCTATATTCTATTATATATAGGTACATATAACATATACAATATATTTTTAGCTTAAATTCACAAATTGCTTCGCTTTTCTCTTAAGGTATTTAGAGCAAAATTTTCTGTGTCTGATGGACTTTACATCATTGTAAAGTATTTTTCTTATGGTAAGCACTCAATAATTACAAGAATGGATTTTTGTATACAATAGACAAACTTATTGTGGAAAGACAAATGTCATATTACAAGAAATAGAGAATCGATTACTGAATCCAGACAGCTGAACTGTGTTGGTCTCGTGGTTACTGAGACAAGAGTGGTTATTAAACCTCTTGAACTTTTATTTCTGCACACGTTACTACACTAGCTTTTCCAAATCTCCGTCACACACAAACATGACAGCTCAGTAAATACGGCAATAAGACTAATTGACATCTGATTTGTGTTAGAATGTGACTTATGGAGTAGTAAGTCAATACATTCATAAACTTTAAATATGTGATAGCAAATAACAAAATAACATTACCGTCTTCTCCATATATTGTGTGAAATGTATATTTTGAAAACCCAGTTCTTTCAATTCTATGTAAGATATGTATTAAAAAGTCATAATGTTAATGCCTTGCACATAATAAATGTCCTGATTAAATAATCCCTTTCTTTCTTCCTCAATATACTGAAATAACTGTGATGTAAACTGTCCTGTACATATCTATTACAGACTTCTGTATCATAATCAGTAAAGGTTAATCTTGGTTATTGTTAATCAATTTATCTATTCTAAATAGTTCAAATTGGCCTAAATAACAATAATACATCTAATTCAACAATAAAAAAATCAAATTTTATTTTATGCATTCCCAAATTGTAAAGGTGGGAGGAAAAAGGTGTGGTGCAGTTTTAAAAAATAAAAATAAAAAACTGGACAAATTAAAAAAAAAAACAAGATAAACACTCCTATCCTATGATTAAATTATTCTATTTAAATGTATCATGAGATATAATAATGCTTGCTGTCCTGCGACTCAGCTTTCAAGTTTAATCATTGCCTATAACATTAAGAGAAGTGTCATCTGTCTCCTGCTTTGGGGGACCCCATCTCTTACCACTGTGTTTAGTCAGCTATTGCCTTTTATTCTCTTCCTGTCTGACTCTTGTGCCAACTATTAAACTCTTCAATTATACAAATAGAAAGCTTTTACTTTCTCACAATAATATCAAATTTTGTTTAATTTGCATCAAAAATTGTAGGATATTTGTTTTTTAAATCATGTTTACCATGTGTGGAACTGTCAAACTGAAAGCTTTTTTCCTCTGTTTCTTTTATAATATAGCAATCCCCAAAGTACACTTTTATTTTTGAGACAATATCAACTTTACAGAAAATTTCAAAATGATGTTTTTCCTTAATCACCTGGGAGTAATTTTCCTATATAATACCCTATTCCCCTTGCTCTGGTTTGAACGTGTTTCCTCCAAAACTTAGGTGTTGTCAATGTGATAGAATTAATGCGTGGGGCCTTTAAGAGATGATTAGGCTATGAGGGCTCCTTTCCTATAATAAGGATTAAAGCCCTTGTAAAAGAGGCTCCATTCAGTGTTGGGCTGGCTTGCTTTTTTCTCCTTCTGCCAGGTGAGGACAAGCTCTTCTCCCCCTCTGGAGAATGCAGCATCCAGGCACCATCTTGGAAACAGAGAGCAGCCTTTGCCAGGCAGGAACCCGCAGACTCCTTACTAATGAACTTCCCAGCCTTTAGAATTGTGAGAAAATAAATTTCTGCCTTTCATTAACTACCCAGTCTGTGGTATTCAGCTGTAGTAACACAAACAAACTGACACCCCTAAACACATCTGTATGCATTTCATACGCATGAGGACATTCTTCTGCATAACCACAATACAAAGCATCAAAATAAGAAAATTTTATACCCACTGAAGTTATACCCACCTAAATTGTATACCCATTGTGTTTTGCCAGATTCTCCAGTAGTGTTCTTTATAAGGAAAGGATCTAGTTCAGAATTGTGTTGCCTTTAGTGGCAGTGTGTCTTTAGGTTCCAGTTACCCAGTGTTTCTTTGACTCTCATGACTTTGACACCTTTGAATATTATAGGCATGTTATTTTATAGAATGTTCCTTAATTTAGGTTTATGTGATGTTATTCATAGTTAGATTCAGATTATGCATCAATGTTAGGAATATCACAGAAGGGATGTTGTGCTCTTGTTTCATCCAATCAGATAACACATTATTTTGATCTATTTCATTATTGATCATGTCCACTTTGATCATTTGAGTAAGATGTTATGTACCAGGCCTTTTCCCTGTCAAGGCACTAATTTTGCTTTGGTAATCAATCAGTATTTGAAGACATATAGATAGAGTTGTCCCTTGATATCCATGCGGTATTGATTCCAGTACCTCCCATTGATACCAAAAACTGTGGATGCTCAAGTCCCTTTTATAAAATGATACAGTATATGCATATCATAACCCATCACATATAACCTATGCACATCAGCCTGTATACTTTAAATCATCTTTAGATTGCTTATACTGCCTAATACAGTGTAAATTCTTTCTTTATAAATAGTTGTTATACTGTATTGCTTAGGGAATAATTATAAGGAAGAAAAAGTCTGTACATATTTGGTACAGACTTAAAATTTATTTTTCAAATATTTTTGAAGCATGATTGGTTGAATCCACACATGAGATGTGGATAATAATATTTAAAAACCAATATCTGTATATTAAGTGTACCTCATTGCTATTGGGTTATAATAGAACCCAGGCCCTATCAGTGGACAGAGCTGTAGAATATATTTTTGTTTATATATTAGGCATACACACAAATCTTTTATATCTATATCTATAACTATCCATGTCTATAGATGAAAGAAGGAAAGGGAGTGAGAGAAGAAGGGAGAGAGAGAGGAAGGAAGGGAGAAAAAAAAAGAAAACCACAAGTTCACATCAATATTCCAACAATAAATGTTTTATTTTTACTTTTTCTATTTCTGTAATTATGACTCCTTTCTCTGACAATATGGTTATCGCTTTTTAATTCTATTAATGTGTACTTATTTATTTGAATTTCACCCTATGTAAGCTATATCCATCACTCTGTACTGGGCTGCCTCTACATACTGCACAGATACTCTCTGCACCCTGCTTGAGCTCTTCCATCCCTTGTCAGGCCACCCCCAATGTGGACATCCTCCCCACCCTAATAAGCTTTGCTATTGTTGCCTGGCTGCTCCTTCACACAGACATCCTCCTTGTGTGTTTCAAAACTACTCTCTAAGCATGGGCTTGAAGAAGTGATTACATATGGTTTAATCTGTGTTTTGGAAAGACTATGGGTGGTATAAAAGCTGAATCAATGAAAACCTAGAAACAAGTAGATACAGCTGTAACTCCAAATTTATCTCCTGGACTGTCTTCATAGGAACCTTCTATTCCAACCAGCTTGGTCTCTGTATTACTCTCTGCATAAACCATTGCACATTCCCCCATCCTCCTGCAATACTCATTTCACTCCCTTCTGCCTATCCAAAGGCAACTCTCCTTCAAGTTTCCTCACCTACCTTGGCCTTTAAACTTATGTTGGGCCATCCCCTTCGCAGATGTTCTTATCACTCTCTTTGGCCCCTGGATTAACTCAAAAATTATTTTGAATTGTCCAGTCATTTAGTGATCCCTCCTTGGAAACTCCTAAAGCACTTTGTAGTGTCACTGATGGGACATTTGCATGTTCTATCTTAAATTGTTGCTTCCCCCCCCCCCTTATTTGTAAATTTATTATCTTTCCAGTTATTCCATAGCTCTTTGGGAGCATGTATCTTGTATAATAATTCCTGATGTCCTTACACCTTAAAGCATATTGCTTTACATTGATGAGACCCTTGAAATACTTGCAAGAGAACTAAACAAATAATCATAGTCGTAATTATTTTAGTCATAAAATAAATCACTGAGAGTCAAAGTTGTTGTAGGACATTTAAAATTAAGACTGCTCAAGAAGATGTTTTAACAAATCTGGCACAATTTGTTGCTTATTGTATGTGAGACAGTAATTGACTTAGAAACGTCTTAGAAATGTGGCAATATTTGGAGTTAGCTGTCAAAAAGCTAAAGGCCACTGTACAGGAGAGAGCTACTGGTATATTGCACTTTTAGCAAATCTAGACTCATGGTACCCACTTAATAACTTTTTGACAAATAATTACACAGATGGGAATAAGAGAAAAAATATATAATAAAAATAACCTGGCATCTCAATGGCTATCTTTCTGAAACAATGTTCTAGAAGCCAATGGAATGTGGTCCACTTTGTCAGTTGTCTTCAGTTAGTCACACTTATACCTAAATTCCGGAATCTAAGAAAAATAAAATAGAATAATTCTAAAATTACCCAAAAGAACACATTGAAACTAATTCAAAAATTATGTGCTGCTCTTTAGATAAGGTTTCAGAGTTAAAGTGGAAATAGTGTTTATTGACCAGAATGTATTAGGAGAGAGAAGAATTGGAAAGGATCAATAAATGTATTGACTTTTGCTCATTTTGTCCTTGTGCATAATATATTTAAACATTAAAAATACACTTGAAGCTTTCTAGACTGGCTCCTTCCATAGAAACCAAATTGATTATATTATTGAATGAAAATTCTAGAAACCAATGTTCTCTAGTGTGACAGACATATATGGTCAAATGGTAATATGAGTTCAAATTGCTGCTTCACTAGGATTTGAGCCATGTAGTTATCACTTTATATTCTCACATCTCATCTACACAGGATCACAAAAAGAGGTGCAAAGTGAAAATTAGCAAAACAGTTTGATATATAGCTGAAATGTCAGGGAAACAGCAGCAAATGATCTGTGACAACAATCGAGTGTGAATTTATTGATGTTGAAAAGGATAGCATTGCAAGGAAAACATGATAGAAATGCTTGCACAAGGCTACAGAAGGAGGATTAAAGCACACGGAAAAGAGCTCTCAAAGGAAAATGCTGCTGAAAGGGGCAATGAAGAAGGGGACTCCAGCTGGGACAAGGAGCAAATGACCCCAAAGTGCTGAAGCATAAAGCAAAGATTTGTGTGAAATGTAGGGAATACAGAGAGGGTTATAGTAGCTCTTCACATATGAACTAAGACCACAAAATAATAAAATCGATTTCATAAGGTGGATACAATTCAGTCATTCATTCCAACATAGTTATAGAATGTGACAAACTATAGTTTGAGCTCTGAAGATATTTCATTCAAAAAACTTTGCTTTCCTGGAGCATGCACAGTTGTGTTACAGTAGGAAGAAATAGTGAATGAAACCTAAATTATCCCAGGGATAGAAGTTCTGTGGAGAAAGATAAAACAGATAAAGGAGATGGGAAATGAAGGGATGGGGAAGGTGTGCTGAAACGGTTAAAACTGTAGTCAGGCAAAGTCTCACTGATGAGGTGACATTTTATCAGACAGAGATAAAAGTAAAAGAGCAAAATGGGCTATGTGGGGAAGAGCATGCCAAGGACAGGTGTCAGAGAGCACAAGAGCTCAGAGGAGGCATGTTTACTGCATGCATGTCTATTGCACTCATTTCTACTCATTCATGTCTACTGCATTCAGGAAATATCAAGGGGTCCAGTAGTCAGACACCCAGTGCCACCTAAGGTGAGTGAGCTCTATGTATCTATCATATGCATGCTGTATATTTGAGTGTCAAATATTATATGCAATATATTGAACACTTAATTTAGCACCAGTTGTGTACAAGTACTAGCATAGATGAAAAAGAATCCCCTGTAGGGTAATTGAGAACAAAATGTAACAAGTGACACAATGTCTCTTTCTCTCTCTCTATTTTACTCTCTCTCACTTTTGTAAATAGGATTTAATTTTAAGAGCAATCATAATACTCGAAGATTATATTAGGGAAAATCAATGCTCCTTAAATTGTTAGAATAATTTAACTGACAATTCCATCTAAAAAATCCATATACCACATTAAATTCCACACTGTGGTCAGTGTCTCACAGGGTCCCCAATTTAACTCTAAGCTAATTTTTCTAATGCAATGAAAAGATAATAAAGAACAAGAAGTTCAATTTTTCAAATTACATTATCCTTCTATAGTAAACATGAACTTCACTAACCTGTGTGTTATACAGAAGTTATATCTAATATAAATTTTTAATAGCATTAGTGTAAGTCACCTAAGGACAAACATTCAACTAGCATATGTTTAATATATGTTAATAATAAATATACTAAGAATTTAATCTCAAAAAGGCTGTGAAAATTTTTAATTAATTTAAAAACAAATAGTGCACATATCCATTACTCTAAGATCCCCTGATACATGACAGATTTTTGTCTAGCATCTCTGAAACCATGCTTTTGAGTGACTGAAAGTGATGATTACTTAGCCTGTGTTTTATAACCAGTGTCTTTATGACTGGTGCCCACAGCCATGCCTGTTGAGTATATTAGCAACTTGTGCCTTGACATTTTTTTTCTTAGATCAAGAGTTTTATGCCCCCCCCACCTTGCCCTCATTGGTTTCATTAGGTACTATTAGAAATGAAAAACATATTGAAAGGAAAATTAACCAAAAATAAATGAGCTTGATATGGTTACTAAGGCATAAACACAAAAGAAAATACATGCTATTTCAAAATTCAACAGTTTGGTGATTTTGGTCTGTTCATTGCCCTCATCAGAAAAATTATTCCTCAATTAATTACATTAAAAGCAGGATTTTTATTATAAGCAATAATTATTAAATATTTTCATAAAGTATTTATAAAAATTAGGGTAAGGAATTCCTTTACTATAGAATTGAAACAAAAACTGAATATCTTGATTTGATAGCATTGTAAAAGCCTTAATTCAAAATATCTCTCTTTGTTCTTTTTTGTAATAATACTTATTGTTTTTATGGCTGTTGTTATACTCTGATTCCTACAAAATGTTCCCTTGAGTCATTGTTTTCTGCTTCTGTCCTGTCTTTTAGGTGGTAGACACTACATTTATTGTAATTGCACCTCATCTTCGTACAAACATGCAATTTGTCATAGGATGTTTCTATTCTGATCCCTGCAAGCTGCTGAGTAGAGGGATTTTATAGCGTCTGCAAGAGATAACAATGCCTAGGTTGCTTGTCAAACAAGGGTTTGTATTTACATCAGCCTAGATTAAGTAGAAATTGACTTTGGTCCCTTTTTGTATGGCTACTGTAGGGATAATAAAACAAATGTGAATAAGTTAGGTTTTAATGTTGTAGATAAGAAGGCTACAGAATTAGAAATTTAGTATCCATCAGCACAAAGGAATAGTGATTTTAGAAGAATAAGGGAAATAAACCTGTCTATTGGAAAACTCACTCAATCCGTGGAAATACCTCATCCTAGCATTTTTATCCAGTGATTTTTAGAATCTATTGCATTGCAATGCCTCTGATTCTGCAACTATAGCTCTTGATTTAATTCCAAATTTAAGGATTATTCAGTCAATAATTAGGCAATCAATAGTATTTGTCTTGTTGAATATTTTTGTGAGAAGAAACACTCATCTCAGACTTTCAGAGGTATTGAGGAAATTACTCAATTTTAAAATGACTTTAATCATTAGTGTTAAAATTCAAGAGATTAAGCAAAAATGTGATGTGTGATGAATTTGACTCCATTATGGGATGAAATACATTAGTGAAACTCTGAAAATAACAAATCAGTTGTTAGAACTGAAATATAATTTCATATAAAAGTATTTAAACTGCTCTATTGTGTTTTATTGCCTTATTACGAAGTGTTTATCATGTTTTCTCTTCCTTCATAGTTGTAGATCGTATTAATTTATTTGTGATCTATTTTGGCACCTGATTGTTTTGACAAAAGGTCATTGTTTTGACATAGAATACAAAGGTGTCAGTAATCCCTATTTAAATTATTTTCATAACCTCCTGCGAAAAACCATAGGTAATTATTCTTTCTATAGCAGAAAATTGCTCTTTACATGGGGATAACTAGCTCTACTCTTGGTGTATTCTTATGAGTGAAAACTGAGGCTAAGGGCCTAGAATGTTATGCACTTACTCATAACTACATGCATAGTATTATAAAAATAATTTTGTCTTTAATATAAATTTCTTATTGTCTCACTGATATCTAATACTTCTTGGAAGCATACGATTTGGTTAGATGATGCAGTTTTCAGACAAATTTATCAAATACTAATTGTGTATGTCCTGTTATATAGGCCTTTTGCTTAATGTTGAGTATACAACGACAAAACAAAATGTTTTTAGTGTCGTAGATTTTATAGTTCTATAGTTATCAATGAATGAGTGAATGAATGAATGAATGAATCAAACAAATAATGTAAACATAATGGTGTAAAAGATAAGAGATAAAAAGAGAAGAGAGAAAAGGCATACTCTATTTTCCTGGAGCACATTAGCAAGTCTAGTAAATGCTGTGGAATTACTGTTTTCTTGTGACTATTACAAAACTACATTGTTTTCTCACTAAGAGTCTTTGGCACACAAATATCTTTTAGTAAAAATCATGTTTTTGTACCTTAATTTCCATAACCAATATATCATGATTTTCTAAAATTCTTAGACATGTATGAATTTTTGAGTTTCCAAATGAAACCTATGACTTACACTGCACTAATTTTTAAAAATTTGCTCCAATCCAATGGATGTAAATAGTTGTGTAACTATTTAATTCTTATTCTTTATGTCACTCTCCTACCTCTGGGAGATAAACTTTCTTATGGTATTATTGTTCTTTTTCCCTAGCTCATAGTAAATGCTGATTAGATAGAACCACCTTCTAAGCAAGTTTTCTGATGAATGAGCAATCATGCAACTTGAACCAATTTTTAGGTGTAGTCGCTGTTAATAACCCTAGATGACATAAATTGGATACATAATATCCTTTTATTTGGTAATAAGGACAAACCTTTCCAGCTTTTCTTTCTCTAGGAATATGAGTAGACTGCTTTCAAATGTAGATTGTGTCTGATCAGATATTAAAATGAGTCATGGAAGCTAGAATCCATAACTTGTCAGGGAAGATGAGGAATCTGTTGTCATTTATGGAACATATATGCTCATACAAATTTGTTCTCACATTCACATGCACACCACACACACATATGATTAGAGTACAGATGGGAAAACAATAAATTACACATCTGAAGAAAACAAATAACTCTATTAGTTTTATGAGTTTCTAAAAAAAGACATAAAAATGTGTTTAGTAAATTCAGAGTATTAGAAATGTTATATCTGGAAGTAATGTAAGGAACATCAGTGTAAGTTGAAGAAGCATATGTTTTTCTAACCCTAGTTATGTAGCAGAACCAAGACTAGGAGCTAGTATTTTTTCTCTATATATATATATTGAGGTATAGAAACAGAGTTTTCTTGGCACCCGAGTAGATTGAATAACTATATGAAAAGTTGGTGGCTAATGTTAATGGTTAGTTAGGGCAATGAGAGAATGGGTTAGTGAAAGGAGCTGAATAATAGTGAGTTTAATATTTACTAATGGGTTTTTAAGATTCTACTTTAATATTTACTATGGGTTATATAGTAAATATTATATGGGTTAAATATATATGTGAGTTAAATAATATATGGGTTAAATATTCTACTTTAATATTTACTAATGGGTTTTTAAGATTCTACTTTAAGAAGAAAACTGCCTTAAAATGAGGGAGAGGAGAAGAAATAGGAAACACCTGAGTCTATTTTTTTTTTTTTAGGAATCATGAACATGTTCATTATAGACATAATCAGGAATATTTAATAAAAGTGTCTCAGTTTTAACTGGAAGTTTCAGCAGTACACCATCAGGACCATCTGTCGACTGGAAACACTAAGTCTCATATTATCTATTTACTGGAATTGAAAGATACTTGTTATGGTGAAAATACACAAAGCTTTGTGGGGGTTCAGATCTCGCTTTTGTTTCTAGTTTTCCATTTAGTTTTGATTCTGCTAGCTATGTTAATATGGGAAAGATGAGTTGTCTAATGCTCTGTGAACCCATTATAAAAGTTGTACAGAACTACATACTTCATAGCTGCTTTACGTGAAATAATATACTATTCAATAAAATAATAATATTTGGTAATTTCAGCATTTCTGAGTACTGTATTAATTCTCAGTATTATTGAGTATTGATTATTATTATTTAAACTATTTAAGTATCAGAATTAAAAGGTATATATTTAAGTTACTTAGTTCATAGTAGGCATGAAAAATGGTATGTAGCACTAATAGTAGAATTTGAAGTAGTATTTGCTCCATGGCTTAGTGTACATTAAAGACTTTCTGAAAAGTAGACCAGGAATCCCTGCCAGAATATGGTCTTTCAAGACTTCTGTTTCAGTTGGCCTAAATATATTTCAGAGATGATATATTAGAAAAACAGCTTAGTACATTTAGAACAATATATTGTTTTAGTCTTGCCGCTGCTTAATTGAACAAACTTGGGCAAATAATTCACTTTCCTGACTCTCATTCAATAAACATCAATCAATCTTATATTTTCAATACTCCCAGGGGGGTGTCATAAAGATCAGCTATGGTTATATATGCAAAGTATTATTTATTCTTTAATTGATCTAATATTATTTACTATAAACCAAAAGTGATTTGTAATAGATCTACTCATATTTTCTATTTTTTTCATGTGTTTTATTATGTTATGTCTTCCTAGGAATTTGTTCATTTTTATTTAAGTTACCTAATTTTTTGGCATATAGTCGTTTATAGTATTCCCTTATAATCCTTTTTATTTTACTAAGGTAAACAGTAACATCTACTTTCATTTCTGATTCTGGCTACATAAATCTCTTTTTTTGTCAATCTAGGTAACAGTTTGCCAATTTTGTGACTCTTCACAAATAATCACCTTTTGGTTTTATTGGTTTGATATTTTATTATCATTTTTCTATTCCCAATTTTATTACTTTCCATTCTAAATTTTATTTTACTGCTCTTTGTTTATTTTTTAGATTCAGTTTGCTCTTCTTTTCTCAATGTATTTAGGGGATTAGGTTATCAATTAAAGACCTTCCTTATTTTTTAATATGGGATTGGTAGCTATAAATTTACTTCTAAGCATTGTTTTAGATGCATCTCATAATTTTTTGTTGAATTTTGGTCATAGTTAATTGGAAAATATTTTCTAATTTTTCTGTGATTTTTATCTTTGATTCACTTATTATTTAGGAGTATGTTATTTAATTTCTACATATTTGTGAAGTTTCTTCTATTAAGGATTTCTAATTTATACACTGGAGTCAAAGAATATATTTAATTTGATTTCAATCATTTTAATGTATTGAGAGGTGTTTTATACTATATATTGTCTAGCCTGTAGAATGTTTCATGTACTCTTGAGAAGAATGTGTACTATGCTTTTGTTGGGTGAGTGTTTTATAGATTGTTAGGTCTAATTTGTCTATAGTATTGCTAAAGTGTATTTTTCCATTCAAATTCGTCAGCTTTTTTTATTTATTTTTTTGCTTTATGTATTTTGGGGATTTTTTTGTTAGGTGCATAAATGTTTATAATTTTTATTATCATAATATGTGTTTCATTATCTCCAGTACTATTTTTCACTTAAATGTCTCTTTAGTTTAATATTAAATCTTACAGCAACCAGTAAGAAAATAATTCAAAAACAGAGTTAAAAATTATTACAGGAATTAAAATGTTGCACTAGAAAATATTGACTGAATGCAAAAGAAAACCTTAAAGAACAACAAAGGAAGAAAGAAAAAAGTGTGAAATAAGCTCTCCTATGTTTGCAGTTTGCATGTTATATCTTTTTCCAACATTTTACTTTTGACTTAGGTATATTTTTGAATCTAAAGTGTGTCTCCTATAGACTATATATAGTTGTATCTTATTGTTTTAAATCCAGTATGGAAATATCTGCTTTTTGAAGAGATTGTTTAATTCACTTTTACTGTTCTAATTTTTATTGTTAGATTTATGTCCGCTATTTCACATTTTTTCTTTCTTCCTTGTTGTTCTTTAACACTTTCTTTTGCATTCAATAAATATTTTCTAGTGCAACATTTTAATTCCTATAATAATTTTTGGCTCTGTTTTTTAGTTATTTTCTTACTGGTTGCTTTAATATTTACAGCACACATCAGAAATTATCACAATCTACTGTAAATTTATACCAACATAATTCCAGTGAGATATAGAAACATTACAACTATAGCTATATTTTATCTTCTCCTTTCTGTGCTATTTTTGCTATATAAATTACAACTATATGTGTTATAAGCACAACAGTGCATTAATACCTTAATTAATTATTAATTAAGGTAATTAATACCTTACAGCGTTTGATGTCATTTAAGGACACTGAGAATAATAGAATGAATATTTTGTTATCTAAGCCTTCTTATGTATTACTTTTATCATCCTTACAATTCGGTATGATTTCTTTAATCTAACATTGCTTTCACCTATTTCCTTTGTACTGTTGGTATCAAATATATCATATTTTATATGTTATTGGCCCAACAATACAATTATATACATATTGGTTGGTAAATCGTTATGAGAAAGAAATATGATATTATACTATCACTTATAACTTTCTACATAATTACTGTGATAGGTAGAATAATGCTCTACCAGAGATGTCCATAACCTAATCCCCAGAACCTGTGGATATGTTGTATTATACATGGTAAAGGGGAAAGCTATAGATGAAATCAGTGCTGCTAATCATCTATCCTCAATTTAGTAGATTATCCTGAATTATTGGGTGGATCCAATATACTGTTTTTAAGGGTGCTTAAAGGTGGAAGGAGGCGGCACAGGAGTCAGAGTCAGACACTGATGGCTTTGCATATAGAAGAAAAGCCCAGGTATCGAGGAATGCAGATAGTCTATAGAAGGCAAGAAAACAAATTATTTCCTGAGCCCAGACTTGCCAATATCTTGAGTTCATTGAGACCAATTTTGGATTTCTGACTTTCAGAACTATAACATAGTAAATTTGTATTTATTTAAGCAAAACGTTGTGGTAATTGTTACAGCAGCACTAGGAAACTAACATTTTACATTTTCCAGTGCTCATGTGTGTGTTTGTGTACATGTGTATGTGTTTAAATTACTTTCTGATATTATTTGTTTTCTGCCTAAAGATATTCATTTAGTACTTCTTATAATGTGTGTATATTACAGAAGAGAAACTCATAACTTCTTGCTTATCTGGATTTTTTAGTTAATCTTGATTTTTTTAAAGATAATTTTGCTAGATATACATTTCTTGGTTAATAGCTTTTATTTTTCTTTAAGTATTTTGAATATGCCTCCCACTACCTTCTGGATTCCACTGTTTCCAAAGAGAAGTCAACTGTTAATTTTATTGGAGTTCCCTTGAAAATAAAGAGGTGGTTTGGTTTGTCTGTTTTTTATCTTGCTGTTTTCAACACTTTTTTCTTTGCCTTTCCACATTTTGACTGTTATATTTCTGACTATGGTTCTCTCTAAATTTGTACTACTTGGAGGTTATTAAACTTCTGTGGTGTGTAGGTTAATGTTTTTCAAAAACATTGGGGAGTTTTCAGCATTATATCTTTAATTTTTTTCTGCTGCTTTCTCTCTCTCTCTTCTGAAACTACCCTAATACATATATTCATGCACTTAATCGGGGCCCACATTTCTCTAAGTATCTGTACATTTTTCTTCATTTTTAATCTATTCTTCAAATTGCATAATCTCTGTTGGTTTATTTTCAAGGTCACTATTTTTTTACTCTTCTTGTAGTTCAAATCTGCTGCTGAAATTCTCCAGTGAAATTTTCATTTTGATTGCTGTCTTTTTCAACTCCAGAATTTCCATTCAGTTTTGCTTTATAACTTTTTATCTCTCAAATATTTTCTATTTGAGTCATAATCATCATACTTTCCTTTAATTTTAAGCTTTTTTTTTGAACATATGTATAATAACTCCTTTGAAGATTGTGTCTGTTAGTCTGTCACATGAGCCCTCTCAGAGGCAATTTTGTTGGTTTTTTTATGTGTATGGATCACAATTTCCTGCTTCTTTGCATGCCTCATAATTTTTTAATTGAAAAAACTAGATATTCTAGAGAATATAGTGTAGCAACTCTGGAGACTGATTTTACGCCACCCCCAATCTTTTGTTATTTGTTTATTTGCAGAGAGACTTGGCTTGACTATTTCAATAACAGTCTGCGCAGGGATTAGAGTGGATTTTGATGAGCTATATTGTCCTTTCCCTGATCACCCTGTTTTATTTCTAGCTGGTCTGCCTTTATTGGTTTCATGACCAGCCATTAGATTCCACTAATTGTTAGCTGATTGTTCCATTGCTTTTAGACATATTCTATGGCATAAATTTAGGCTTTTTTTGCAGAAGTATGATATGAGGCCATTATCTGAGGGCTTTCTGACCTCAGAAAAGCTCTTTTTAGCCATCTATTTTGTAGTCTCTGTTAAACTTCCAGCTGATCTACCATTTCAGTTGTTGACATCATGGAGCTGCCATTCTTCTCTTTAATTGCTCATGATCAAAATCCCTTTATTTTTAAAAGTGCACTTCAGTTTAAACTCTCCTACAATTTCTTCTAAATAAATTTATTCTTCTTAGGAAAAACCTTCGAGTTCTCTGCTTTTGTGTTTTTCTTCTCCTTTGGGAAGAACTTTTGTACTATTGCTCTGGGGCTAGCAGCAGGGAGAGTGTCCTGCTTTTCTTGAATTGACATTCCTGCTTACAAGCAGGGTGCTGGGCAAGAGTATTAATATCTAGTATTTTCAGTCTTCCTTCCTGGCACGGAATTTCCATCCTATAACAGAGGCCATGTGAGAGTGATTGAGGCCCAGCACAACTTCTACTCCATGATTGGGGGCTGGGTGGAATAAGGGAGCCCCTGACCTCTTAGCTGCTCTTGCCTGGAAGAAATTTTCTAAAACATGGAGCTGAAGGATGACAAATGTTGGCAGGCTGTCCCTGCTGACATGCCTTAGGTTAGGAACTGGGGAAAGAGGGAACCCTGTGTTCTTGGCTCAATCAGTTTAGAGTAGAACTTCCATCATGATGAACATGGAGGGAGGTGGGCAGGTCAGGCTCAAATGCCATATACCTTATCTGTGCTTACCTAGATTTGGTAGATTTTCTTAAATAAATATTCATTCATTTGCTTCTGTATGCATCTATGACAATTTCCAGAGGTGTCAGATGGTTGAGTATTTTTATAATTTTCACCAGTTATTGTTGTTTCACTCAGGAGAGGGTTCAGGGACCCCCTCACAGCAACGTCTCAGAAGTGACATCCCCAGTGTGGAGTTTCTTGAAAAGACAGTGAATGTGGGGCATCTGTTTTAAAGCCAGGTTTGAAAGCAAGGGAACATTTAATGTCCTGTAGGAAAGAGGAGGAGGAGCTCCAGGTAGTGGAACAGAAAGACATCAAAGATTCTGGAGAAAATCTTTGAAATTGTGAGTCAAAAGCTGAGCAATCCTTTAAAATAGAGCACAAGACAAGGAGAAACTTTTTAAACACTTCCATTAGCTGTCAGAGTGATAACATTATCACATGTCATGTAGCCTCTGGAAAACTCTACTGTACCTAGTAGAGAAGATGAATAAGGTATTATGTATCAATAAAATAAACAAAATTTAAAAAAAATAAAAAAGATTCTAATGTATAATCCAACAGGGCACTTTCATGTCCAGTGTCTCAACTTTTTGAGGGAGGAATGGGGAGGTAAATAGCTATGTTCAATAGAGTAGGCTTGAGTAAATGACACTGCAAAGATCTATTTCCTAAGACAGAAGGACCAAACACATGTTGCCACCACTAAAACGAGATCATTTTGGCAGTAATGTATCTTTTAAAAAACATTTTCTACTGGCTTTCTGCTAAGAGTAAATAACCCTCTAGCTTTTTGTGTGTAAGAGATAATGTGTCACATATTGTTAAAATGACACCTACAGTAAAGAACAGAAAATTGATGTTAAATGCATCTTTATTGCATTGCATTAAATAGAAAACATTAAAATTATTTCCCTGACATATTTTACAATAGAAAATAATGTAGATAAATATACAAAATTATTTTTGTCCATGTGGACTTTATTCTGTTTTTTTTCCAATTGTAAATTTGAAATTAATTATAATTGATGTAACTTAGTCATTATTCTGACTTCTTTTCAAATGTAAAAGCCTCTGTTTATACTTTTCCTTTTAAGAACCCAACTATTAAACTTATGAATAAAACTCATTAGGACAACTGAAGTAACAGAAACTGCGAGGAGGTTTTGGCAAGAAATAGTCACCCAAATATCAATGACCACAAAGGAAACTTGATTACTTTTCTTTGCTTAATTTTTCCTGATTTGTGTAGTTGATAATGTGCTATAGCATTTGCATAAGCCCAAAAATGTGCCATTTTTGTACAAAATCATGACACTGAAACTAATATTCCAAATTAAGTATTTGGCCCTTAGGAGTTAGACAACTTTTGCAATATGATAACATTTTGTATTAAAAGTAGTATTGTTGAACTACATATTTAATAAATAGCATTTCAGTAACCAGAAAAAATAAATTCAGCTTACTGAAGTATCTAATCACATGCTGAATATTTCTAAAGCTACTCTCAACTTTGAAACTTTGAAACTAAGTTTAAATAATGAACTTTCTTTCTTTAATTGAAATAAATGCCATTAGAAAATGATACTAAATTTTTACATGATCTTTATAGTTTTTGAAGAAATAACTTTTAAATATAAGATAATATTATTAGGCATTATTATGCTAATGAATTTTCATCTCCACATGCAGGAGATTAGAATTGCCTTTCAATTGTTCCATCTGGACCTTTGGGTAAAACCCACTCAAAATACTGCCCATGTGTATGTAGGCCCTGTGTTATTGTTTCTGTATCACCACTACCTGTACCGTTATTAATTTTACTTTGTCATACTAGCTCCCTGTTCTCTTGCCTCCAATTTGTCTTTTCATTCTATGTTCTTGTCCCAATTGTTTTTTTCTTGGTAGTTTACCATTCTCTTTCTCTCTCTCTCTCTGTCTCTCGCTCGCTCTCATTTCTTTCTACATATCTATCTTTATTTAAATTCTACTTATCTGTCTTCAAACCTTTCCACTATGACACTTCCCTTTTCTTAAGGGCATTTTCTGTCCTTCTGTCATTGATTTTTTCAATTCATTTTTCTCTAGTAAATTTATTTTTGACCCAAGACTAGTGGTTCATTGACTGAAGCCAATTTGACTATAGCTCTCTCTAAGTTTTAAAATGCAAACATATTACTGAAATAATATTAACATACATTAAGGTTCAAGCTCTTAGTGTATAAATTTACAGATTTTTACAAATGTGCATCTCCGTAATCACAACCCAGAGCAGCATGTCATATCGAATAACACTGACATTCCCTCTAGCCTCATTCCAGTCACTATTCATGAAAGAAGAAATGTCATAATCCTTGTGAGGTTTCAATAAGAGATTTATTTTATAGATATTAGACTACTCAGAATTTTCTATTTTTCTTTAAGTTTTAGTGTTTTATAAAGAAATGATAATTTCATCAGAATGTTGAAATTATAGATGCAAAGTTTTTTAATGTTATTTTTAGTAAATAATATGTACAGAAAGTATATTCTGATATACTTTTATCACTGCCATTGCTGATTTGTATTTTTTAATCAATCTTGTTAGAGTTTTTATCACTTTTTAAATGAATCTTTTCAAAATGATTTGTAATCTTATCTGTCCTGTGCTGAATATGTTCTGGCCATGAAACTTTCTCTGGAAAGCTTTGTGTTGTAAGCAGAGCCTTGTGTTCTGTTACAATTGGTTAAATGGCTTTTTCACAAAGAAAACACACTAATGTAAACAGTACCCAGATCAAAAACTAAAACATTACCTGCTTCCCAGAGGCTACATTATGTCTTCTTTTAATCATTACTATCTTCCCTTCCATGAATAATTTCCTCATTGTTAACACTAGAGATCAAGCTAGTTTTTTCCTCTTATATGTTTGTTTTTTACTTTTCTATTAATATAAATGCAGATATACGTTATTATCTTTTAAAATCTTTTTTTCAAAAATTATAATGAAATTAATCTAAATTATTTTAATGTGGTTGCTATTTGTCATTTCTCATGTCTACATAGTATTAGTAGTCATTTATTTTGTGGAGCTCTGGAACACTCTCAATATCAATATACTTAGAAGAAAGATTTTGGAATAAAAAGAAAGTAAAATTTACCAGTCCAGTTTTTCTTTTCCCTTGTAGTATACACATTCAAGGTGACAACACATCTAAAGAGTTATCAGAGGACATCAACACAATCAGGGTGCATGCCAGTCATTCAAGTTTTTTGGCTCCCAGCCTGGTATCCAAACATCTGAAAAATGACAAATCAGCTCACTGTGAGTAGTGAAATGCTGATAGAATAGGATACTCATAGATATATTTGTCCTCAAAAACTTTCACAAGAAGGAAAAATGGAACAGGAGAATGAGTAAAATAATAAAAAATGTAGTTGAGTAAAATAATTAAAAATAAAGAAAAAAGAAAAATGTGATGTAGCCTTACATAAAAATGTAGAATTCCAAAAGGACTGCTCTATTGTATTTACTGAAGAAAGTTGTTCATTTACAAAAGGGCGTCAGAATTACTTTTCTTTAGAAAATACTGGCAGTTAAGTAAGAAATAGCCAGTTGATGAGTGATATTTTTCATTTAATGATTTGCTTTTTACTAGGGCTGGACTTCAGAGTGGGGCAATTTGAGTTATTGATGACAAAACTCCCCAAAAAGGGAGATACCAAGAAGTGATTATAGAAGGGTCATGAATGATTGCTTGGAAGAAAACAGTCTAACACTACTAATCTTCCAAACATTATGAGTTTTCCTTTCACTATAAAAAGCAAAATGCAGTTTAAATATATTATACTATTTGAAAGTCTTTCATATGCTAGGGACAAAAATGTGTTATATTATTCTGTTAATATCAGCATTACTTATGAAATCTTGGCAGAAAAATAATTTATTTACTCTTTTAGGTTATATTTATAATAAAAAAATAAATGATAATGTACTATCCTAATACTGTTGTATAATTTCTTTGTAAAAACACAAGATACAAAACAGAGGGCAATCAACATTTAAGACTGATATTGTATCATCAGTTTAAAAAGGGTTCTATCCCTCACTTTGTTATTAGAAAATTGAAGCAGAATACTAAACACAAGTCAAAATTTGATGTTACTTTTGCACCAGATAATTTTTTGGTTGTGTATACATGCACTTTTTAAAAATACAATTGTTACAATATTTATGTTGTATTTTCAGTTTTTATTTAGGCATACAATTGATCCCATGATATTATTCTTTGCCTTTGATAGCATCCATATTCTTGTCTCTGATTTATTGAATACTCTTTTCTTTCTATAGTGTTGAAAGTAGGTGTATCAATTCCTTAAAAAGCATACTTAATGATGGTGAAAAAAAGAAACTGAAAACAGTAACTGTTTCCACATAGCTGTTCAGATCATGATGCCAGAAACTGATTTATATAACGTGTGATTTATAACCTAGAAAGCAGAGAAATTGCTTTTAAATATGTTTTTCCTTAGATGTGTGTACATGTGTGGGTGTTTGTGCGTTGGTCTTCTTTTTCATCCAGTTATCAGCACCCTTAGATATTAAACTTCAGTTGTATCTCACTCAGTTCCATTAATCAGAAAATTCATTGACATTTGTGTGAAATTTCCTGCTATTACCAGTGACAGTTTTTTTCAGTCATTACCCTTAGGGAATTTTACCAATTACTCCCTCTCTAATAGAGGCAATTTTAAAATCAATAGAATCTTTAAAACAAAACAGTTGGCAGTTTTAGGCAGAAGTAGATTTGAAGCATGGTTGTGGGAAGGTTTTCAGGGATGCCGTAAACGCTTGGGGCAGTGGTCTCAGAGAATTAACAAGATCACAGCTGAGTTCTGAACAGCTTAAGTAAATAACAATGGCTTTTAGGCCTCTATGATATTTGTTACCATTCCTATCTTAAGTCTTAGTATTAGTCTACCTGATTTTTGTATGGTAATTATTTTATGGTAGAGTAACTCCACCAACAAATAACATAAGTGGTTTAAATAAAAGACTACATGAAAAATAGATTTTATTTGATTGGATACTTTTAAAGACACCACCACCTCTTTTGAAACTTGTAATTTTCTCTGTTAAAACTACTTTTTGGGGAGTCTGATGAAAAGTTGTGTGTGAGAGAGAGGGGAGGGATTGTGTGTGTGTGTGCGTGTGTGTATGTGTGTGTTTGTATTGTGTGGAAGGTTTGGAAGGAAACGAGGCAAATATTACTTTCAAAACATTCTTGTCAAGTATATTCATGAACTAGGTAGAATTTTTTTATGAGTTAGTATATGAACAATTTTTTAATGTTATGTGTATAATGAGAAGGAATGTATATTCTAAAGTTTGGCTTAACTTTGTTAATCATGCTGATCAACTTTTCCATCCTGATGTTTTTGTCTAGCTTACCTAGCAATTACTCAAATTTCCTGCTATGATTATAGATTTGGCTATTATTTCTTAAAGATTTCTCAAAGTTTATTGTATTATATACTTTATGATGATATTGGTAGGTGCAAAAAATTAAAATTGTTATAGTTTGATATTAAAGTTTTGATCATAGAAAGTAATTCTCTTTTTCTTTTTGACTTAAGTCCATTTTGTCCGATACCTATATATTTTACAAAAAGTTATAACTACTTTCAAATTTTTAATTATTTTTCCTTTTTAGTTGACACACAATAATTGTACATACTTTATGTAATACAGAGTGATATTAAGCAAAACAATGCTATTTTCCTCTATTAATGTCAGATACAACTTGGGGATTTTTTTTTTCATTTGTACATTTTTTTTAATTTCAGCATATTATGGGGGTACAAATGTTAAGGTTACATATATTGCCCTTGCCTCCCCTCCCCCCTCGAGTCAGAGCTTCAAGTGTGTCCATCCCCCAGATGGTGCGCATGGCTCTCATTATGTATGTGTATACCCATCCCTCCTCCCCCCTCCCACCTGCCCGACACCCAATAAATGTTTTTTTTTTTTTAACATTTTGGTTACATTTTATATCTTTGCCTCTCCCTAGCTAGCAAGGGTTAGAGGTATGTCCTTCCCCTCCACAATGCTCACTACATCCCTCAGATGTGGGTCAAATGCCTGGTGAACACCACCACCAATTTGGGGATTTTTAATGGGATATCATTCTCTTTCATTTTACTTTTAATTAGACATGGATATGTTTCAAAACTGCCCTATTGGTTATGATGTTCACAATCAAGTAAAATGTGGAAAGCTAGTCTACCCTGTATTTATGTCTCACTCCTCATCTAAAGGACTACTCAAATGCCACTCTGTGTGAAGTAGTCCCTTATTTGTTTAAATTAATTTTTGTTCACCATATCTATCATTATTTATTCATTTGTTTATTGCTCTTATCTAATATTAGACTATAAACCTCATGAAGACAGAGTTTTAGTTTTAGTTTACTAAAAGTAAATTAAATGATGATTCCCTAACACAGAACAGTGTTTAAAAGATGGTGGGCTCTCAGTAAATACTTTTGAAGAATGAGATTTGTCTTTTCCTGTCTTGGAGATCTCTGACCCAAGACATAATAATACTGTTAAAAATAATACTCCCCTGCACAGTAGCAATATGCACACCTAGGTCTTGGCTTTTAATTCTTTTCTTCAACACAAAGAAACAAGGCTCACTGGAGACATGATTTATTCTAGGACTGGGGCAGGTCATATACAAAATGATCCTCAAGTGTCTTATAGTGACAGAAAGTAAAGAAGTGCTCAAAAAAATAAATAAAACCAATTGTAGTGATGGGGACATGTCAAAGGAGGAGAGAAGTCAACTGAAAATACTCCCAATGGTCTAAGCTAGAAAATATGTGCAAAAAATTGTGTTATTGTATTATTAATATAACATAAATTATAAAATAATTATGAGTTCACACTTATGTAAATAATGACTGAATATTAATATATGAGGAAAATAGGCAAATTATTGCACAGAAAAATTTCAAATAATTTATGTAGATTATTCATCCTCACGGAGATGAAACACGAATCCCCTCTATGTAAGTGTAGTTTGTTGTCTCTGTGTGAGAGAATAATTCTGATCTCTTTAATCTCATATTTCCTGTCAGGTTATTAATTTTACTGCAAGATGTTATACCAGATATGTTTTTTTTTTTTACTTAATTACTATTTTGAAGTGAAAGAAACTCACTTCTAGGAGCATGTTAAACATGGGGCAGTAAAGCAGTTGGCCTTGTATGCAGGCATAAATTGAAAAAAAGAATCCTAAAATTCATATGGAAGCACAAAGACCCAGAGTAGCCAAAGAGAGCTTGAGAAAGAAGAACAAGTTTGGAGGCATCCCATGTCTTGATTTCAGAATATATTATGAAGCTATAATAATTAAAACAGTATTATACTGGCATAAAGATAGACAGAGACAAATGAGACAGAATAAAGACCAAGCAATTAAACCAAATGCATATACAATAAACTGATCTTTGATACGGGTCCTAAGGATATATAATGGGGAAAATATTGTCTCTTCAACAAATGGTATTGGGAAGACTGGATATCCACATGAAAAAGAATGAAATTGCATCCTTATTTTTTACCATATACAAAAAGCAACTCAATGGATTAAAGGTTTATATGTAAGACTTGAAACTATAAAACTCCTCAAAGTAAACATATGGATAAAGCCTCATGACATTAGTTTTGGCAATAATGTTTTGGCTATAACACCAAAAACACAAGCAATAAAAGCAAAAATAGATAAGTGGGACTACTGCACAGCAAAAGAAACTATCAACATCATGAAATAGCAACCTAGAGAATAGGGGAAGGTACTTGTAAACCATGCATTTAACTAAGTATCATTATTTTGTGCCTAGATCAGCAAGATAAAATATATGTGTTAAATTTGAAAAAAAACATTATGCAAAAACTAAAGGAGAAATGGAAGTAAAAGAAAAATTAAATGATATCATTTACATTTTAAAATTAGCAATGATATAAATTATTTTATGCTATTGAGTAGATTATTTTTTCTAATTCATTTTATATAATCATGTGCTTTTACTCCCTAGTCCATGGAACAAATCCTCCTTTATAGCCTTTGGTAACTAAGGAAAGAAAGACACCTTAAGTTTTCATCTTTTCATTTAGCCTAACTTATCAGTTCACCGGCTAGCCCTCTGACATGTTCCCAGCTCAGTATTGCTCAAAGCATCATCTGTGCTACCAGGGCCATTGTGAGGTCTTTGTTATCAGTTCAAAATAAGGCAGTTACAGAAAGAGAGAGAAAGGATCTAGAGACATAGTAATTTGGAAGAGTAATTATATGTTTATTAAATCTAGTATTTTTAAATGAAATTTATATTTTATAAATTTTTACTACATATTTTTAGCAATTTTTGTAACTCTATTTTACAAAAAAGTATCAATCTGTCATGGATTGAAATAAATAAAACTGGCCCTTTCACCACTGACAGTATGAAAACCCCTGCCCAGATCATATTCATGTTTATTGCTTAGTCTCTCTATAATGTGAACATGGGCCCTAGGAAGAAAATTTATGTTTATCCATGATTTACTTAGAAAGATTCTATTGGTCAATTAATGAATAAGAAAAAAGAGCTAATACAAAAAGTCTCACAAGCCATATAGAGGGAGGAAAAATAGATAAATAAATGATTAAAGGAAAAGAAAAAAACATTTAAAAAACAAGAGGAGGTAAAGAAGAAGGAAAAGAAGAAAGATTAACATGTAAAGTGTAAACAACATATCTCTCTTCTAAATGAAGTTCATATAGATATTGTAGCAAATGAGTGTTCAAAATTCTTTGAGTGAAACAAATCCATGGTTTTGAAAGTTCAGTGCAATGTAGCCACAATTTTATAGCCAATATTTTACAGTCGATGCATTAACTAAAATTGAAATAAATAGTACTGCAATAAAACTGGAGAATTGCTTCAGCTTCCATATTTTCATTGCTACCATATTGTTTATGTTAAATGAATAGCTGTTATCATTTTTCAATTTAGAAATATAAGGGACAGATATCATTTGACAGGGTAGCTATATCAGAAGAATATGGATCCAAATGACAGTTAAGATGTTCTGACAAAGAGTTCACAGTTTCAGTTATTCAAGATGGTTGAGTTCTGGAGATCTACTGTACAGTATAGCCTCTGTCATTAACAATATTTTAATGTATACTTAATTGAAAGATCTTATGTTAATTGTTCTTACTACCAAATAAATAAATAAAAATACGATGATAAGAGGAAACTTTCAGAGGTGATGGATATGTTTATGAGCTGGATTGTGGTAGTGGTTTAAGAGGTGTATACTTTACTAAGCAGGGACTCTGGGAGAGCAGCATTGAAAGAAAACCTTTTGGTTCTTGAGAATGTTGTCTGCACTCTCACTGACATTGTACTGGTGAAAGGATTAATGTTATCCATGTCATCTGCAATCACTTTGGGTCCAGCTTAAACTTCTAACCAAGGACAGGAAAAATGGTGGAGTAGGGCTGACCTCTTGGCTCCCTGTTCTCAGAGTGAGAAGTGAAGAAGGCAGACAACCATACACAAGAGATCTGCATTTACACTGGATCAGCTTTGCAAGACTGCAGAGAGACACCGGGATATGGAAAACATAGACAATAATCAAAGGTGAACCAAAAAATCTTCCACAAAACCCGGGGAGTCGGAAATATACAAAGGGAGGAAGTGCATCCGCGTGTCTGCTGCCCCACGGGCTAGCCGGAGGAGGCATTGCTTCTGTCATGCCCAGGGAGACTATCCCTCCCCCACCAAGGCCCACATCCATGCAGGCAGGGAATTGCCCGAAGTTGATGAGAGGTGGTAGCACGGGCAGACTAGAGGAGTGGAGTAGAGTCTGGAGCAGGCAGCATTTTGAATTCTCCGCAGCGCTCCACTTAAGCAGTGTGAGTAGGGGAGGGTCCGAACTCAGCAGCGCTTCCCCAGTGCTGCTGCACCGCTCCTTAGATAATAGAGGGCCATGGAGGAAGCGTCTTTCAGTCATCCCCTCTACCCTAGACCACCTGAACCTTTCAGGCTTCTGGAGAAGGCAACTTTTTGATCTCCCAGCAATCCGCTGAAGCGGTTGTGGGTGGGGGAGGGTCTGAACCCAGTGGCCACCTCCCAGCACCACCACCGCTGCCTCATAGCTTGGAAAGGCTGCAGGGAGCCATGCAAGAAGTGGTTTGCAGGCACCAACTGAACTGCTTGGGCTCCTGGAGAAGGCAAATTTTTATCTCCCAGCGTTCTGCTGAAGGGGTTGCGGGTGCTATACCTGCAGGTTCAGAACCCAGTGGCCACCTCCCCATACCACGGAAATGAGCACCAAATCTGACATTCTACCTCAGGATGCTTCCAGGTCCAGGAAAAGGGGAATCTACCTTAAAGGAGGCTTGGCCTTGGGATACTGCTGAGGCATTGGCTGGCGCTGGCTAGACAGAGGGCAGATACCCACACATAAACTACTGGGTCTCTACAAGCGGGGGAATTAGAGAGGGCAGCAGATGTTTGGAGCCAGCCTGCCAATCCCAACCCAGTCTTCCACCGAACAGGGG
>VBSM01003176.1:18547055-18572557 GCA_008086735.1 Cheirogaleus medius | reverse complement strand
AATGGGTGAGGTGTGCACCACCTGAGGGTTGGACACGCTTGAAGCTCTGGCACGATAGGATGGGGGAGGGGTGGCAGGGGCAATAGATGTATCCCTAACAATACTTGTACCCCCGTAATAAGAGGAAATAGAAAAAAAGAGGTGTATACTTATTTCCAAACTTATCAAGTTGTGCACATTAAATATGTACAGCATTTTGCATCTCAATAACACTTTCATTGAGTGGGTTTAATAAATAAATTTCAAAAATAATGTATCAAGAATTATAATTTGAAAGATTTGATAGTATAGATATAAATCATTATCTCTGTTTGTAGTACAATTAAGGAAGAATTCTATTTTAAATGAGGCCCTACATTTTTCTTAAGATCAAAGTACTTTGGCTTTATTTTACAATAACATGAAGAGGATGAAGATGAAGAGCAATCGATGGTTTCTAAAGTCAGTTAGTGCGAGGCTTTTTATTTTTCTTTTCCCTCAGTTTTGTATTGTTTTCTTTAAAGGCACTGAGAATTATAATACTTAATTTGTCACTTTCAAAAAAGAACATGAATGCCAAGAAATAAGTACTACCTGTATTTATAGTCATGTTTTAGTATTTCAATATATTTGAGAGGTGGGATGAATTCTGAAGAAGTCACATGAACAATAATGGGGATTTAAATTCAGTACTACATATAAAGGCAAACTAGCATTCAGATTAAGCCACAAACTGAAATTATGTTATCCTACAATTTGCTTAATAATTAGTCTTTCTTCTTACAGTTTCATATTACGAAATATAAAAGTTCTCTTGCTTATCCATTACAGAAATCAAACAATAACCTTCTTCATAAATTACTATTTTCATGACATATTTGGTCATCCATTCTGGAATATATCACTTTTGTCTCACACCTTCTCTTATTACAATTCTTTTCAATATATAGAGAATCCAAGTTATTTTTCTCAAAAAGAATTATAAATCTCTTCCCAATAGGTGGTCTCTTCTGTTCCTCCAGTCCCATTACAATCCCCTTTATTTGTTGCCCTGTTTGCTTAATCATTCAGGTAACCACATATTATTGCAGCATGAAAATAAACATTCATGTCCAAACAATCTGATGTCTACACCAACAAATTTAAAATTAGACATAGTTCCTGATCTGAGTATGTTTATAAACAATAGAATAATCTTAAACTTAAGAGATAAAAGAAGGAATCTTTTTAGGGATGGTTTAATAGTTCGGATTATTCATTACTATGCTATATAATCAATTATAGGAAACTTCCGAAATCTAAATAATGTTCAGAAAAATGTTCCCAGAAGATGCCAATTGCATAGAGGAGTAACAGAGATTTAGAGAGTACTTCAAAAGTGAAATTTGAGAGTTTTTAGGCACATAAAATGACATGACAGATTTTATAATTGCAACGTAGAGAAAAGCTAAAGAGTCTTTTGAGTAGATTCCTCCCTTGTCCTTAATGCTTTCCATTTTGTTTTATTAGCTATATTCTATTCTCACAGTATCCTGCTGAGTGACTCATGACAGAAACCTCACAAAACAAATTTTTACCCTTGAACTCCAGTAATAAACGCAAAAAACATGAATTAACCCTTTGTTGAAAATTACCCTACCATTTTATCATCAATTTATTTTCATTGTGAGATATAATCTTTAAGGAAATGTGATTCGGTTATTTGCGAAGTTTCAACAGCTCAGTGTTTACTATGAAGGTTCTGACCTACAATTTCTGTACTCTAAATAATTGCAAACAGTAATGGGTCTCAATAAGTATGTTTATTTTAAAATGGGTCATGTCTAGTTGTAATCAATGACTTTTAGGGCGTTTATTTTATCAAATATTATTTAATTTGGTAAGGTATCCATGGCTTCTTAATTTTTTACATTTCTTTTACTACTTGCCTTCACTTTTCATTTTTTCTCAATAAATGTAGAATTAAAATGAGCTAAATTATTCAGCCACTTTGGAATCCACATTGCTTTTCTCCATTAATTGCATCATGACTATCCCATATCTTCTTTCTCCTCTGACATGAATTAAAGCAATTCTTATTATATCTGACTCCTTTTGTTAATTGTAATGCATTCTTCGGTTTAGATATGCTAATTATTTACCTTAAATTAATAACTAATGTAACAAAAGCATTCTCTTTCTTTCTCATCCCAATTAAAATGTATTTATTTATTTATATGAGGAACATTGGAAAGTTTTCTTCCTTGTATTATTCTACGAAAGTAGTACTATGCTGTGATTTAACTGAAGTTTAACTAAGCAGAGTTAGCCCATATAATTGGAGTTAGTTGCATTTTTTTCTCTGATATATTTTCACTTTCTTCAAATCTGAAAGAGATGTTTCTTTGATTACATTGGCAGTATCAAGAGAAACGAATGAACTCATTTTGAAAAATGAAAATGAAGACTGAGGAATATTCTAACAGTCTCCCTGAAAGATACAAAAATAGAGGTGCAGTTGTCTATTAACTGGGTTAGGAAACTATATTTTTACATAGCTGCTAATCATGATTAAAATTACAATATAGTATTAGTTGTCTTTTGATATTTTAGATTGTCTGTAGTAAATTTATTTTATTTTTTAAGGTAATAATAAATCCAGATTTAATTTTTTTACTTTCAGAAAATACAGTAGATTAAATTAAGTTGCCTGCTAGAATTTCTTAGTACATTATAAGTGAAATTGTGATTTGTGACATTTTAAATCAGAATTTAAAATTTGTTTTGAAGTATAAAAGAAACTAAATTTTTTAATTTTTAAATTATAGACTAATGCATCAATATATTCTCATTTTAAAAGATTCAAATGATACAGAAGTACACAGAACAAAGTATGACAGGCCCCCCCTTACATACCTTTTTATTTCCTCAGTCCTTTCTGCAAAGTCAACAACTGTCAATAATTTTGTATGCATCCTTCTAGACACCTTTTAAAGCATTCTGTGTATCTGCCTATGTGCAGACCCTTTAATAAAATAAAAATTATACCATAGGTATATTATTCACATTATTTAAAATTTATAATGAAGTTCCTTTTATGTCCATATATTTATATATGATAATGTTAACTTGTTCTGTTTAACTCCTGAATAGTTCTCCAATGTATGGATTTGTCCTAATTTAATCACTGTCCTCATTGATAGTAATATTTCCCAAATTTTTGATACTAATTAAATCACTGAACATCTTTTACATATAGTATATACTTAAATGAAAAATTTAAAAGAAGATTCTCCAGAAATGGAATTGCTGGTTAAAAAGTGACACATTTTAAATTTTGATATATTTTTGCTACATTATCTTCTGCCTAATCTATATACGCAATATAAATCCTGAGACTATTCGTAGTAATTTAGATGAATTTACATATAATTTATAATGCCCTTATAAATACTGGTAATTTTTAAAAATAAAAGTTTACTTTGATCACTTGGTTTAGATGGTATCTGCCAGTTTTGTATAATGCGAAGTTAGCATTTTTCCCTTTGTAATTAATAAGGGTCTCATGAGGAGATATTTTGATTATGTAAATACCTTGTTTCTCCTAAAATCACTCCCTTTAGATTCTATTATTTATTCTTATCTAAATCAATCATTCCTGTAATAGTTCTCAAATGGTGAGTTTCTACTTCCATCATTAAATTTAAGTAGAACAGTTTTATTCTATTTAAAGAAAGATTTTTCATTTTCATTTATTCATTTATTTATGTCATTATGGACTTACAGATTCAATTATATTTTGTAGGTTATAATCCATTATTCTCACCAACGCAGGGCACACATATATCACATGCCTTCATATATGCTGTTTGAAAAAGATAGAACATCACTTCGGTAATACTTCTGTCAATAACATATCATAAATATAATCAAAGAGACAGCAGATAAATACAACGTGAGGGGTATAATAAAAAATAAATGGTCTATTCTCTTTAGGAATATAGTCAAACAGAATAAAGTAAAACTGGAAATTACGTGAGGTGAGGAATGTGTTAATTAACTTTATGATGATCATTTCACAGATGTATATGTATGTCAAAACATCAAGCTGTATACTTTATATATACAATATGTATTTGTCAATTATTCCTCAATAAAGCTGAAAAACATCAGAAACTGTTCCAATTTAAAGTATACTAAAGAGACATGATAGTAAAATGCAACTTACAATCCTGGATTGCTTTAAAGTACATTTGTGGGAACATTGCATAACTTAATTAGAGTCTGTAGAAGATTATAGAGTTTATTAATTTTAATTCTTGGTTTTGATAATTATACAATTGGTTATGTAAGATAATGCTCTTGTTATTAGGAAATATGCACTGGAGCATTTTAGTTAATGATAAAGGAGAATTATATAGGGGATTTAGTCACAAAGTATTCAAAAAATTGTGTGTGTATATCATTAGGTGTATTTGTATATACAAACACACACACATATATGGGGGAGAGAGAGATTAAGTGGGGCAAATTTGGTGAAATGTTAACCTTAGAAGAACACTGGGAGAATAATGTATGAAAATGCACTACATTTTGCAAATTTGCTATAATTCATAAATTACTTCAAAATACAATGTTTAAAACAATTAAGTTCATATTAGACTGATTCTGGATTACATGACTTTTACGGACATAAAGCCTTATGTATTTTTCTTAGAGACTGGTATAGCCAAGAAAAGCTTAAAGAAACATAATGACTAACTGTAATGTGGTACCTTCAGTGGGATGCTTAAACACACCCACACATATACACCCCCAAAATAATCAGAAAAAACAATTAGGTAAATCTGAACACTGTATCAATTGTTTGTTCATTGAGTATGCAAGAATTCTCTGTACCATCATTGCAATAATTCTCTAAATCTAAAACTGTTCTAGAATAAAAAGTCTATTTAAAAATATGCATACACACCTGAATATAACAAAATGCTCAAATTCATTAGCATTAGGAAAATGCAAATTAATACCATGAATGAAGACAACTGTTAACCTACAAGAACAACTTAAATAATAAAGACAGAGAATGGCAAGGGTTGGTGAGGATGTGGAACAAAGGGAATATTCATGCACTGCTTTGAGAGTTTATTGTCAAATCTCTTTAGAAAACAGAGATATCTATTGATACTGAATATATGCACATTCTGTAAAACATACAGAATATAAGCCAAAATATATTTTGGCACTTATAAAATATTTGCCAAAAGAAATATTACTAATGGCATACAGAATGGACCAAAATTGAAAAAATAACTGAAATTTCAATCAACATTATAAGGGAAATTATAGCATAATCAAACAATGGAATGGATTACAGCAAAAATGAACTACCACTATAAGCAAAAAAATCAATTATAGATGATGAACAATGTTAATCAAAAAGAGTAAGACAAGGCCGGGCACAGTGGCTCACGCCTGTAATCCTAGCACTCTGGGAGGCCGAGGTGGGTGGATCACTAGAGGTCAGGAGTTCAAAACCAACCTGAGCAAGAGCGAGACCCCGTCTCTACTAAAAATAGAAATTAATTGGCCAACTAAAAATATATATAGAAAAAATTAGCCGGGCATGGTGGCACATGCCTGTAGTCCCAGCTACTCATGAGGCTGAGGCAGAAGGATTGCTTAAGCCCAGTAGTTTGAGGTTGCTGTGAGCTAGGCTGACGCCAAGGCACTCTAGCTGGGGCAACAGAGTGAGACTCTGTCTCAAAAAAAAAAAAAAAGAGTCAGACAATAAAAAGTGCATATGTTATAGTGTCTAAAATAGACAAAGCTGAGGTGTACGATATTGTCTCAGAGTGGTGGTCATTAGAGGGACTATGAAGAAGCTTTCAGCAGCACTGGTGATCTTCTATGTATTGGTCTAAGTCTTCTCACGTGGATGGATTTATTTAGTAAAAAATTCACTGAGCTAGACATAGCATCAAATCCTGCTGATGTTCACATTTGCTCTACATAGATTTTATGCTCTGGTCTGCATGATAGAGCCTTAAAGGATTGTCTCAAACTTTATGTGCAGTTGCCCCAGTTAATTTTAAGTACTAACTAATATTTAGTGCATACATGACGCCTTACCGGGTCCATCCCATTTAAACCTCATAACAGTCCTGTGAAGTAGGTATTCCCTAAAGTTTATACATAAGTAGAGTTAAATAATATGCATGGATTATACTCGTGAATTACAAAAGTAGAATGCACTATTGTACATACTATCACTAAGAAAACTTTAACAATTAATTTCAAGAAAATGATAATAATTTGAAGTTTCTATGCTAAGATACAAGTGATGCTAGAATTTATAAGATCAATACTATATCTGATTAAATATACAATGGGTGGCTATCAGAGTTCTTGCTAATTGACCCAGGTGACACAAAAAGGAATAAACACTGTGCCTGTCCATTTGGAGGTTTTCTTGGTGTGGTAGGGAACTCAGAAATTATGTATAATAAGAAAAATGTAGATGCTACATTTCTAAGTTGTTTTGTTACAAAATAAACACTTTACTTATGGAGAGTGAGCAGCATCTAAAATTATTGAATGGATGGTTTGCAAACAGAACCACATTTTTTTCTAAGAACTAAAACTCTCATTTCAAAAGTTATAATGATAGATATGCATGGAGGAGATAACTAAGTCCTATCAGTCATTCTGTAATATCATAAAAACATGTTTTACTTTAGCATTATCATTAGCATAAATCAATGTACCATGCCTATTATCTATAAAGGAATTCTTTTCATATCATTTAACTCTAATGTAAAAAACAAAAAAGGAATATGATTTAGTTTTCATTTTTTTGCTGCCCCAATATGAAAGTAGGGGGTTGAATTCATGTAATGACCTCATTGCTGCAAAAAAGGCCTCGGATAATAGAAATTAAAAAATAACTCAATCATAACTGTTATATCATGAGCTTGTTTAAATTCTATCATTTTAGCACATATATCTATTGAGAAGAGGGCGGGAAGAACTCGACCTGTTAGGATGTTTTCACCACCCTCTTTTTGCTGAAGAACTTGCTTAGTCATTAATTTGGTTTTTAAAATAAAATTTGTATTATTGGCATGTTTATATGAACTCTGACTGCAGCTTAAAAGTGTTTATAGGGAATTATGCTCTTTAAGTCAGATGAATGATGGATAGTATAATCGCTGTTTCATATGTGATGATACTCAAAACTATATTTTAAGACTGATTCACTCTTTTGTGAAGTATTTAATAAAAAAAACCCTACTATTCATGAGGTGCACAAGATCCTTGCCCTTGAATGATTTATTTTGGAGAGGTGTAGGGAAGAGAGCAGAGAATATACAATAAACATCATAAATATGTAAAAATATATGATATCTTAGTTGGTGATAAGTGCTATATAAAAATGAAAAAATGAAGATAAGGATTGAGGTGATCAGAAGTGCTGGGGGCAAGAGTTTTTTGTTTTAAATAAAATGTTGAGGTCAATCTCATTAGAAAGTGAAATTTGATTGAAGAAGGTGAAGTACAAGGCCAAGCAAATATCTGGGGAAGTTAGTTGTATTCCAGCCAGAAGAAATATTAACATTTAGAACAAATGTTCTCAAAGAAATGCATGTTAAACCAAGTGCAAGAAGCTCAGTATGACAAGGGAAGGAAGAGCGAGGGGAAAAGTGGTAAGAGACGAAATTGGACAGAGTTACATGAGGGAGTGGCAGATGTGGCATATGGCTGACTTCTGCATAAGCATGCTTGTCAAGTAAGTAAGAAGTTAGAGGTTTAAAACCATAGGTCAATTATAAATGTTTAACATTACATTGAAGGCAAAGCAATTCATCAACACTGTTACTGTATTGCTATTGTGGTCACTGTACTTCTTTGCAGAACTAGGTGTACATTCACTTTTGACTAAGTCACCTGGAGGAGGAACATACATTTGACCAGATGTGTCAGAGTATATTGTTGATGATGGTGGCTTGATTCAATCCTTTAACATTGTTCCTGACTAAAGATTTTTATTAGAATTGAAAATTATAATGCTGAAGATGATACTATTTCATCAAAACAGTAATACGAACCAAAGCTTTGGCACTGCATGAAGATGTTTTCTATTAATAAATATTTTAGAAGTAAATTTAAGATGTATTTCCTCATTTATATTTCCATATTCAATATTTTTGCATGCATTTGCTGCTTCCTTTAATCACATGAGAAAAAAGTTTGTACTTAAATGCTAAATCTAGAAATGTAGCAGTGGAGCAATACAATTGGCTTTAAGATAAAGAAAATCACCTTTGATTTCCATCTGCATCTTAGCTTTCAATGATTGTATACCAAATTCATTATGCTCTCTAGAGTAGACTTTTCATACCAGAGATCCTGGAAAAATACATGCAATCTCTGGGTATGTCAGTTTAGTCATTTCTTCAAGTTCCCGCAGATTAATAGTTGTTAGCAAGTTCTACTACATGCTTTATTGTAATCTGGAAAATGTTTAAGATTTCTTTTATTCAAGCAGCCCCTTTAATGTATAGCATGTCTTTTCTTTCTAAAATATGTCTTATTTGAACATTATGCTTAGGAACATGATAAACTTGTTTTAATACCCTCTTGTAGATCATATAATTTGTCTTTGGAGACTAGATAAGCTATCTATTATTTGTCTGCTTATGGCCAAGGATTGTGTTATATTACACTCTTTTAATTTTTATTTCTTAAAATATTTATGGCCTTTAACATGAATATTTGAGTGAAGGTATGGGAGGAAAGCAGAGAAGACACTAATTATATCTCATAGTGATAATAAGCCAAAAGCCTTCTATCCAATTAATTGATACCAAGCTTGGCCCTTTCACTCATTTGAACAATTCAATGTGAGTGTAAGTAACAAAGGTAACTTTTGAGGAAGAGTTTTAGGTACTACCATATTTTGCTCTTTTCTCTCTGCCATGATGATATGTCCCAAATATGGAATATTCATTTAGACTGTATTCACATATTGGGTAAATAGATAAAGCAAAACCCCTAGGAGACATATAGGCAATAGAAACACACCACAAGCTGATGTATCAAAAAATGCATTTTGAGAAAACAATAAACTTTTGTAAACCTTTTGTTTTATATCATAATATTTTGATTTATTACTATAGTGAAACCTAGCACAAACTAATATAGAAATTGGTACATATGAATGGAGCCACCTTAATAAAAGTATTATGAAGTTATATTATGTAGCATTGGCTTTGGAAGTAAATGTCTAATGGCAAAGAATCTGTCAATGGTGACTAGAAAAATGGCAAAATGGCAACTCATAATAATCTGTGATAAAACATTTGACACATTGTTAGCCTGAAAATGTTTGTACAACATATTATGTACTGGGAAGGTGTAGAGTGTAGTTTTAGTAAACCAGTTAGGAAACAGTTTATTATGGTGTGCCTTGGTTGAATTGGCTATAATACACAAAGACAGAGCGAGAGCGAGAGCGAGAGCGAGAGCGAGACTGACTCTATAAGAATATGTCAGTTTGCAAATGAGAATGAAGGGAAATTGAAAGAAACCAAACATTCTTGGATTTCAACAGTTGTAAGATGCAACTATTTCTCATATTCTATCAGGCAAAAAATAAAATTTATAAATGATTTTTGTAAGAAGGCGTTATTAAAATTTAGCTTCAATGCCAAAAATAAGCTATGGGGTGGTTTTCAACATCCTTTTTAAAATTACCAGATGAATCAAGTTTTCCTCTTCCAGAAGGACACATTTACTCAAGAAGAAGAACACAAGGGCTTGTGTTTTTCAAGAATGCCTGATAAGCTCAGGTTACCTGCAAATATTTCTACAGTGAGAGATAGTTTTCAAAAGTAATTGTGTATGAAACTATTTGCTCATGGAGCTCACTGGAATCAAATATATACAGAAACAACCATATTTCTGAGGGAAATTCCCTGCTAAAAATATCAATATTTTGGACTAAAATAGGCTGGCTGTTGGAGACTTGAATTGATCCTTGGACCTACAAACATTTTGGACAAGAAAAATGGCGTAGAATCTTACTCATAAACCCACATGAAAAAACGTTTACCCTTTAGAAAACAGAAGAACCTCCCAAAAGGAGCAGCCAAGTACCATGAAGAAGAATGGACTATAGAGTACTTTTTTATTTACGTATGTATTTTATTTATTTGTTTTTATTCCTTTTGATATTTTAATTGACAAATTATAATTGTATACATTTATGGTGTGCAATATGATATTTTGATAAATACATATAGTGTGAAATTATTAAATCAAGTAATTAACATACCTGTCACCTCATTTATTATTTTTTGTGGTGAGATATTTACTCTATTAATTATTTTGAAATATGTTATACAATGCATTTTTATTGACTATGGTCACCCTGCTGGGCAATGGATGGCAAAACTATTCTTCCTACCTCACTAAAACAATGTACACTGATTAGCAACTTCCTACTCCCTCCCATCCCCCACCACACCCCAGCCAGCCTCTAGTAACCATCATTCTACTCTCTACTTCAATGACTTCAACTTTTTTGGTTTGTGTGTATATGTGTGTGTATATATGTGTGTGCCTTTCCTTTGCTCCTGCACCTCAGAAAATGCCTTTATCTAGGTCGTTATTGCTTTAACTCAGAGTTTACTATTAATAGCTCTGTGGGTGAAGGGATGGGTTAGTTTATCCTATTCTTATTTTTACTATTAAGCATATTCTGTATCTCTGAATCTGGACACTGGTGTTTCTCTATTATTTCTTGTGGAGTAGGTGCTTTTTAATGATCTATGCTAATGATTGTTTTCATCCTCTTCCAAGGAGGAGAAAAACCTTTTTGCAGGAGGGTTTTATCATTTTCTCCTTCCCTCAACAAGAATGGAATTTCAGGGCATCTTCAGGTCAGCAAGATTTTCTGCTCTTCCCTTACTTAAGAGTTTGTGAGGGGGTGTGGATCCCCCCTTGGGGAATTACTGTCCCAAGGTTCTACATTTTCATGTTAGCCCACACTCACCTTTAAGTAATTTGTTAATAATTTTAGTTGATTTCATATTAACCACTTGTAGGTTTTCTCTATGGTTTCCTTTGCTCTGCCCTAGGTAAATCAGTGCTATGTCCAGCTCTCCTTGATGGTGTCAATCTGCCCTTAGATTTCAGGTGGGTACATTTCTTATGATTCCAGCTCTCAGATATGTTCAAGAAAAGTTATGGTAGTGTAGGTTATTAGATGTTTCATTGTAGTTAGTCAGAGGCACTCTGTTTAGCTTTCCTATATCTTAAGCCAAAGCTGGAAGTCCATAAGGCAGTTTTTATTAAAATATAAATAATTATTTCTAATTTATGTATGCATTTATTAATGAGACAAATCTGTTGTAGACATAAATCTATTAGTCATCATAACAACCAAATGAGACAATTTGATTAAAATCAACAATAGAGAACAATAGTTGGAGTGGAAATTAAATTGATATTTATGATTCTCTTAAACCTAAGGTTTATATATAAAACCTTTAAATATTTCTTGACAATGAACCAGGGAAATGTAAATAAACTGTACTAAATTCTACTGATTTAACAGATTATAGTTTTATAATCTTTATTTCCTAGAAATATATGGACCCTTGTCCTATTCCATTTGGATCTCAGTGTGTACTTGACCTGTATGTTTTATTTTTAGTACTGACTCTATATTTGTAACTTTGAATTTATAGTTCCTGTTTTGTCACAGACTTCATTTAGTTAAAAAGTCAGTGCAAAAAAAATTAAAATTGAATCAAATTTTGTTGAATATGAATAGATATCTACCTTGAAGTGAAAGGAAAACAATGCGTTCATCAGCTAACTTTGAAGGGCAATGTGAACCAGGGGAGTTGAAGACGAGAATGAATACAAACTGTTATTGTCCAATAGTCCCAGTTCATTCCATTAAATTCACCATCCTTAAGTTCTTATTACTGAGAGAAATTAGGGGTAATCCTGTTCTTATATAAACTTGCTATTTCAATTACTGAGTGGAATGTAAAATGTTTTGGTAGGAATTAACCAAGGCACTTTGGCATGCATCTATCACAAAGATCATATGGGGTCAATTTTAATTATTAGTCATGTCCAGCTATCCTTTATTGCCCAGTGTCTCAAATATTTTAATAGTTTATCAATCATGTTACTTCAGAAAGCCATTATTCACTGTGGTGAAACTGAAGGCTAGTGCATTATTAATATTCATACCAAGGGGAATGAAATTGTAAGATGTGGCCATATAAATCATCTCTTCAAATATTTTGCTTGCTACTTTGCACTAAATTCATGAAAAATTGTTTTTAGGCTTATGCTTGTACATTGAACCATTTGGGGAATTTAAAGTTGACTTCAATACAGTAGTGTTTTTGATACCTTCTTAATCTCCTTAAATTAAACTGATAGCATGCCAATTAGACTAATACTTTGTTGATATTGTGCTAATATACTTATGTAAATATCAAAGGCCTCTAAAAAATGTTATGAAATTTTATTATGAATGGAAATTGGGTTAGAAAGTTCTGGTGGCATGGGGTATGTGCAGATAGCAAAACCGTATCTACAAGCCTCAGCCTATAGTGTTTCAGTGCAACTCATGGTGATTTTTCAACTTTTTGTAGAACTGGAGCTGTTGCATTAAGCTACTTTGATATTGTTCCACAGTGTAGTGCACCTGGAAGCAATTTGGCAAAGAAAAGGAAGTTTTGCTGGTATGAGGGAAGAGTAGAGGCGAAAAAAATAATAGTTTCAATTCCAAAGGCATAGAGGATTTCAGATATTCCTTCTGTTACTTTAGGCTACTCAAGCAACTCTCAATAACTTAGTTGACCTACCTGCAAAGCATAGATAAGAATATTTGCTTCTGGTCTATCTTTAAGTTTTGTAAGACTATTGAAAATAATAAAAGTTCTAAAGGATCATATATTTATGAAATGTGGAGGCTATAGTCTAATTTATTCGAATTATTCTAAAAATGAAGCCCCTTCTCTACTACATAATACAGAATTCAACTTTACAGCAAAAACCATTTTTTAAGGATGTATTTGTTGTTAGCATAATATGATTACTTCAGAAAAAATGATAATAAAAATTTTGAAACTTTATTAGTTATCTTTAAAGAATAAAAACTAAGACTATTAGAAATTAAATACATATTACTTCAGATTTTAGTAAATTGTTTGGTATTCAAACATTTTTTCTTCTAATTTTTGCAATCCTTTAAAAGCACTTAAAAGAGATATACAAATTGCTTGCTAGATGAAACTATTCATGTAGGATACTGTACATTAGTTTGTTACCTAGCCACAGGGCAGCATTTTCTTTGAGAGAACTATACAACTCTTAGAGACAAGTTCTGAGCTTTCTCTTTTACTCTCCTATATTTCAGCTTTGAATACATATTGATTCTCTTTCCCCTCTTTGTTATGTTGGGGTAAAAGCATATACTTTCTTTAGGGAAATAAGAGATTTTATAAATTTTACTTATTCCCTAAAACTAGGGAAGAATAAGGTCAGAGAGTATTCATGATAATTTAAAGTTGTAAAGTTTAATACTTTACAAAAACATGAAGAAATTTCAAATATAATTTTCTATGATCTCAGCTATGTGCCCCAAAATGTACATGTTAAAGTCCTAATAACAGATACCTCAGAATTAACTGTATTTTGAAATAAGAGCTTTAGAATGGTAAATAAGTTAAAATGAGGTCATTAGGGTACACCATAATCCAGTATGAATGGTTTTCTTATAAAGTGGGGATTAGGACACAGACACATGCATACAGAGGGAAGATTGAGTGAAGACACTAGGAGGAGAAGACAGCTATCTCCAAGTCAAGGAGAGATGCCCAAGAAGATACCCACTTTTCAACATCTGGATCTCAGACTTCTAGCCTCCAGAACTGTGAGCAAGTTAATTTCTGTTGTTTAATCCCTGGGCTGAGGACCAGCACTGGTCCATGGCCTGTTAGGAACTGGGCTACACAGCAGGAGGTGAATAGCAGGTAAGCAAGTGAAGCTTCATTTGTACTTACAGCCTCTCCCCATCGTTCGAATCACCCCACAAGCTCTGCCTCCTGTCAGATCAGTGGCAGAATAAGATTCTCATAGGAACATGAACCCTACTGTAAACGGTGCATGCAAGGGATCTAGGTTGCATGATCCTATGAGAATCTAACGCTCGATGATCTGAGGTGGAGCTGAGGCAGTGATGCTAGTGCTGGGGAGTGGCTGCAAATACAGATTATCATTAGCAGAAAGGTTTGATTGCACAATAAATGTAATGCACTTGAATCATCCTGAACAATCCCCACTACCACCCCAGTCCTTGGAAAAATTGTCTTCCATGAAACCAATCTGTGGTGCCAGAAAGGTTGGAGACTGCTGGTTTAAACCATCCAGTCTGTGTATGTATCATATGCTAGACTATGCTAGGATATTAATATGATATTCATAGGAATGAATAAAAACAAATGGTTTGCATTAATGAGGAACCAGTAAGTTAAAACACACGGTATTTAAACATAGCTAATATTAATAATAGCAGTCAGCACTTACTGAACAATTACATATGTATCAGACACTATTTTAATATACAGACTATCACACTGAATCCTCACTATACCCCTATGAGGTATTTTAATTTCTCTATTTTACAGATGAATAAATCTTTAAGTATGGAGAGCTTAAACACTGTGCCCCAAATCAGAGGTAAATAATGGTTGATATAGTTTGTGTATCTTGGCAATCAAATGATAATATCTTGACTATTAATCCAATGACATATTGGACCCAAGTTAAAATATTTATTTCTCATTTTGAAAGTTTAAAAAAAATTTATTATGCATGGTTTCTGGCAGCAAGTTGTGAAAAAATTGAAATACAAATTTATTTAGTATTATGTTCTTTTGGTAATGCAGAACAATTTTCTGTATTTAACTATGTATTAGAGCATGTATATTTAGACTACATATGTGTGTATATAACATGCATATTACATATACACATATTATATCTTTTGTACTATCATTTTGCTTTATACAATTTTCTCAGTAAGTTACTGAAATGCCTGCATCATTTACAACAAAGTAGTGTTTATCTGACATGGATTATTCCTAAAAGTTTGTGAATGCAGGATATACATACCACAGGATATATTCAGAATGATATAGTCACTTTGAGCTTAATTCTCTGACTTGTAATTGTGTTGTTTCAGTTTGAAAGAAAGGTAGGGAGAAAAGAAAGGAGAAGGATGGTAGGGAGGGAGAGAGGGAAGGAAAAAGGATACATAAAGCTAAAGTGAATATGCTCACTTAAGAGAATATGTTTATAGCTCTTTCTGTTTCTTTTTAAATGTTAAGCTGAATTTAGATACAAGTAAATATTAATTGTAATGAATGTATTATTTCTATGAAGAACTCCAAAGAATTAGTTTTCATTTTCTTTAAAATGAAGACATACAACTAATAGAATAATTAAAGGAGGAGTCACAAGGAAATGAACATTTGAAATGTAAAGAACATTAAGAGTGTATCTCCCAATTATTAAGGAAAAAAAAGTAACATACCTCTATGAACCTCATTTTTTTGAAGGTAAATAAACACAAGAAAACACACATGAGTCATACAAGGAAGTTCAATTTTCAACATTTTGAGTTATAAAAGGAATTAAAATTTTAGAAAGATTCTGCTTTGAATTACTAATTAAAATTTTCAATTGGAACCAATGGAATTAGTACACAATGAAATAAGACAAACAAAGGAAAAGATCATCCACTTTTGAGAAAATTAGAAATAAAAGGAATTTTTAAAAGTAAGACTGAAAAATATAAAAATATTGAGAATATAAATAGAGGATTAAAAAATACTTTATTAGAAGCCTTAAATTTGAAATCTACAAAGCAAATAATTGAATCAATAATACTGGGCATAACTTGAGATGTCCATTAATAATATGCAGTAAAATGATAAAGAGATAATATTATGAGATAAAAGACTACAGGTACTGAGAACAGAGGATAAACATAGAGGAAATGAATGTGTCTGCTAAAGGTGTAATGCAGGGAAAACCCTTCTTAAATCTATACCTGAGGAAAACATCTTTGGGAATAAAACAATAAGTAAGAACCATTTTCTACTCATATGGATATTACATATTAGTGGTGAAAATAGGCAAATAAACAGTGAAATACCATCAAATGTTCAAAAAGGCTTATTCTCATGGGTACCTGAGCACCACTATGAAAAGTGGATAAAACTTCCCACAGGGATGATACATAAAGTACTCGAGAACAAGGAGAATTAAAAAGGTTAAGTAGATGGTGGAAAATAAATCCATATACTTCTCAATGTTGTACAAAAAATCTCATTTAATGATAAACATAGCAGAATGTCTAAAAAATGTATAAACCGTAACTAAAAAATATTTTATTTCTAAATAATGCTCACAATCGACTGAGACTTCAGCAAGTCATAAGCATTTTCCTAGTGATGAGCCTTTCCTCAATACTGATGGTCCATAGTGGGTCAGGATGGTGGTTGCTGAAGATTGAGGTGACTTTGGCAATTTTTTAAAATAAGAAAACAACAAAGTGTGCCATGTCAATTGACTTCCTTTCATGAAAGATTTCTCTGTAGCGTGTGATGCTCTTTGATAGCATTTTTTATTTCAACAGATTTAGAGTGTATGATTGTTTTTTGTTACGTGGATGAATTGTAGGTAGAGTCAAAGCTTTTAGTGTTATCCACAGAACTTTCAAAATTGGAGTCAATCCTCTCTAACCCGCTGCAGCTTTATAAACTACTACTACTACTTAGATAATATGCTATAATCCTTTGTTGTCATTTCAACAATGTCCACAGTATCCTCACCAGAAGTAGATTTCATCTCAAGAAGCCACTTTCTCTGCTTATCCATTAGAAGAAATTCCTCATTCATTCAAATTTAATCATGAAATTGCAGAAATTTGGTCACATCTTCAGGCTCCACTTATAATTTGATGTGTCTTGCTATTTTTACCATATTTGCAGTTACTTCCCCCACTGAAGTCTTGAACCCCTCAAAGCCATCCATATGGGTTGGAATCAACTTCTTTCAAACTCCTGTTAATGTATATAGTTTTACCTCATCTCTTAAATCACAAATGTTCCAAATGGAATCTATTAATAGAATGGTGAGGTTTTTTACAGAAGGTTTTCTATTTACTTTGAACAGATCCATCAGAAGAATATCTATAACTTCTATAGCCTTACAAAATGTATTTCTTAAAAAATAAGACTTGAAAGTTGAAATTATTTTTTGATCTATGGGCCACATAATGGATGATATGTTAGCCAGCATGAAAACATTATTTTCCTCGTACATTTCCATCAGATCTCTTGGGTAACTAGGTGCATTTTCAATGAGCAGTAATATTGTGAAAGGAATCTTTTTCTCTGAGCAGTAGGTCTCAAGAGTGGGCTTAAAATATTCAGTAAATCATGCTGTAAACAGATGTGCTGTCATCCAGGCTTTGTTGTTTAATTTATAGAGCATAGGAAGAGTAGATTTAGCATAATTGTTAAGGGCCGAGTACTTTCAGAATGGTAAATGAACATTTGCTTCAAATTAAAGTCACCCAGGTGCCTTAGCCCCTAAGAGAGAGAGAGTCAGCCTGTCCTTTGAAACTTCAAAGCCAGGCATTGACTTCTACTCTCTAACTATGAGAGTCCTAGATGACATATTCTTTCAATAGAAGGATGTTTTGTCTACATTGAAAAACTATTGTTTAGTGTAGCCACCTTCATCACTGATCTTAGCTGGATCTTCTGGAAAACATGCTGCAGCTTTTATATCAGCACTTGCTTTACCTTGTATTTTTATGCAATGGAGACCACTTCTTTTCTTAAACATCATGAATCAATCTCTGCTAGCTGCTAGCTTACAACTTTTTTTTTACCACTTTCTCGTCTCTCTCAGCTTTTATAGAATTGAAGAGAGTTAGAGCCTTGCTTTATATTAGGTTTTGGCTTAAGGGAAAGTTGTGGCAGTTTTGATATTCTGTCCAATCTACTAAAACTTTCTCCAAATCAGCAATAAGACTACTTCATTTTCTCATCATTTGTGTGTTCACTAGAGTAGCACTTTTAATCTCCTTCAAAAATGTTCCCTTTGCTTTTGCAACTTGGCTAATTGTTTGGCATAAGATGCCAAGCATTTGTCCTAGATATCTGGGCTGTTTTGATATGATTTCCTCACTAAGCATAATCATTTCTAGCTTTTGATTTAAAGTGAGAGATGTGCAAATCTTTCTTCCATTTGAGGACTTAGAGGCCATTGTGAGGTTATTAATTGGCTTGATATCAGTATTGTTGTGTGCCTCAGGGAATAGAGATGCTCAATGACAGGAGGAGAGATGGGGAAAATGGCTGGTCAGAGGAGTGGTCATAACACACACAACATTTAAGTTCTTTGTCCTATATGGGCATGGTCTGTGGCACCCCGAAGCAATTACAATAGTAACATTGAAGATCAGTGATCCTTGATCACTGTATCAGATACAATAGTAATGAAAACATTTGAAATATTATGCAAATTATCAACATGTGACACAGAGACAAGCAGTGAGCACATGCTATTGGAAAAATGGCACAAATAAACTCATTTGATGCAGGCTGCCATAAACCTTTAATCTGTAAAACATGTAATATCTGCAAAGTACAATAAAATGAGATATTCCTGTAATGTTTTTCATAAGAAAAAGAACGTTTACTCTATAATTTCCTCTATTTTACTTTCTATTTATAGCTCTACGCTACCTATATAAAAAAAATCGCTTTCTCTCTATTAAGTTTTGCTTTGTAATGGACTCACTATTTCTTAAAATAATGTATCCAGCCATCATTAATAAAAACGAGAATGGTTTGTACGACATTGACATAACCTGGCAGCCAAGGAGAATGGACTATAATGCACATGCATGAACAATGACAACTTCAACATATTAGTCGGTGGGGCGTTAGACGCTGCTATTGAGTGAGCGTTTGTACTGTGTGGCCATAGCATTCAAAATGACTGCGTGAGTAGAGCAATGAACGTGCATCGAATTTTGTGTTAAGCTTGAACATTCTTCTGTGGAAACTATTCGGATGATTCAGAAGGCTTTTGGAGATTATGCAATGAGTGTGGCACAAATGCTTCAAAGATGGTGGAGAATCTGTTGAAAGTGATCCACGTTCTGGAAAGCCTGCCACAAGCAGAACACCTGAGAATGTAGAACCTATACAGGTTAGGTTAGGGGACTGTGGGAAAACTGTGTGAGGTCCCAAGGTGACTATTATGAAGGGGACTGAGGTGTCATTGTCCTTTGTACAATGTTTCTTGTATCTTGTATCTTCTTCAATAAACGAACATCTCTATTTTTCATAGTACATGTCTGTGTTCGTTCCGGAAAGACCTCATATGTCTTAAAATTATACATATACATTATTTTTTGGATGTTCTCTCAATGATGACATATTATTCCTCTCGAAGTATTTTTGCTTAATGTCTACTAGGTACACATTTTCCAATAATTATCAGTCCAAGAGTAATTTAAATATGATAAAGGTCATATGATAAATTTTTAAAAAATATAGGGAAAGTGAGAAAGCCAGGTAATATCAGAATCAAAATCCACTTTAGTTGGAGATGCTATGAAAAATAATTGGGTTTCTGCTCTCAACAAACCTTCTTCTAGTTATAACACTCTCTAATCATTGTATCAAACTGAAAGACACATAATTAGTATGATTTCATGTAGTGATTTTGTCTTATATTTTGATATTGAAACTTTGTATAACTTCAACTTTGAAGAAGACTTTGTCAAAAGTTTACTTCTCATGCGATTAGACGCTGCAAGGTTGGTGGCGGACACAACATGATCTATTTAAAGCCATGTTTTGATAAAATAGACAAAGGAAAATTGTTCTCCAAATACTGGCCATTCAGATGATCTTGCTTTGAGAAACCCCGGGCAGGACTTTGAGAAAGGATAAATGACAAAAACTTTATGCCTCTATTTGGAAATTTCTGTGCAAATAAAATTGGGCATTTGTATGTTTACTAATGTTAGTTCTCACTAATATAGGGTGAGTGCTTTTGGAATACATATGCAAATGACTTATGCCTAAACTTTAATAGGAAATAATATTCTCATTCATATTTATTTGTAAATAATATATTCATTTTTATGACTTCTCAAATATGAAAACACTAACATTCATGTTCTGAGAAACTAATATTACTAAAATATAAAGTTCACAAAATGTATATACCACACATTTAAAATATTCATCTGCCCACATACATGTCTTGTTAACCTATTAAAAATATTTAGCAGTCAATATAAAGCTAATTCTGATGTTTTTCTCAGAGTTCACAGGTCAGAGATAGGATACAAACATTCCACATGCAAATTTAATGAATGTTTTCCATTTAGTTACCAAATATAAATCTTGTATCATTAGTCATTTAACATGGAGTAAAATATACTGAATCCATATTACTGAAAGTCTTACTAATATTTACTTATTGAATGTTTCCTAAATGAAGTGTTATTTAGCAAGGTGGTTCTCAACTTTGGGCAGTTTTATCTCCCCAGGGGATATCTGTTTTTTTCTGGAAACATTTTTTATTGTCATTGACTACGGAGGAGCAGGCCTGAGGGTACTACTGGCATCTAGAGGGTGAAGGGGAGACATGCTCCTAAACATCTTGTAGTGCGTCAAACAGACTCCATAACAAATAATCATCTGTTCCCACAAGTCAATAGTGCCCAGTGTGTGAAACCCTGACTTAGCATTATAAAAAAAAAGTTCTTTTAGGGCTAAGAAAAGAAATTCCTTTGTTTTTCTGATAACAAAATTAAAAGTTTATAAAACAAGTAAATTTCTTAATTTAGTTAGTTTATACACCCAATATACCACGAAAGAGCATATCAAAATATGGCACGGATCAACTGCTAATTCTAAAACATCAAAAAATGTGCTATTTACAAATTAGTAAATAAAAATCTAATATTAATATTTCAGCATTGGAACTTTGATCTTTAATATTAGACTGCTGAAATGAAAAATTCTATTAGGACACTAAAATTCACTTAATAGAATTTTCTCAATAAATGAAATTCTCCATGTTTTCTTTCACCAAATGATTTTCTCCCTTCCCTCAAACTCATTGTATAAATGTGCATAGTTAGTATTAACATGTTTTACACCTAGACTATATTCTTTAATTGGTAAAGTAAAAGCTAATTAGCTTAGCAAAGAGCTTTAAAAACTAAAGAGATGATCTTTATGGGAAAATAAGGAGACAAAAAAGACAAGTGCAATATAGATATTTATTATAGCTATAATAAATATAAATGACATTAATTTATCAAATCACCAACATTTGAGGTAGTGATAGAGATGCTAGAAGCTACCTCAAACTCATCAAAAATATAATTTCAAATAAAATATTTATTCTTTACACTTAACCCACACATAATTTATTATAGACTAGAATGCTGTGTTAAGTCTTTGGAACTGAGCAAAGTATAAGACATGCAATAGACATTCCAAAAATATAGAATTGATTGAATTAGGATTGATCAAATCAAGTATTTAAGATATTATACCTGTACACTAATCTTCCATTGCTCATTCATCTTTGGCACATTTATTATTGATTATATGGGGAGTGATTTTTTTTTCCTTAGTGGGAAAATTTGGCATTGCCAGCCAATGATCAAAATGGCACATCTGGCTTTTGGGCCACCATTTGTTATTCTTTTGAAAAACATTTAGAGTTATGATATCAATTGAAATACATATTTACTTCAGCATGTAAATTATACCCTAGAGTAGAACATAGAACTTTCTGTGCCATTTTAGCTTCTTGAGAGGATTGTCTGTGATCTACACCCAGAATTTTTTTTTAAAAAAAATGAGGTTTCTGTAATGGGCTTTCAAATATCAAATTTTACCCTTGACAGTATGTTGACTAATGATCATGAAAGAAAAAAAAAATTGATGTAAAGGAGCAGAGTTTCTCACTTTTTTATTTTTAAATCACTTGCACATATGTAAAACCTGCAACTGACCATAAACCAAAAAATATACTTTCTAGTTCCTTTTTCCCTTTTAAAATTAGAGCATCAAAAGATTACATTTGTGACCCATCATGCATGTTAATTCAAATTATAGCTCAGCAGCAATATAGCATTAATGTAAATGATCAGTGTTACCAAGCAATCAATGCACTCACTGCCCAATGAGCATACAAGCCAATGCCATGGGTTTGAGAAAAGAAAAGCTTTATTGAAAGTCAACTGACAAGGGGACAGGAAGAAATGCTTCAAATCTGTCTCCTGATTAGGGTCTGGATTGGGTTTTTTAAGCATTGTGTAGTGAAGCATGATCTGATTGGACCTTGCAAAGAGGTGATGCCAGGGCTTGATCTGATTGTGTCCTGGATCCTGCCATGTGATGTCTGCTTCTTAATTCAGTCCCTGTTTCTAGGTCCAAGCACTTAGGTTCCACCTGTGGTTGCATCCTTAGTTCATCTTGGCATGCTCAGGGTGACATGATTTTCAACTCGGGGGTCCATGGCAACTGAAAAGCAACTCACAACTTTGTTACATAAAAGTTCAGCCAGATTGTTCTGGTACAGTTACCATCAGTACGCATATTTATCCTTCCATTCTTATTATCATGTTTTTCTATATCAGTTACCTTAGTAGGGAAACTTTCTCCAAACAAAGAAACTTTACAGACTTAATCAATGGCAATATCCATAAATGTCTTGGTTGCACATGATCCCAGAGAAAGGCACTCTCAAATCCCAAATGATGTGTACTTGGCACTTAATTTTACATTGGACCTTTTTTGTCCTATATATTTTGTCCAGATATTTTCAAGCAGATTAAATCTTTTTGAAGTTTCTGTTACAATGTGTTTGCCATTTATCAGACAATGCCAGCTAAGTGTAAAGAAAAATTTCTTCTTACCAACTGAGAACATGAACAGAATCAAAAATGTCTGTGGATAATAACAAATGAAGCAAACAATATTTTGATTGTTCCCTGGAAAAGCATATAATGATTTTTCTCATATGGCTTTTAATGTATCCATTTCTTTCATCCTTTTGCTGATCCACAGATGATATAAATGTTAATATCTAACAGCCACTTTTCAGAGAAACACATAGTAACAATGAAGGACTTTGGATGGCACTTCCAAAGGTCTCATTTTGTATAGTGTAATGCTCCAGAAACTATTTTCTCTTAAACATGGTGCTTTCAACTTGCATAATCCATTTCTTTCATACATGGTTAATCTAACATTCATTTCCCTATATATTACACTTTTCCTATCAATAACTAAAATCCTACTTTTTTAAAAAAAAGTAAGCATGACATTTCTGGTAATTCTACCATGGCCAAGATATGTTAGTCTCTCTGCATCACCTCTGTGAACTGCTGGGTGCAGCGGCTGTCCACTTTATCATATCTCCACTTTCTCAGTGGAAAATGGAAAGCAGTGATACTTGCCAGCTTGGCCAAGACATTAAGAGATTTTGCATGCTTCTGCTTATCCGCTTGCACCCCTATTACACACAATGAAAAGAGTATGCTTTAATTATCTGTTGCTCCACAGAGAATGTGGAAACATGTGAACACAAACTGGAAGCCTGTAGCAAGGATGAACTGTAGCCTCAACCAGAGCCACTCCAGCCCATGTGCAGTCTTGGAAGGCACTTGATTGTTGTTTTAAGTCACCAAGGTTTGGAGTGGTTTGGAACACATGATAATTGTGGTGATAACTAATGCATGCCCTTAAAAACACAATGTTTTAAGTAGAAAATGAACAACTTTTTATCATAAGCAACTATGACTTATTTTACAATTTTCAAAAATAAATTCCTCCGATTAATTAAACTATAATAAGGATATTTGCTTTGAAAGACCATATTATGCCTTGTTCTTTAAGTAGGTGTTAGTTTTTTAAATTGTGTTCCATTTCATCCGAAGAATCCTGACTCTGTTAAGAGTAGGACATCCTTATTATATTCATATCTAACCCTGCAAAAATAAATAAATAAATACAACAAATGTTGCTGAATGATTAAGTTAAATATAATATTATACGGTTCTCATGTTGTTTGAAATGGAATAATTTGATAGATTTTAATAATTTTGTGAAGTAAATTTTAGGAGATACATGCAAATGTTCACACTCAAAAACATGTTTTAATATCATTATATTTCTATGTTTTTCTCCACAAACTGTGGAATTTTATCAAAATTATGTGTGTGTGTTTGTGTATGTATACACATAGATATTTTATGTGTGTTGAAAAACTTGATATATGATTTAAATTCTGATCAAACAGGGTAACTCTGATGAAAGACCCATAATTTTATAGACCACTATAGTATTTCCAAATCAACATTCATTTATTCAGGCTTTCTGAAAAATGCAAATACTTCACTAAATCCATAAAAATGTATTTCTAAATTGGGACATTTATTCTATGATTTTAAACTGTAAATAAATTTTCAATGGTTTTAGAAATACAAAATTTGATATTTTGGGGATGTTGTTACTATCTCTGAGTAAAAAATATATTCATAAGGATAAGTTTTTCATTTTATAAAAATTTGATATGTAACTTTAATAGAAGCATTTGTCATATGTTTAATTTGTTACAAGTCTATCTTATGTTGTTATAACCAAAAACAAACAAAGCCCTTATATCTAGATGTATGACACATTGGCATTAAAAAAATATTTATCCAGCCTAGTCTCTTGGGAGCAGGCAGAAAAGCAATCATATACGTACTTGTGTAGGTGACTTTAATAATATTTTGGCTTCAATGAGGAAAATATTTTTTTTTCCTCTTGAGTAATGTGATCAGTAGCAATTCTGTACTTCAGATATCTAAGATGAAAGTTTGGATCTTATGTACTATAATAGAAAAAGCTTACAAAATCTATCTCATACTCTCAAACAGACAATCCACAGATAATCACAGTTCACTGTCAGAAATATTGCTTTAACCCACATTTCCCATATAACAACTCAGCAGTATTGAAAATGATACTCTGCAGCAGTCAGGTCTTCAATGACTGTGGTCAGCTACAGCAAGGAAAATATCCAAATACGATGTCAAAACATGTATAATGAGGTTTTGGAAACTTAATGTTAAATGATTTCAACAAATGTATTAACTAACATTACAAATCAAGTTTAGCTATAAAGAAAGATGTGCATATAATAACTGAGAAAATTTGTTAAAATATTTTTATGACTGTTTGTTTATTAAAGACAGCAAATGCCAGAAATATACATGAGCTATAAATGGAAAATAAATGTAAATATTAAAAAGTTTTGTGGAGATAAATGTTGACAAAATTCAATGTAATATTATAGAAAATGATCATTTGAAACTAAACAAGAGTCATGGTGAGCTAGGAAAGAGTAAATTT
>VBSM01003176.1:18522604-18546955 GCA_008086735.1 Cheirogaleus medius | reverse complement strand
GTACTTTAAAGCTTTCCTCATCACACAAGAGCAAAAAGGATTCATTGTCTATGCACAGCACAAACTATCGACCGAACTATGAGTGCCAGCTGTGGGCAAGGTTTCGTGGCTGGTGAGCACGGTCCCGAAGTGGTTAATTGAACTGGCCAATCTCTGAGCCATGCTATCTGACGCAAACTGAAAGCAGTTTGTAGGAAAGGCTTAAAGCACTGAAGTATTTGCAGTGTTTATCTTTCTGTGTCTGGCTTATTTCACTGAGCATGATCTCTTCTAGGCTCATTCATGTTGTCATATGTTGCAGGATTTCCTTATTTTTTAAGACTGAATAATATTCCATTGTATGTATATGTCATGTTTTCTTTATCCATTTTTCTATTGGTGGACATTTAGGTTGTTTCTGTATCAAAATGTGATTGAAATATTATACAGACATTAGAACAATCAAGAAAAGATTTTGCTTTTATAATAACTTTGACTAACAGGTCAAAAGTTCTAAGGGAAGCAGTGACATCATACAAGATAAGGTATGTAATTTTGGGAAAGATACGGAAAGTATAACAAAGAATCATATAGAAAAGTTAGAAAGAAGGGCCGAGTGTGGTGGCTCATGCCTATAATGCCAGCACTTTAGAAGGCAGAGTTTGGAGGATCACTTAAGGCCAGGAGTTTGAGATTAGCCTGGGAAACAAGGTGAAACCCAGTCTTTATGAAAAATAAAGACAAAATTAGTCAGGCATGGTGGCGCATGCCTATAATCCCAGCTACCCAGGAGGCTAAGGCAAGAGGATCACTTGAGGCCAGGCGTTCAAGGCTGCAGTGAGCTATGAACATGCCACTGTGCTCCAGGCTGGGTGACAAAGCAAGAACTTGTCTCAAAAAGAAAGGAGAAGGTGAGAGAGAGAGAGAGAAAGAAAGAGACTGACTATAAAGAAGATAGAAATTAAAATGCAGTAACAAAAATGAAGAATGTTTTTGTCTGGCTCATCAGTGGAATCAACACAGCTAAGATAAGAATTGGTGAACTTGAAGACAGGCAATAAAAATTTCCAAACTGAAGTGAAAAGTGAAGAGCAAATTAAAATAAATTCAGAGGATCAAAGAATGTTAGGACAAAATCAAATTATTTGACATATATATATAACTGAAATCCTGGAAGGAGAACAAGATAAGAGAGCAGAATAAAAATACAATATGTAATGACCAAGAATTTCTCCAACACCAAGCCATAAAGCCAAAAGATCTTCAAGTAAGATAAATACTCAATAAAAATATACCTCAGCATATCATATTTAAATAGTTGAAAATCAAAGACAAAGAGAAAAATTTGAAGATATCCAGAGGGAAACAGACACAAAAGACCACAAATAGGAATAAGGACATTAAAAATTTGTTGTGTGTAATTGGTATAGATTATAAGGAGGGTGGAAAAAATGAGATGATAATTGAAGGTAAAGGAGAATTTTTGATGCATTTAACTGGTAGACAGGGGACTTACAATTGCACTTAGGAATGATAACTTTGCAGGAGTACTAATATTGGATGGGAAATATTAATTTCTTAGAAGGCTCTTTTGATTCTCAGGCAAAAGATTTGGAAGATCTGCATTGAAGACAGCTTACAGGAACAGCAACAGCATATTTTTGAATTTTTCTAGGTTTTGGAGATTAGTTGAGCTAGTATGACAAAGTTTGAAGCTAGCTTCAAATATCGATTAAAGTTGTTGAATTTATGTCCCTGAGATAACATGTAGAGAAAGACACGCATTTACAAACTTACAGAAAAGTTTGTAAAACAGTTGATAATGACAATAAGTTAATTATTTAAAGTTATATTTTTTATCCTAATCTTTTCTTATGACATTGAGAGAAAGCTGCAAATGCTTATTCTTGTGTCTTAAAGACAACTGGTTCCTTGCAACAGAGTATCATATATTATAGATTTTTATTTTTCTTTGCTATAGAAGGCTACATGTTACAAAGTTAATGTGTGATTGATTTACATTGTTTCAAGTTCTATTATTTTAAATTAATCAAATCATTGTTTACATATGACTCATTATTTTGACCTCAACTTTGCCATATATTTCTGGGCTATATTACGCACATCCTTCGCATTTGCAAAACATCATAAAACCCACTGAGCTCCTGGGAGTAGTTTTCTCAACAGCTGAAGAATATATTTTATTTAAATTAACTTAGTTATTGGTTTAGTTCTCTCGAAACAACTACATTGAAATGTAATTAAATAGAAATGAGTCTGGCAGTAGTGGCATGTATAGAGACGGAACAACGTGGGGGATAGTCATCAATATGAAGCAATGCACACTAAAAACTATTAATTTTGAAAACTAATCATACAGGATAAGGAAATTCACTCAATCTACTTAACTCTTACTTTGTAAACATAAAATGTACAAAGCATCATAAAATCTTTCTCCCTGTCTCTCTTGCGTGCACCCGCGCACACACACATCCCACATGATCTTACAGAAGAGAAGGAGCCAAGTCTGAGTAAGTCTGAAACAGTGTATTGACTGAAGGGTATTACAGGCAGAGAGAGAGCAAAAAGAATAATTTCTCTAAGATTATATGGAGCATTGCACATTTTGTTAACTACAAGTACATTTTAAATTGTGAAAAAGAATGACAGACTAAGCCACAAGGGAACTTCTTAGTAATTTTAAGGAATTTGGCACAAGAGAAATAGGCATTAGGAAAATAAATAATCATTATAGGGTTTTAAACATATACATGATAAATACATGATCATATTTGTGCTTTAAAGGGATTGCTTGAAGTGCATTCTTCGGCGAGTATTTTTAGAGATAGAAAGATTTTGTTGGAAGCTAAATCCAGAAAGAAATGATGCTGAATATAAACGGAGTGACTTTTATGGTGGATAAAATTGGATTGTTTTGAAAGTTATGCAGAAAGCAAAATCAACAGGTCTAGCAGATTTATTTGATGTTAGAAATGAGGGAAATTATAAGTGCTGTATTTCTATCAAAGGAAATTGGGTGATTCTTCACCCCCATTTAATATGAGATAATGCAAAAGAAAAAGTAGTTTAGTGTTAGGGTAAAAAATTATTTTAGTTTGGGAAATATTGATTATTCAGGTCTCAGTAGCACTGCCAAGTGATAATATCTAGAATTCCTAGTGTCATATATAGCTTCAGCTCCATATTCAGTCCTAAATAACTATATTTTAAATAAATTTATTGAGAAAAATGAAGTTCTCAGGAAAAATCTTTCTACTTGCTACTGCCATTCTCTATATCTAGAGCCACACATGTATTCTTTCTGCAAGGATGAAATGTTCATGCTTTAGTACCCATTTCTCATTCAATTCTTTGAATGTCTTCTGGGATTTTAATGTCTGCATTTACGATTTGTCTCTTCTCTGGATCTTTTATCTTTTATCACTGTTCTGGTTGCCCTATATTCAAACAAAATGAAAGCAAAATGAAAAACCTTTGTCCAAGAGTAGCATAACTTTGTCTTTCTCCTTACTGCTTTCAGAACATAATTTAACATATGCTGCTAACATGTACACTTACCTAGTTCATTTCCTAACTCACAACAGTCTACCTTCTTACTCTGCAGTTAAACTGAATTTGCTCTTAGGAAGTTCATCAATTCCTTTTTCATTTAAATAATTAACAATATTAAAAATGTATCTTAGTTCACCTCTTATCTGCAGCCACAAACAACTAAAAAAATGGAGACATATGACTGTTATAAGCTTTTCTTCTCCATCTATTTCTTTTATTCCTGTTCTACTGAGTTTTTACCCACACCATAATGATAGCAGATTTTTCTTTATTATCATTTTCTCTACTTATAAACTAGAAATATTTTATCCAGATTTTTTCACTAGCACTTCAGATTTCTGGTGTCCCCCAAAACTCATTCCTTTTCTTTTTGCTTTCTATATTCTCTGCACATCACAATAGCAATCTAATAATCATGTAGCTCTCTTTATTTGATGCTTGCATTACCTTCTTAGTAAGAATACATGTGTTTACATCTATGAATAATTATGTATGTATATATACACATGGGAAATATCCTACAATATTTATTAACATTCTAAAACAATTTTCTTTTCTGTGGCCATTTATTAATACTCTGTTCCAGGAAGTATGATAATTGCTTATATACATCAATTCATGGTCTCTGTTATTACTATCCCTGTTACAGAATAAGAAAATTTAAAATGATAACAAAAAAATAAAAATTTGTCAATGACCATACATATAAAATCAGACACACCAAGATTTAATAAAAACGTAATGTTTTTAATGCTTCTGAGCATTACTGTCTCATATACTATGAGAAGAAAGGTAGTATCATGATATAATAAAGACCACTCATAATTTATAATAATACAATTTTCATAAAGAATGTTAAATATGTTATATTTATTAGGATTCAGTATTTTTAAAATTGAAGTGTATCAAGATTCTAGTATACTTTATTATTTCATCCAAAACAGTTGTCAAAATTTGGCAGGTACATACCTTTTATTTGCTTCCATAAACTCTATTTACTAGGTTTGATTTTCCACATGAACACTTACATTTTTATTCCTTTAACTATAATTTTTCTTTTCCCTAAAGTATCTTCAAGGTAGCATCTGAAGCATATATAAGATTGGGAACTTGTTAGAATTATCTTTCATGGTATAAATAGTTAAACATGATTTTAAGTTCTCATTACTTAGTGACCCTGAATGAATTGATCTATATTTATTTCATTTTCATTTATATAAGTTGTTCTATAACTATTCTCACTTCTTTTCATAATTCTGATATATACTAAAATAGGATAAATAAAAATTATTCAAGAATTTAATAGTAAAATGTTCATTAGTATGTAATAGGTCTAAAATATCAAATTTATGTGGATAATATATGAAAAATAATTATTTTGGACTTTTAATAATGACCAGAATTATTTATACTCAGTTTACAAATAAATATACTTTTAAAATCACATAAAGTAGCATTCCCAAATAATAAATAATTATTTAGGGTTATTGGCATATACCTAATGTATTGATTGCATTGATAAACTCTGAAGATGTCAAATAGTGTTTTAGTACTGAAACATATGAAAAATAAATGTAAAAGTGAAATAGATAATTTTTTAATAATTCACGTATACCTGAGTCCAGATTCATTCTAGTCATTTCTGCTCTTCTCCAGGTATCAAAATGTAGCAAAATAGCATTTTATTATTAGCTGGGACCCTAACTAACTAGTTCAGGTCATTTGGATTCATTCTGTTTTCCTAACTAATGACATAAGGACTGACAAGTTGTTGCTGGCTATTGTCATGGGCCCTCAGATCCTCACACTTGGATTTCCCCACAGAGCTCCTGAGTGTCCTCATGACATGACAGCTGGGTTCCTCACAGTGAACGATCTGATAGAGCAAGGCATAAGCTGCAGTACTTTTAATGACGTAGACTTGGAAGTCACATTTTGTGTTTTCACAATACTTCATCGAATAGGTCAACCCTCTTCAATGTGGAAGAAAACTACATAATGGCATGAATACCAAAAAATGAGAATCTTTGGGGGTCATCTTAGAAGCTGGCTACCAGAAGTTCACACTTAGGTTCTTGGGAACAGGTAGTCTATGTTGTGCATCTTTAATTTTTACTCATAACTTTACATGGTATCTATTTTATTCTCTAAAACAAAAGATGAGGACTTAAATAACTCTTTAAAATAGTTTCCATTTCTACTTTCCACTCCTTCCAATGAATGACACTTGTAATTTAATATTATTCTTAATTCTCCTATTGGTACCACTAAATCTATAGAAAATGTACTAATATTTCTATGTTTTCATTTATATTATTGTTCTCTTGAACAATATTTCCATCTAAAATAAGAGCAAGAACAGTCCTGCATTTATACTCCAATTCATTTTCTATCCATTTTTTAACATAGTTGAAAATCTTCATTTATGATTTGTGTTTCCTCTTCTGTAAAATATCTGTGCTTATCTTCTTTTGCCCACTATTCTGTTGCACAGTTGATCTTTTAGGGATTTGCAGATGCTTTTTATGTACTTTGAATGAAGCTATTTTTCTTGTAATATATGTTACAAAATAGTTTATTCCACATTATTGCTTATTTTTACATTCTCTTTATGGTGCCTTTTAATGTAAGAAATTTTTATAGTCTACAAATGTGTAGCACAATTGAAATTTGCAAGTACACTTAAATTTTAGATAATATGGCAAAAAATTAAGTTTTGAAATTGGGATAATGGGAATTCCATTTTCTTCTTTAACCTGAGTAGTAGAATTAGGAATGTATGCAAGCCATTTCTAATAAGAAATTAATACAATAAAGTAGGGTGTTTGGTAAAAAACATAATTTCCATTACTGTACATCGAGTACCTTTAAAAAGTTAATGCATACATCCTTTAAAAAATGATATTTATGACCAAAATACATTATTATTTTATTGATATAAGAAGTGGTTGCAAAAATGTCATCAGAGTTTTAGTTTGCACAGCTCCACTGGGTTACACACTACCATTATTATCTAATTTACTAAAATCCTCCAGAAACATTACATGTAATGCAAATATCAAGTCTTTACTCATTATGTGGAGAAGCAGATGTTGATAAACGGAAAGAAAAGAGTTTTATGAAATATTATAAATTAATGTTCAATACTAGTTCTATTTACATTGATTATTATTATATAGGAAAGTCTTTTGCTGTGTACATAACAATTTGATGAAAATAAAACGCTTGACCTTTCTAGGTACAAATCTGTTCTGTTTACTTTAGTGATTGGTATCCTCAGAGTCTTTTCTCAAAGATGTTGAATATAAATTGATGGAAGTGTATCATTTAGAAATCTTATTTGCTATACATTTCAGTGAATCTTATTTCTACCAGGTGAAAATGTAACTATCTATTTGAAACAGCTAAAACAAAACAAAACTTCATTTCTGGTCTGATATAAAAGTAACATACTTGTCTTAGTATGACTGCTGATAGTATGTGTGCTTGCTGCCAAGTCATTTAGGCAAATGCTTTAAATGGAGTCTACTTGTCATCACTCATTAAAGTAATGAGGTGGTTTGAAAAAGAATGCAAAGAATGAATATACATCTACAAACTCATCATAGCTTTTATTACAAGCTAGTTGAACTGAATTATTCATAATAACATTGGGTTTTGTCCGTTGTTCATGTTATTGCAAAATTGTTGAGTCTATTATTCGTATCATTTTACCATGAACAGTTTTTCAGTAACACATTTTTTTTTCTCTTCATCACACAACTTACAGTAATAGGGTCTCTGAATCTCATGCAAAGTCCAGAGAAGGGCACAGGCACTCTCCAGGGCAGCTGTCCTTCTACTGCATGGACGTGGCTCTGCCACTTCAACACAAGACCTTCCTATACAATTCAGGGGTGCAAGTGGGGCAATAACAGAGCCTAAGCACCAGATATTCACTGCTTCACCTGGAAGTGACACATGACCCTTTTGTTGGAGCGTTCTTGGTCAAAGCAGTCACTTATAATTGTTCCACTGCAAAGGTGTTCAGAAGTACAGTTTTCTATGTGTTCAGGAAAAACAAAAAAAAACTGAGCACATAACATTATTTCTGCCACAAATTATTTAAAAAACTGCCCTGCAATATTCAAATTTACAAGGAAATGAAGCATAAATTATAAGACTAATTATATAATTTAGAAAATGATATTTTTCCAATAAGCTGATTATTTACTTATGTCACTGAAAATACTCCTTTTGGTGTATTCAGGCAACATGTAAAACAGGTAAAAATATTCAACCATTGCCTTGTCTCTGGAAAAATGGAGGCAAATATCCCTGAGAAATATCCAGGCAATATTGAAGCTAATGAATGATGATGTGATTCACCAACTTAGAACAGATTCTACTCTACAGAAGAGATGTAGTCAAGTAAGTTAATTTTCATCAAGACAGAGCAGAATGAAGTAGCTTTTTTTTATAGAGTTTTTAATATTGGGTTTGTGATATTAGAAACATATAAACCAGCTTGGAGATGTTCCTATTTTCAAGTATTCTTTATATTTAACCTTCAGTAACTTAACCTAAGAATGAGTTTCTTACATTTTAATAAAAAACATTTTCTAAAATATGAATATTAAAAGACAAAATGCTAATGAAGTGAGTGGGGCCCTATAAACAAGAACATCTGAAGAACATTTTACTATTTTTTATGTTTGTTTTTGCTTTTATTTTAGCATCCCATTTTAATTCCAGGAAAAGGTGAACTGGCTTTCAGGCTGTTGACCTCTCTCCTTCAAGCTACTTTCTCTCTTTGAAGGACTATATTGAATCATGTGTCCTTAGATATTTATCACTTGTTACTGACATTTCAGAATTCATTTCATAGATTAATGGGGAAAACTGCCATTTCTGATTTCTTTCTTCCTGTGACTTTTGGTGTAAGCAGGTACTTTTAGAGACATTTCCTATAGCTCTTGGAATAATTTAAAGTATCTTACTGATGATGTAGTTTGGGAGGAAATAACTTCTTCAGGGCTAGCTTTCATGCACCTAAAACCATGAAATGTCTTTGACTGCACAACTGACTCTTAATATTATGTTACTATAAAGGTTAGTGGCTAGTGTACTTTTGGTTTCTGGATTAATCTGATTCTTCTTTTGCCATTTTAATATGCTGTGGTTGGATAGATACAATATTTTTTTAAAGTGAACTGATTCTGAGTTTCAGAATAAAAGCTAGCTAATAAAATCAAATATATTTTAAAATATGAATTATAAAGCAAAAATTGTATTAGGCCACTCAAATACGAATCTTATACACTGACTTTCATGAGTATACGGTTATGACTGTTTTTACATTGTAGTCCTCAATAGTTGTCTCATGTCCTGGCAGATATTATATGTTTAATAAATGTGTAATGATTAGATGAGTAAAGAATCAGGACAGAGACTCTATGGTGGGGAAGAAGCTGCTCCATTTTTGAAGTGACTGTAAAGTTTGGGAAATCACTGAAGAGGCAAACAGCTTTTCTATCCAGGTCAGATCTAGAATCGTAGCTGTTAAGTAACTACTATTTAATAAAATACAATGTAGGCCTCAAATACAATCTGAATATGTCAGTTTTCTATTACTGTATAACAAATTACCACAAACTCAGCAGCTTAAAACAACATTCACTTAATATTTCCTAGTTTCAGTGGGTCAGAAATCTGGGCATAATGAGGCTAGATATCCTGCAAAGCATCTCACTGGGCTAAAATAAAGGAGTCAGCTATGATGATGTGGATCTCATCTGTGGCTCAGGATGCCCTTCCATGATCACTGAAATGTGGATAAAATGTATTTTTTTGAGGCTGTAGGACTGAGGTGGTTATTTTTCTGCTTGCTGTCAGACAGGTACTGGTCTCAGCTGCCATGTGATGCCCTGCTGTGGACTGAACTGTGTACCTACCACCCTGCCAAATTCATATGTTGAAGCCCTAACCTCCAATATGAATGTTTTGGAGATAGTGCTTTCTGGAGGTAATTAATCTTAAATGAGGTCATAAGGTGGTTTTATAGGAAAGGGAAGAGAGAAAAACCAAGCCCGCTCCAATAATCTTGCTATCTTGAGGTCAACCAATTTGTGACCTTAATTACATCTAAAAATTTTTTTTCAAGATAAAATTTAGATTATTGTTTTATTGAATAACTAGGAGAAGTTGGGTATGTACTAAAAGCTGGAAATCTTGGAGGCCATCTTGTACCTTCTGCCTACCAAACAATATATATTTTAAAAATTTAAATGTTCTAATAGTTACATTAAATAAAAAGTAAAAGGAGGCAGGTAAACAAATTTAATAATATATAATTTATTTAAGCAATAGAATCTAAAATATCATTATTTCAATACATAATAAGTATAAAATTATTAATGAGAAGACGTATGTTCTTTTTTACATGAAGTGTTAGAAATCTTGTGTGTATTTTATAGTTATAGCAAATCTGTATTCTGGCTATCCATATTTCAAGTATTTAATAACATGTGGCTAGTGTGTTTGCCTACTGGACAGCACAATTCTAGATAATTGTAGGTATAATCTAGGTTAATTGTAAATATAATTACAGATTAAATACCCTAAGAATTGAAGGAAGAAAGCATAGTACCATTTCAATATTTTCCGAGACTAGAAGATTACACTGAATGTGAACTCCAGAAATAACAACAAACATTCACATTATTGGTTATACTTTTCTTTCACCTTGAATTTAGGTTAAAATAAAGTAAAGTAAAATGAAATGAGTTTAAAAAGAAAAAATGTAGTTTGCAAAATGCAAGCAGAAACGAGCATTTTGTTAAATTTCTTGCAATTTTGTTCTCTTATATTTAAATGATTATTTGTGACTATACTAATTTTAAATTTCTGTAGTTTTAAACTTTCTTCAAGTAATTCTACTTTTATAGCATTTTTTCCAATAATTAGTAAATATTTAATTTATTGAAAATATAAATATGACCCTTGCTTGGAATGAACTCTATTATACAGGAGATTGTTTCCATAATTTTTGTAAAGAGCAGTGATATATCTATCTTTGTATATGTTTAATGGTTTAATGACATTCAAGTTTTAATCTTTTTCTCCAAGCAAGTTATATGTTTTTATTCACTATTTTGCAAACATCATAAGACTGAGTCAACAAATAATATACATTTGTATGGATATTTTTCAATAAATAGCAGTTAGTGAGTTATAATATTAAAAAACAGGTAAGATTGCTTATTGATACTATATTTTTTCTCTATTTTAATCAATAATCATAGTATTTATTTTTCTGAGGAAGAAATTTATTCTAACCAAAGGTAGAACACTCCAATGCCTGTACTAGTAACTACTATATGATACTTTCTGCTAATGGATTTTAAATATTATTAAATAGTGTATATTATTACATAAATTTATGGCATGGTCTTTGTTCATTAATAACATTCTACTGATTTAGCACTTTACCTTTTAAGTTGAAATAACAATATCAACTAGCTTCTTGGTGTCATTGATAGTAACATTTAATGAATATTCACAGAGATGTAACTGTCCCACTTGATAAATTTCAAATGTTCAAAAGTTTTTGCAAATCATGTTGTTAAATTGCTTTCCTTAACCTATTGTATCATTACCATCTTGGATCACATTTGAAATAGCATAGGCCTCCTACTTCACATATATTCTTACATAGTCTACTGAGAGATGCTATTCTGTTGGTCTCATTTTGTACTCTTCACCACATGAGGTTGACTGGAAATGGTTTGGGGTTTTTTTTGTTTTTGTTTTTGTTTTTGTATTTGTTTGCTTTTTTGTTCTTGTTGTTGCTTACGTGGCATTGTGATTGGCCAGGGCCCCAAAATTCACAGTTGTTTAGACATACACCTGCCTTAACCTATGGACAGAAAAGCCACACTGTAACACATTTTTACCCACACAATTGCACTTTTGGCTTTGACATTGGTGGGAGATGTAAGGGTAAGTGGAAAATGAAAAAAAATGTTTAAGAAAAGGAAAAGGAAGTCTAAGAAAAAAAATTTAATGCTGAAATATATATTTGTTTTATTACATCTTACATGTATTATTGTATGTTATATGTAATATAATATTCTATTAAATACCACATAATATATATCATATTATATGCATAATAGATCATAATATACATAATAACACAATATATGTTATTTAAGGCATTGTTATGTCATATATTATATAATATTCTATTAAACATCACATAAATATAATGTGATATACTATACATTTATATATAATTGTATGTTATATAATCATATCATATACAACAAATATATATTTGTAAATTTTAATATAAAATATGTATCTCACAATAGTAAATAAAAGTCATTATAAGATATATGAAGAAAAAAGCACCATAAAATATGAATATTTGGATTAATATACATAAAATATAGTATAGATTATTATATTACATCTTAAATGTTAGCATATATTATTGATCATATGATTCGCTACAAGCAAATTTGCAGTTTCATTCTTCTTAAATATAATGCAAATTGAGGTAAAAAATAGAACTCTTGAAGGAAAACATACTTGCCTGCCATGGCATGTGATTTAATCTTAGGACCTATGAGAATGTGATTGCTAAATTATAATTTTGCATCTTCAACCATGTAGGCAGTTACAGAAAGAGAACTGTAATCATATAATGAGTTTTCTCTCCTTATTTTGTTCTAAATTCATTTGTGTATATATATGCATATATTAAACAAATACCTTTGTTTCTCTTCATCTCTTATATCTTTGTCATGTAACATAAGATTTATTGTCTTTAAGTATTTAAGTATTGTTAATTGTACTTCATAGTATTTAAATTATATGATATCAAGAGAGAGTAAACATCACTCAGGACTTTACTTCCTCTTCTGGGGAATGGAATTACTGTATTTTTGGTTGTACCCAAGATAGTTTTATCATTCTGTAACTGGTTCCGTAAGCAAGAAAATGTTTTCTCAATAATATTTTTAGTTCTCTCATATTTCAAATGAGTTTTCAGTGTTCACATTATGGCTGGGGCTAGGAGCTCTAAGTAGCCTTGACAGCAAGATTTATCTCAGCCCTGGTAACTTAGCAGCTACAGTCTCAAATTAGGCAGAAACTAGACAGAGAACTCTTCAGTAAAATTTGCTGACCAGAACTTTGTAACTTTCTGTTGCACTGATGCATTCTCTTTTGAATTTCTTTCCCAGGAAAAGCAGAACCTCCTACAAAGCCTCACACCACCTGTTCATCTAGAGAAGACAAGATAAGCTATAGTCCACCACAGACCATGCCCCAAAACCCACTGAGTCTGTGCACAAAACTGAAAGAACGACCAATATTAACCCCTAGCTCATTATAATACTAAAATCCCCGCACTGGGAGGGACTTTTCTGCCAGTTTTTGACCCTGGGACGTAGGTACTAGCACGATTTCTCACTGCGTTTGCATGCCTTGCACACCAGGCCAAACGCGCGATGATGCTCACATCCCTCATGCATTATTCATTACGCCTGCAGAAAAAGCTTCTGATGCCGTTGGTCCAAGAGGCAGATTTGAAGCAGTTCATAACTTCCCCCTCCCAGTTGATGTGTCCACTGAAATAAATCCTTTCCTCCTTAACAATCCTCACTGTCTCAGTAATTGGTTTTCTGTGCAGGGAGCAACATTGAATTGAACACATCTTGTGGGTTCATTAACAATTTTAGGTGGAACTGTCAGGTTGTAGTTGTGTGTTCTTGGTTCTTGGTATGCTCTTGACTGAAGAATGATCAGACATACCAAAAGCAAAGCAAGTGTGAAAAAAAGTTTATTGAGGAAGGACAAGATAGGTTTGTCAGGTTTAGTCTCATTCTGAGTTCTTGGCTCTTGGTGCACTTACAGCCGAAGAATGACCAAACACACCAAAGTAAGGCAAGCATGAGGTGAAATTTATTGAGGTGGAGCAAGATAGGATTATAGAACAAGAATGAGACATAGGTTTACAAAGCAAGATACATACACCACAGATGACAACAGGATTCCTTGTGGCAGCAAGAAAAAATAGTTTGGTTATGGTCTGGGTCTTGTTTTACTGCATCTGTACAGGGACCTCCCTATATGGGTTCATGGTTTGAACATCACCATGAACCACTTTGATTGGACAGTTGGGAGTCGCATGACCTGAGTCTTACTGTGCATGTGGATTTCCCATGAGCATCTCTGGAAGCCTATGTGACGGTGGTAAACCACAATGTAGATTTAAGCCAATGACATGATAATTAGCCCTAGGTTGTTCTAGGCCACCTTCCAGACCCAATTGTACCTGTGCTGCTTGGCCTGTGGGCTTAGGAATCCTCGGCACTCTTTTGCAGTTGGCACACTAAATTCTGATTGGTAGATTGGTAATATAATAATCATATGAATAGAAATAAAAACTCATTCTTACCATGTCCAAAAAATCACATGTTATTAGTTTCATTGCTGTCTTCTTAGTCTTTGTCCAAATGATAAAATAACTTTTATAAAATCAAAATTATTGTTTATATAATTATAAGATGAACTTATTATCACAAATTTTATATTTTGCTTTTTCACACATATTCGGTATTTTTAAATATCCATTTAATTCTATATAAACCTTTATGGATACCTGCTATGTTCCATAAATTATTGTAAATGAGCTAGTCAGAGACTAATAAGTTAAGGTTTTTAATTGACATGTAAAAAACATGCAAATTTATTATGACAAAGGCTATACAGTAATATGCACATTGCAAAAGTGATAAAAACTCGAGATAATCAACTCTGCCACATTTATAATTGAGTAGCTTTAAGGAATACTGGTTATGTTATTGGACCCAAATAATAATCAAGCAAATAGCTAATATTACAGGCACTGAATTGAATTGCCATGATCCAACAATTAACATCCTCACACAAAATAAATTAGATACATTGAACACTAACGTCAGTATTTCAGAAATGGGTGGTTTAAAATAATGTATGAGGTTGTTATGGACTAAATGTTTGTACTCTGCCCCCCCAAAAAAGATTCACATGTTGAAACCCTAATTCCCAATGTGATGGTATTAGATGGTTGGTCTTTGGGAAGTAATTAGGTTTAGATCAGGTCATGAGGGAGGGTTTAGTGTCCTATAAGAAGAGACTGGACTCAATATCTCCGTCTTTCTCTCTGCCATGTGAGGATATAGCAAGAAGGCACTCATCTGTAAAACCAGGAAAAGCCAAATTGGCCAGCACCTTGAACTTGGCCTTCCCAGCCTCTAGAACTATGAGAAAGAAATGTTTGTTTTCTAAGGCACTCAGTTTATCATACTTGTATAGCTTTCCAAACGGACTAAAATAGGGTTTTAATTATGTGATTGGAAGCGATGTTTTAACCATGGGTATAAATATTATTATAAATAAGTGTGTAGTGGAATGCTCAGTATTCTTCCATCAAGAGGGTTAATTTAGATTTGCATACTGGTCACATATGATCTAAGCCAGGGGTGGTGGGAGGGACAGTCTGTTCAAGCAACTAACCAGAATGGAGTAGCAAGAGTTAGGAATGTGTCACAGTTCTGTGTCATGGGCTCCCGTTTATTCATCGGAAAAGAAAACTCCTATTCTTGTGTGCCTAGAAGCTGAGCTAGAAGATGCTGACGAGGGCAGCTCCAATGTCTGCCTGTCAACGAAGCTGACAGGCATAAATGGGCTAAGTTCCCAACCATTCTCAACCCTGATGCAGAATTCCTGTCAAGCCAGGGAACAGGAGCAAGATACATTGACAGATATCATCAATCGGAAGGTTTGAACAATTCCCACAGGCCATAGACTGTCTGTCATAGCTCTTTGAGGGAAAGCAAAGATGGGACTAGCAGACAGGCAAAACTAATCCACTTTGCTTATTAAGACTTGGCCACCTGGGCAAATTGTGTGCAAGAGAACTCTGAATTCATCTTAGGCAGAATAGGCTCCCACCTTAATTCCCCGACAGAAAAATAACAAAATGTTTTCTCTAAAGGGAAGTACCTATATCAGAATTCCATATCCTGGAACGACAATAAATTTAATATGTAAGAAATGGAAGGATTTTACTTTTCCAAGTTTAAGTTAAACTTAGTTTATATTTCAAACCATGTAAAAACATTTGAAATTTGGGAGAGTAGGCAACATTTGTTTAGTTACCAAAAATATAACCTTTTATTTTTGTATTCTCCAAGTTTAATTTAAACAATGGGTTATAGAAAACAGCCTCAAGGAGAGGTTGGTAAATGCTGATAACATATAGCAATTTACTCTTTTGTACATTAACTGGATTAAAGATTTACCCTTCCACTATATTTTAGTACAGAACAATTTTTCTTTTTTTAGGTAAAAATGAAGTGCTTGGGGTTAACAATGCAATAGATTTCATTATTTTTATAGAAGAACAATAATTTGATTCTAACTTAGTCTGAATCTACATTTGTTGTATATTGAATGAAAATTCCAAGTCCTAAATAAAAGATAAAAGACTGTGACCCATTGTGATAATTCCACTAGCATATACTTAAAAGAGAATTGTAAAAAGTCGATATTAGAATAACTGTGATTTAGTTATAATTTATTTATATCTTGATTTTTTTAATCTGATTGGCTTTACTGCAGGATAATATTGTCTTCCTATAGTATTGTTCAACTTCTTTTCATGCATGGGGAAATAAACGACCTAATACCAAAAGACTAAAGCACTTTCATTTTCCTTTTCAGTTTTTTCTCCATTTTTATACAATATATAGTATACTCTATATATGTATATACACATACACACACACACACATGCACACACACGCACGTGCACACAGGCGCAGACACATATTTGCATCCCCCAACACCCAAAAATAATAAAGGGAAAGAAGATAGAATTTAGAATGAATGAAAACAGTGTTAAATTGGCATAGTTTCCCAAATTCATGAGGTTGAATAGGTTGAAAATGAAGCAAATAAAGCACTCCAGTCACTGTTTTTGATAAATACAATGCAACACACTACATTGTCACCTTTCTATTGATAATTTATCCATAACTTAATAAACTTGGGCCTTGATTTAAACTTAGTATTATTTAACTTACTAGATTAAAGTTCAATATCTATTCAGAACACCATCCCCAGCACCTGTAATTTTCACATGTTTTTTTCCTAGCAGGAAAAAAAAATGATAAGAAATCATTGACAATAGTGTTTTGTTGATTGGTAGAAAGGTAGTAATGTAACTTATGAAAAATTTGAGTGCTTTAATTGGAAAGTTTCTATTTTTCACATTGTTGCTTTTATTCAATGTAGTTACTGACATTTTTAGTCTATAAGAAATTTGAAAGATAAAACTTAACATATGTCCACTTAAACGGACCTCAATTTTATCTATTTTTATATTTACTATTTCTATATGTATAGTTATACATACACATCTATTTTTATGCATATTTATATGCAGTCTTCTCTAACTCTTAGCTTCCATTTTCCTTTATTATATTGTAACAGATGGGAAGGTAAACTGAATGGTAATATATTTTCTACTACCAAACTCTTATCTGGTCATTTTAACTATTGAAATAGAGGAAATGAGTGAAACTAAATAACATGATCTAATTTAAGTAGGATCCTTCATACATCACTTAGCAATGGCCTCAGAACAGTAGCTTCTTAATAAATAGAGTTTTCCCCCAAAGTTTCTGCATAATTTTCATTATTATGTGAAATGTATGATTTCTATAAAAATCAAGGTGCTTTTCTAGGTCAATATGCAAAGAGGTAAATTAGGTAGGAATAGAGTCATTTCCTATGATATGGCACCCACTAGGAAACATAATTTTTTTTTCTCTTGAAAAATGGTATGCTGATATGCTTTCCCTGCTCAGTCAAAGCTCTATTAGTGATTTCCTAGACATTAGGGCACATTAAATTTTGTCTTATTTAATCAACAAATATCTGTCAAATAGCAATTATAGATACAATATTTGGCATAAAGTTATAAAGAACAAATTATCCCTGAAATGGAAGATATCAACCAGGTTAGAACAATATTATTCTATGAGGATATCACCTTTATTTTCCTCCCTCTTAATCTAAAATTGTATCACTTATTTGCATACTTATTTCTCTATTATTTTTTCACTACTACTGTTCCATGAAGGCACAGAATAATATGTATTTTATAACTTCTTATTTTTATAAGATTTCATGCTTACAAAATTGCAACATAACAACGGACTCTTGTGTAAACTTTCTTTAAAGTAGCCAATTATTAACATTGTCCCTTCTGCTTTATTGTTTATGGACTTCTCATTCTCTCTCTGTTTCACCAACTATTTGAGATTAAGTTTCACACAACATAATTTGTCTCCCTTAATGCCTAAACACGTCACTATGGAAGAAGAAAACATTCTCTTATATAAAAATGGTACACTTAGAAAAAGAAAAAAAAAAAAAAAAGATATAATAATATTATAAAATTCACAGTTCATATTCAGAATTTTACCAATAGTCTCAATAATATACTTCATAGCTATTTTTTCCAAGGTACAAATGAAGTCAGGATTATAAATTGCATTAAATTATACTGATTCTTTAATATATTTTAATTTGTAATGCCTATTTTATTATCTTTCTTGATCTGAAGAGAACAAATTACTTTGCAAAAGGCCACTAAATTGTGATTTCTCTATGCTTATATTATGATTAGATTCAATCTACTTATTTTTGGCAGGGAAAACATGTAAGTGTTTCCCTTCTCAGTGCGTCATATCAGGGGACACATGATGTAGGTTTGTCTGAATACTTATATTAATTTTGATTTGTTGATTATGATGGTGTCCACCATTTTTCTTTATAATCAACTTACTGTTTTCCCATTTGTAATTACTAATAATTTTAGAGGAATTTTTTGAGATTATATGTTAAATGCTCTGTCTTAATTAGATTTTTACCCAAGAGTGTTTATCATCCTTTAATAGATATTATAACTTCATCATTAATACTATTATTTTAATTGGCATCTTGCTGTTTTTTCTTCTCTATTTATTTATTCATTTATTCATGACACCATGAGCTCATATATTCTTATTTTATTAAATGAGCTATGATTCATTACTATTATTATTTATTTTAATGCTCAAAATGTCCTAGTTTGGCCCAATGGGAGTCTCAGTAAGCTGGGTCTTATGTTCTTTTCTTATGTACCCAACATTCTTTGAGGACTTCCTTATTTTCTGATATGACAAGAGGTTCTAGGCTTATCTTGCGCTCCTTGTCCCAACCTTGAAATTAATCATTTGTCCAAGAAGCCTTTTCTTTATAATACTGAATAGTATTTTGAAACCAAGATTTTGGTGAAAGATATGGTCATTTTTTTTAGACAAATTCAGCATTTGCAGCAGGGAATTAAAAACAAACAAACAAGTAACACATATACGGCCATTTCTGTATCTGTTTTTTATTTTAGGTACCTATCATAGGATCCAAGAGTTTGTACTGATACCTCCAGTTCTAATCCATGGCATATGAAACACATGGTGCAACTTAGTTTCCTAGGCTTCTGTATGTATAGCTCACTTGGTGAATAGTAAGAAATTTAAGTCTCATCCACAATGTATTTATACATCTGCTTAATCTCAGAATACACAGAAAGCATTTCAAAATCCATAATAAATATAACTATGAAAAGCATGCCTACCAATTAGAGTTCAATGTTTGCATACAGTTTTTGTTTTTTTGTTTGTTTGTTTGTTTTTTGAGACAGAGTCTCACTCCGTTGCCTGGGCTAGAGTGCGTGCCATGACGTCAGCCTAGCTCTCAGCAACCTCAAACTCCTGGGCTGAAGCGATCCTCCTGCCTCAGCCTCCTCAGTAGCTGGGACTATAGGCATGCGCCACCATGCCTGGCTAATTTTTTTCTCTACATATTTTTAGTTGTCCGGCTAATTTCTTTCTATTTTTTTAGTAGAGACAGGGTCTCACTCTTGCTCAGGTTGGTCTTGAACTCCTGAGCTCAAATGATCCACCTGCCTTGGCCTCCCAGAGTGCTAGGATTACAGGTGTGAGCCACAACACATGGTTGCATACAGATTTTTTTGATCTAACATTTAAGTACATTAAAACACATATATCTCCATTCTGTAATTTCATATTTTTTATAATTACACCTATATAACCCATACACCTATCCAGATATAGAATATTTGATCACCCAAGAAAATTCTGCATTTCCTTTCCCAGTCAAATATCTCAGAAGAGACCATATTAAAAACTTCCTTCACCACAGATTAATTTCACCTAGTCTAGAAATTCATCTGAATGAAAACATTTATGTTCTCATTTGTTCCCAGCTACTTTACACAACATAAAGCCTTTTTTTGGAATCATCCCTTTTATTTTGCATGCCAGTATTGCTCATTTTTATTATTAACATTCTATTGGATTAATACAGCATGAATTAGCTATCCATTCACCTGTGGATGAATATTTGCAAATTATTAGGTTTAGAAATATTATATTATATGTAAAGTCATTTTGAATTTTCATTATAAGTCTTTTTGAGGACATCTATCTTTATTTCTCTTGGGTAAATGTAATATTTAAGAGAGTACTTGGTAAGTAATATGTTAGTTATATGTTCACTAATTACAAATTTCTCACCAGTAATATAAGAGAGTTTCAGTTGTGTCACACCCTCACCCACTTTCGATGTCAGTAATTTTCACTCTCACCATTCTAGTGAGTAATAGAAATAGAAATAGAACTAAATTTAGACTTACCATTCATCCCAGCAATCCCTCTACTGGGTATCTAACCAAAGGAAAAGGAGTCATGTTATCAAAAAGACACCTGCATTTGACTGCTTATCACAGCACAATTCACAATTGCAAAGATGTGGAATCAACCTGAGAGTTCATCAGTTCATGAGAGGATTAAGAAAATATGGTGTACACAGACACACACCATGGAGTATGACTGAGCCGTAGACAGGTGTGAAATAATGTCTTTTGCAGTAACTTGGGTGGAACTGGAGACTGTTATCTGCATGAGGTATCTCAGGAATGGAAAAACAAACACCACATGTAATCTCTAATAATTGGGAGCTAATTGATAGTCACACATGGGTACAAACAGATGTAAAGGTCATTGAAATCGAGAAGGGAGAAGGATCAGAGGAGGAGGGAATGGGGAGGGGGAGAAGGGAATGCTAGAACTTACCTATTGGATATAATGAATCCAGTGATGGGCACACTAAAAGCCTGGACTTAAGTATTACAAAAGGTGCCCATGTAACAAAAACATTTGTACCCCCATAATATTTTGAAATAAAAAGGCATATCTGTTTAATTTTGTTACATGCTTTTCTGAATATATTAAAATATATACATGATTTTTCTCTTATTTTATATTTTTATTTTAAATTATTATGGGTACATATAGTCATATATCTTTATAGGGTACATGTGATGTTTTGATATATGCATACAATGTGAGTTAATCAAATCAGGGTAATTAGGGTACCCAACACCTTAGGCATTTGTCATTTCTTTGTGTTAGGAACATTCCAATTCCAAGTTATCTTGTTTTTGTGTTAAATTATGCTGATGAATTTTCAAATATTATACCAATATGACTTGATTTGATTCACTAATATTTTTGAAACAATATAAGTTTTTCAGCCAGCTATGGTGGCTCACTCCAGTAATCCCAGTCCTTTGGGAGGTCAAGGCAGGATTGCTTGAGCCAAGAGTTCAAAGCTCCAGTTAGCTATTATGGCACCACTATACTCCAGCTTCATGTGACAGAGTGAGACCTTGTCTCAAAAAATAAAAAAAGTAGGTGGCTGAGTTGAAGAGGAATGTTGGATTTATTTTTTTCTTGAAGTTCTTTTGTCATGTTAGAATCGGGGTTACATCAGCCTCATAAGAGAAGATGGCAATTGTTCACTCTTATTCTATATAATAGAGAGTTTGTGAGTTTGTGCAGAGCTATAGTTCTATCATTAAATATTTGACAAAATTCGCCAGAGAAATGGAGTTTTCTTTTGGAAATAAGTTGATAGTGAATTAAATCAATTGAACACATATATATATAGCTGTGCAAATTTTTTATTTTATCTGTGTCAAGATTGACAAGTTCTGTTTTCCAACAATTTTTCCATATCATTGTACTTGTCTGATCATTGACGTAAAGCCTTTATAATATTTCATTATTATCTGTTTATTGTCTGTATTATCTGGAATGATATGGCCTCTTTTATTCCTACCTACCATTCTATAATTTATTTATTATTAATTATATTTCTTTTGTTGGTGTTATTGTATGTTTCTTTCTCTCATATTTCCTGTCCCCTTGGCAAAAATGTGTGTTTTTCTAAAATTACAATTATATTTATCTGTTGCCTTTATTGTTTCCGAGATCAGACGAGATCGGGCGCGTTCAGGCTGCTATGGCCGTAGACATGTTGCCTTTATTGTTATCCTCTTTATTTTTAGTGATTGCTCTAGGAATTGCAATAAGTTTAACTTATAACTGTCTACTTAGAGTTAGTATTCACAATTTAATATGAATTTTATGAGTGTGAAACTCTATAATTTTATCACCATTCTTGTGTTAATTTTCTCACATAAATTATATCTACAGGCTAAAAATCCTTTAATACTCAGTGACTTATAATATTCTGTGACTTAATTCTTTTATGTAGATCAGTGCTTTTATCTGAGGTCATTTTCTTTGAGCCTGAAAAGCTTCCTTTGGCATTGATTGTATGCTGGCCAGGCATTTTCTTAGTTTTTGATGATCTGGAATTGTGTTTATTTTTGAAGGATGTTTCTTTCCCTAGATATAAAATTCTTTGTTAACATTTTCCAGGGTTTTTACAATATCATTCCACGGACTTCTGATCAGCATCACTTTTGATTGAAAGTCAGATATTCATATTTTTGTGCCATTGTATGAAATATGTGATTTTCTCCAGTTATTTCCAAAATTTCCATGTCTTTGTGTTTCAACAATTCGATTATGATGTATCCCAGTATGTTTTCTTTCAATAAATCCTTCTTGATTTTTGTAAGGTTTTTAAGTATCTGTATGTTTAGGGTTTTCGTCAAATTTGGAATATTTATAGCCATTATTTCTTTAAAAATCGTATATCAGAGATTTTAGCTGACTAGAAATATACCAATTTGGCAATTGAGAATTAAAAATCCCCTCTAGACTCTGCCTCAAGGGGGGAGGGGGGCATGGGCAATATACACAACCGTAGTATTTGTACCCCCATAATATGCTGAAATTAAAAAAAAAATCCCCTCTAGAAATATACTAAATGTTTGTTTCTGATATGATACCAAAATTTTACTAAAAGTATTATGTACATGTAATCATTGTGTAGTAGGAAGGTAATTGAAAAGCACAGTTGAATAATTGTAAATATTATAGTAAACACAAATGCAAAGGGCCACTGAGTTACGTGAGTGTGCTTTATAAGAGAAATACTGTGTGTGTTGATTTTCTTACTGGAACTCATAATCTTATGTAAATGTACATGTAGTTTAATATTTTTTATGATATGTTTAAAATTTCTCATACTAATATTTGTTTTTTTCAGCCACAAGAACAAAATGTATATTTTAAATAAAATATTTGTGGAGTATAAAAAAAGAAAATCTTTTTCCCCACTATTTTTATTTTTTCTTATTCTTGAAGTGCAGTTACAGTTCACGTATGTGGTACAGTGGTTAGTAGTCTGTGTCGTGGTATACTTTTTGATACATTCCACAGGTCATCATTTTAAAATTTAATTCTTCAGATTAGCTGATTACTATTGATACCGTAAATCCAGGTTACTGACATCTACTTCTTTTGTCTAAATCTATTGTTTAAATATGTGTTTTATGTTAAATATTATAACTTTTAATTCTAGAATTTCCAGTTGATTATTTTACATAATTGTTTCAGTTTGTCTGCTGAGGATCACAATCTGTTTATTTTTTATGACAAATTTCTTTTAAAAATCTTGAATACTTATATAATAAGTTTTTAAAGGTCCTTTCTTAATTCAACATCTGGGATAATTTGGATTACTTTTCTGTAGATGTTTCTTTTATTTTATTGTGTATAGTTTCCTGTTTTATCTCTAGGCTAAAATTTTGTTGTTATTTTCATTGTTGTATAGGGGATAATATATACTCCCCTTCTGTGACTCTCTCCTTTTTGAATTTCCCCCTCACATTCTAGCCACTATGGTAGTACCAAATTTTCCTGAAACCAGAATGAATTTATCTGATTGAATTCTAGCCACCTTTCACCAGGTGAATTGGGCTATAGCTTCAAACAAAGTTACATGTAAGTGTAAATTTTATTGAGTTAAGTTACTTAATCCAATAGTCAATTACTCTACAGATTCTACTTGACTCTGTAGCTCTGTCTTCAAATATTTTTATTAATATTTTTCAGAGGTCATAATTATTATCTTTGATAGAATTATGCTGATGCAAGCTACTTTATCATTATTGGAACTGGAACTCAAGATTATGCTGTATTAAACCCCACTGAATTTCCAGCATGGCAGGGGTTTCATAATTGTATTTTAAATGAGTATATAATGTGTAGATAACAATTCCAAAGCCAAATGGACTTTTCAGAAAATCAAATATCAGGTGGGTTTAGTATATATTCTACCATCAAATAATCAGATTTATTAACCAAATAGAAAATATTTTCCTGTGATGTAAAGCAAATTTTCAAATCGAATATAACAATCTGCTAGAGAAAATAATGT
>VBSM01003176.1:18490343-18508226 GCA_008086735.1 Cheirogaleus medius | reverse complement strand
TTTTTAATCTTTGTTTTAATTATAAAATAAAACACATAAAAACCACTAGTGCATAAGTTAAGGAATTATTTTAAGGCAAACACATTGGTAACTACATTTCAGGTCAAGAAAAAGACTTTGTTAAAAACACCACATGCCCTTAATTTATTCTGACCCAATCATTATGTACTCAATCTCCCCCAAATTAATGATTATATTGACTTGAATCACTTCTTTTCATTTCATTAAAGTTTTATTACCCAACTGTGCATCCATAGAGAGTAGAATGTTTAAAGTTTAATTTTTTTTCAAATTTTATTTTACATCTCTTTTAGTCTATAGGTTCTTCATTCAACCCTTCCAATGCAATTTATCTGTTAATTCATCCAAGCCATTTACCTTACAGTTTCCTGCAACCTGGATATTGCCACTTCTATACTCAGAGTGCAGTTCAGTATGTTCCTCTGTCCTCTAGATGTCCTAAAAATGATAACTAGATGTACAGGCTTACCTAGACTTAGATTCAATCCCTGTGGCAAGATTATTAGGAGACATATTAATATACTGCCTATTTTTGTGTGTGTGTGATAGAAGCTGATTATGCACAATGCCCCAATTCATTAATTCACTGTAGATTGCAATAACACTGATATTTGATCCTAATAATTTATTTTTATTACTTAGTTAAATACTTCTATACAGAGATGCTTTCCCTATACTACCATTTATATAAACATTAATATAGCTCATTTAAGAAAAGCAAGATTAATGCTTGATTATTTTTCTTTGTTTCTCAGTTTCCAGGATAATGAGTTTGTTCCCTGTCTTCCTCTAATGGTGGATCAGATTTAGTATTAGCAAAGATTCATGCATTAAAACATATCTGATGTGTTTCAATTATTTATAATTGTTATCTTTATTGAAATTTAAAAATTTTCTCATGAATGGTCAGACAAGGCTTCCTCAAGGTGACTCCTGAGTCGTTTTTACATAATCATAATAATCTTTGAAAGCTTCCTCACCATCTGGTATAACTATTCCAAGATAAGATTGTACTTTTCCTGCCCCAGACCTGAATTCAGCTTTTTTTTTTTTTAATCCCTGATTTGTTTTTATATGAAATGCTATTTCTAAACCATAATCAGGACACTAGGAATGTGTTACTCCTGAGTTTGCCATTGTTACAAGACCTTTATCATGCCCTTTATATTATCTAGAAAATATTCTTATATTTTTAAAGATAAATATTTAAATAATTTACATTAACCCTTCAAATTTAATTTTATAGGGCTTTTATTTAACACCTTCTACCTTAGCTGTCTGTCACTATTTTCCACTCTGAAATCTTGGTTCTCAAGGACATAGTGCTTGTTAGTATTGGAATAACTCTTAATCACTGATTTTTTTTAAATCACTCATACACAAAATAGAGTCAGAATAACAATATAAATATTAGTACCACCAACGTTATTAAAACAAATATATATTTATTTAATTTACTCTCTCCATCTTCCCTGCATTTTATATTTGTATCGTATCTATATTGGTAAGGGTGTAAAGCCATCATACACTACACATTCTCCCTTTACTCCATCACTTAGTCTTACATCTATAAATAAATCCTGGTATTGCTGTCTTACTAGACATTTGAATTGTCTGAATCATGTCATCTGCTATATTTCTCAAAAAGAACTAATGAAAACAATATGCCTTGAGTTCTTGCATATTGATAAGTTTACGTTTTTTATATTTGAAAGTGAGTTTTACTGAATATGAAATCATTGGCTTGTATTTTCTTTCTTTGATAACCTTAAATATATTACAATTTTTACTTACATAAAACTATTCTTTTCTTTATATGTGATTGGCTCTCTTTCCCTGTAAGTTCGAAGTATTTTTTTGGTTTTCTTTAAAGTTAAGTAATTTTACTAGAATCTGTCTTAATTTTGGTTATGCTCTTTCTGTGTAGTTTCAATTTTTTATCCCGATTTCAGTTAGTTTTCTTGAACTTTATGGTATGTTTAAGTACATGTTCTGTTCCCTTGATTTAAGTTTAAAGAATTCACCCTCCCCAAACTTCCATTCAAGCCTCCTACAAAATCCACCCCTCTCTCCTTCCTAGGCATGTCTTAAGCACATAGCCTTTGCCAGACCCTAGAGAGGTAAGGGAATGACTGACTTTCCTTATCCCTCCTGATAAGCACTACACTTATCCCTCCCAGTTGTGCCCTAGGGAGATAAAGAAATGGAATGCAAGAGGGGGACTTACTTTCCTTATCCCTCCTGGTTGTACTATTAGTACTAATCGTACACGTACTATTAGTTATTTGAAAATATTCAACTCATTGTGGATTTGTCTATTTGACTTTGAAGTTTCATCAACTTTGCTTTATGTGTTGGATAGCTTTGTTTTACAATGTTTATGATTGTTATTGTCCCCTTGTTGGATTTACCCCTTGCCTTATCCCTGATAATATTCATTTTTTAGACTTATCAGGGAAATATTACTTTTCCCTTATAAGTATGCTATAGCTTCCTTTTGATTGTTGCTACCAAGGTACATTTTTATCTCATTTTTGAATTTAAAGTTTTTATAAAAGGCAAGTTTTTTTATAACTTCTTTTATTACCAGGTTAAGTCATGCAGTTACAAAGTAGTGAAGTATTTCTGAAAGGATATAAAGGTTAAAAAAAGAAAAAGAAAAAACTATTTATTGTATAAATAGTATCTAGTACCTCGTTTGGCCACTACTTTGTAAAGGGTCCTGGCCGTATAACTCCCAACAAAACACTCAGGCCAATGATGTTTAAACTCCATTTTGTTAATTAGGCTTGTGCTCAGAATGTAAAGCCTCTAAAAGAAGAGTGACTCAAAATCATGTGGACTGAGAGCCATTAGCAATGCTCAGAGCTTCTAGCCAGAATCCAAATGGGGACACCTAGTGATTATTTTTCTAAGTGACTCTACTTGAATTCTTTTTCAAATAGTCAACACAATAGATCTTTCAAAGAAAATAAATATTAACATGATAAGAATATTACTGTATTATTTAGACTTGCAGTCTACATTGAAATATTATTCCACATCACCTGTGGTACAAAGGCCTTAAAACAGTATGCAGTCATCCCTTGATATCTGTGGCAGATTGGTTCTAGGACTTTCCACAGATACACTCTCCATGGATGCTAAAGTCCTTGATATAAAATGGTGTAGTATTTGCATATAACCTATGCACATCCTCCCATATGATTTAAATCATCTTTAGATTACTTATAATACCTAATAAAATATAAATGGTGTGTAAATATTTGTTATAATGTATTTTCTAGGGAATAATGACAAGAAAAAGTCTGTATATATTCAATATGGACACAATTTATTGAAAATATTTTTAATCTCTAGTTGGTTGAATTGACAGATGCAGAACCTATGAATATATGGAGGGCCAACTGTACTTCTATTTCTTCCTTGCCAAGCTTTCTTTATTTGTGATATATTTTTATTTTACATATATTACAAACACCACATAGCATTGCTATTATTTTTGTCTAGGTAGTTGAGCAGAAAAGGGTCAGCTAAGTTGTCAGGGTTGCTCAAACCCTACATGTTTCCAAGAAAAGTGTGTCTTCAGGATTGGCCTCTGGCCACCTCCTGGGAAACCAGCTCTGAGCCCTTGGAATATTTTTTCCGATAAGAGTGTTTTTGTATACCTGAGGTGTTGGGCCACAGGATACCAATCTTATCAGATAATATATGTGAATGATGTGATCTATGATAAATACTGACGTTTGTTCTGGGGAAAGAGAATCTGAGTATTTAAGGTGAGTCATGCGGTTCATACAGACCCATGTGACTGACCAACAAGTAAAATCCTGGACGCCAAGGCTCAGATAAGCTTCTCTGTTTGACAACACTGTACATGTGTTGTCACATATTAACGCTGGGAGCATATTTGTGCATCTTCACTGGCAGAGGACACCTAAACACTTGAGCTTTGTTTCTCCTGGAATTTGTCCAATGTGCTGTTTCCATCTTCTTATTATAATTTTTATCTTTTTATTTAATAAAGTGTAATCATGAGTGTAACAACTTTTCTGAGTCTTGTGAGTCCTAGCAAATCCTAAAGCCAGAGGGTGGTCTTGGGAAACTCTGTCAGCAATTAGTGTCAGTAGTTGGATTTGCAATACCAACCTTGACTCATTGAAACAAAGTCAGATCATTGGTTAGAAAAAGGGTGATGGAGAACATGATGATGAACCTTTGATTTCTGGATGCTACCACACCAACCATAGAATGAGACAGCAACTGTGCTGTGATCAATTACTGAAGGTACAGATTACCAATAAAATTTTTAGATCCAACTTCTAAAGGGCCCACAGCTCACTAATGAACAATAACAGATGGTTGTACATAATGAAAATGCACAAAAGATTGTTCTTAATAGGACAGCCAGCCTGGTGGACTGTACAAGAGCTACAGTAAAGTCTACTTACTCTGAGAAAAAAATTGTCTTTCTCCTTTAAATGCCAACTGGAACTCCCCAGATGAAGTGGCTGATGTGCTATACATGCAAGACATGCTGAGTTGTCTTTATAATGATCAGGATGCTCAGCTATTTAATATGCCCCTTACCTAGGTCATGATAAATGCTATAAGTATGGGGCCCATTTCACATGGGCTTTCCATGTATCCTTAGTGCTGCAAAATCAAGCAACAATCCAAGAAAGCATGTCAGATTTTTGTCTCAGCTTTCCCTACGGGTCTTACAGATGCAAAGAAAATCACAGTGGTTCCCAAAAGAATAGAAAAAGGTAAAAAGTATACATATGGGACTCATCCTGGCAAGGTGGAAGTCTTTTCACAATATTAAGGTAAAGTGTGAATAAAGTTGCATTGCTGAGGAGATAAACACAAGGTCAACACAATTGCAATTTGGTGGCCCAATAAGGTCCTTGCTTTCTCTCTAACATTGAAGTACCCTAAACAAATCTAGTGACTTTACTACAGTTTGAAGAAATTTTAAAAGCTGAAAAGCTCCAGCTATATTTAGGATAATACAAAAGGTTCTAGATCACCATTGATTTTTGTGGCTGAGTAGAACTCCATGGTATACAAATACCACATTTTATTTATTCACTTATATATTAATGGGCATTTGATCACAAGAATGAAAAAATAAGCACCACATGTACTCACCATCAAATTGGTATTAACTGATTAACACTTAAGTGTACATATACTAATAACATTCATCGGGTGTCGGGCAGATGGGAGGGGGGATGGGGGATGGGTATATACACACCTAATGGGTACGGTGCACACCATCTGGAGGATGGACATGCTTGAAGCTCTGACTCAGGTGGGGCAAAGGCAATATATGTAACCTAAACATTTGTACCCCCATAATATGCTGAAATAAAAAAATAAGAAAAAATAAAAAATGAAAGCTGAAAAGCAAAATATCAAAAAGAAACCTGATCTTGAATATCTGGGAGTGATTTTCCAGAAAATTTATCAGTGAGAAAGTCAACAAAAGATCCAGGTTCCCTTGGCCTGACCTGCAACTGGAAACCCAAGGACCCCAGGCCACATGCATACATTTGGGTAAAATGGCCAGGAGGTAGAAATGAAAATGTTCTGGGACTCCTTGACACAGAGAGCCAGTGTACTGTGATTTCAACACTTCCTGATGAAGCTCTAAAGGGGATGATAATTAGATTGAGAGTATATAAAGATGCAACCTTGTTGGGATTAAAGGTAATAGTGTGTATAAAATTGAAATACTTTAACGAACTTTATGTGAAGTAACTGTGTTTCCTTTACCTGAATATATCATTGAAATGGATATTTTGTCTAATTGAGGAACACTTTTTTCACTTAGTATCATAAAACAGAAGGCGTATAAATTTATTCTTTTGTCAGTATTAATTGGACATGCAAAATGGAAACCTATAGATTTGCCTGAGCCCATATAGGTTGTTAATATGAAAGCGTATCGAACAGTGTGGAGGGGAAGGGCATACCTCTAACCTTTGCTAAGTAAAGGTGAAGTTATAAAATCTAACCAAAATGTTATAAAAAATCTCCCCAAAAAACATTTATTGGGTGTCGGGCAGGTGGGGGGTAAGGGGATGGGTTTATAAATATACATTATAAGTGCATTGTGCATTGTCGGGGGCATGGACATGTTTGAAGCTCTGACTCGAGGGAGGAGGGAAGGCAATAGAAATGTATGTAACGTATTATGCTGAAATAAAAAAATAGAAAAGAAAAGATGTCTAGTGGAAATAAAGATATTACTACTTATTATAACCACTGGTACCTGTGAATGTTTTGAATTTTTTGGAAATAAGGTCTTCGCACATGTAATCGTACTAGATACTAATCCAATATGACTGGTACCCTTGTAAGAAGAGAAAAATGTGGACAGACACACAGCGGGTTTTGTATGTGATGACAGATCCAGAGAGAGATTAGGCTGAGGCCACTGAAGGTTAATTTTGTGTGTCAACTTGACTGGGCTAAGGAATGTGCAGATAGCTGGTAAACAATGTTTCTGGCTATGTCTGTGAAGGTGTTTCTGGGACAGATTAACATTTGAATTAATGGTGGAAGACAAAAAATCTTCCCACACAAATAAGTGTGGGCACACATCATCCAGTCTCTTGAGGGGCTGAATAGAACAAAAAGTCAGAGGAAGTGCAATTTTCTCTCTCTCTCTCTCTCTTTGAGCTTAGACATCTATCTTCTCCTAACCTCAGAATCAGAGATCCTGGTCCCAGAGCCTCTGAACTCTGTGACTTACATCAATCTCTCTACCTCCTTTGCCCATAGTTCCCTAGTTCTCAGGCCTTTAGAGTCAGACTAAATTACACCACAAGCTTTCCTGGTTCTCCAGTTTGCAATCAGCAGATGGTGAGAATTCTCAGCCTCCAAGCCAATTCCCATAATAAATCTTATATATATCTTATTGTTCCTCTTTCTCTGGAGAACTATGGCTTGCACACTGCTGCAAGGCAAGGAATGCCAAGGATTGACAGACACCACCAGATGCTAGGAAGAGTCAGGGAAGGATTCTCTTCTGCAGCTGTCAGAGGAAGCATGATTCTGTTGGCATCTTAATTTTGGACTTCTGGCCTGCAGAACTATGAGAAAAAATTATCTCCTGTTTAAAGTCACTAGTTTGTAGTACTTTTTTTTTTTAATGAAGGCCCCAGGAAAGTAATACACTACTTTAATTCATGGCAAGTTAGGAGTTATAGTGCTAATACCAACAAATTATGTGTACAGCAGCCCTGAGTAGCCCATGAAAAAGGTGAATGCTTTATGGAGGCCAACATTAGATCACTAAGGCTTTAATAAGGTAGTCCTACTTATTGCACCAGCTGTCCTGGATATGGTTTCAACAATGGAAAAGATACAACAAGCTAAAGGAGACTGGAACTCAGTAATTAAATTTGCAAATGCCTTTTTCTCCATCCCAATCTTGGAAAAGAGCCAAAAGCAGTTTACCTGTATTATATTCATAGAGTTATTTGAATTCACTAGTTTACTGTTATTATTTCAATACAAGGGGTTTGGGCTTGAAGTAGTTCTCAAGTGTGAAAATATACTACACTGATGATAGCATGATAATATCAGAAACTGAACAACAAACTAGCACTGATTTAAATGCAATGGTGGTACATATGACTCCAGAGACTGGCTGAAGATACCACGGTCCACCTAAATGGTGATGTTGTAAGGAATAACCTAGGAAGGAGCCACCTGTATCATTCCACAGGCAACTAAGTATTATATAAAACTGCTATTGTTGCTAATACTGAAATTAAACAAGGAGCAAAGCACCTTGACAAATTATTTGGATTTTGGAAGCCTTATATTTCACATCTGGGATTATTGCTAGCTTCTCTCCATAAATCTACCTAAAAGAAGTTCATATGTGTATGGAAGCCTGAACAACAACAGACTATGTCTTAATTGCAAAAAGTGGTGTCTCAATCAATGCCTATGTGACTTATCTCCAATTAAAAATCCTGGACTCAAGGCTCAGATGATATTCTCTGGTTGATAGCACTTCACATATGTTGACACACACTGTTACTGAGAGAATTAAGCACATCCATGCAACTCCTTGGGAGAGGACACCTGGAAGCATGTACCTCTCTTCTCCTGGACTTCACTTATGCACATTTTTCTGCTTTGTTGAGTTTAAACTATGTCATTTTGCTGTAAAAATCTTTAACCATAGGTAGAACAGCCCCACTGAGTCCTGTGAATTTTTTTAGCAAATTATCAAACCTGAGCATGGTCCTGGGGCCCCTGACATAGTAGTCAATTGTCTTGTAAAGATATTTCAAAAGGAAAAAAAAATCCTTTTAATTATCATTTCAGTGTCTTCATTCCTCTGTGTATACCCAGATTTACATCTTTCATCATTTTCATTCTGACTGAAGGACTTCCTTTAACAGTCCTAGAATGTGTATCTGTGGGGATGAATTCTTTCACCTTTTGTACTTTTGAACAAGTCTTTATTTTGACTTTCTATGTATATGTGGTAAGAACATTCGACATGGTATCTACCCTCTTAAAAGATTTTTAAGTGTACAATATAGCATTGTTATCTTGAGGTACAATGTTGTGCATCTTATCTCTAGTACTTATTCATCCATAATTGAAATTTTATACATGTTTATTAGCAACTCCCCATTTTCCTCTTCCCTTATCCACCGGAAGCATTATCCTATTCTTTGCTTCTATGAGCTTGACTATTTTAGATATTAATACCTCATGTAAGTAAAATCAGGCATATTTTTCCTTCTGTGGCTACCCCATGTCATTTAGCTAATATCCTTAAGGTTAACCCATGTTGCCACATTTTGTAGAATTTCCTTCTTTTTTAAAGCTGAATAATATCCCATGGTATGTACATACCACATTTTCTATGTCCATTCATCCTTCAATGGACATTTAGTTTGTTTCTACATTGTGGGTAGTATGAATAATGCCACAATAAACATGGGAGTACCAATATCCCTTTGAAATCATGATTTCAATTATTTTGGGTAAATCACCAGAAGTGGGATTGCTGGGTCATATGGCAGTGCTATTATTTACTGAAGTTAAAAATACTGTTTTACATAGCACCTGCATTTGTACCAACAACTTACAAGGGTTCCGACAGCTCCATATCCTCACTAACACTTGTCTTCTTCCTCCTCTTCCTCCTCCTCCTTCTCCTCCTCTTCCTCCTTCTTCTTCCTCTTCTTCTTCTTCTCCTCCTTCTTTCTATAAAAGTTACCCTAACAGGTGTGAGGTGATATCTCATTGTGATTTTGATTTCCATTTCCCTGATGATTAGTGACATGGAACATCTTTTCATATACCTATTGGCTACTTATATGTCTTCTTTGGAAAAATGTCTGTTCAAATAGTCTTCCCATTTTAAAATCAGGGATTTGTAGGAGTTTCTTATATATTTTGGATATTAATGTCTGTGAGATACATGGTTTGCAAATATTTTCTCCCATTACATAGATTACCTTTTCACTTTGTTGATTATTTCCTTTGCTGTGAAGATTTTTAATTTAATGTAGTTCCACTTGTCTTTTTTTGCATTTATTGCCTGTGTCTTTAGTTCCATGCTCACGAAATCATTGGTAAGATAAACGTAATAAAGTTTTTCCCCTATGTTTTTTTCTAGGAGTTTTAAAGTTTCAGGTCTTACATTTAAGTATTTGATACATTTTGAGTTGATTTTCGAGCAGAAATAAATAAAATAGAGATCAGAAAATAATACAATAAATCAATTAAGAATTTATTGTTTTGAGATGGTAATTAAAATTGACAATACTTTGGCTAGACTCGGCAAAGAGCGAGAGAAGACTCAAATAAATAAAATGAGAAATGGAAGAAGACACATTGCAACTGATGCCACAAAAATAAAAAGCATCATAAGAGATTAGTATAAAGAATTATATGCCAACAAACTGGGTAACCTAGAAGGAATGAATAAATTCCTAGAAGTATACAATTTATCAAGACTTCATCATAAATAAATTGAAAGTCTGAACAGACCTAGTAAAGAGATTGAATTAACAACCAAAAATCTCCCAACAAAAAAGCCTAGGACCAGATGTCTTAACTGGAAAATTCTACCAAACCTTCAGAGAAGAATTAATACCAATCCTCTAACTCTTTCAAAAAATTAAAAAGATGGAATCAATTCTAAACTAATTTTTATGAGGATAGCATTACTTTGATATCAAAGCTAGGCAAAGACATTACAAGAAAATAATACTATAGGCCAATATCCTCAATGAACATAGGTTCAAAAATCTTCAACAAAATACTAGCAAACCAAATTCAATAGCACATTCTCTTAATTTTTGAGAGATTATTTTTCACTTAGGATAGAATTATAGATTAATAGGTTTTTCTATATCTACTCTAAATATAACATTCAATTATCTTCTTTCTTATTTTCATTGAGAAACTGGCTATTACTTCATTACTGTTCTTTCCTAACAATGTGCCTCTGTCTTTTTCTCTGGCTGCTATGAAGATCTTACCTTTTCCATTAGTTTTAAGAAATTATTATATGCCTTGATGTATTTTCTTTGTGTTTATTGTGCTTGGGTTTTGTTAGGCTTTTAGGATCTGTGAATTAATGTTTTCCATCATTTTGGAAAATTTTCAGTCATTATTTATTGAAATATATTTCTGCTTTTCCTCCCCCTTCAGGGACTTTAATTATTTATGTATTAGGCTGCTTCAAATTGTCCCATAGCTTACTGTGCTTGCTTCCTTCCTTCCTTCCTGCCTGCCTTCCTTCCTTCCTTCCTTCCTTCCTTCCTTCCTTCCCTCCTTCCTTCTTTCCTTTTACCACAAATCTTGATATGTGGTTCTGTCCTGACTCCTAGATAGTCTCCTCACCCAGTACTCATCTGCATAATTGACAAGACCTTCTGATCATCTTCAGATGTCTCTCTTGTTTCTAGTACTCAATCCTGTGAATTACAAGCACCTGTCTGCCAGGCCACAGAGCTCGATTTTCTCACCTGAACAATTCCACTATGCTTTGCCTGGGTTCTTCCTTTTATTAATTAATTTATTTTTTTGCCATCACTTGGAAACTATATTTAGGTTCTAAGTAAGAAATTGATAGTGTTCTCCTTATTTGCTTCGCAGCTCTCAGAATTTTTCTGCCCTTTGTTTTCTGATACCCACTGTCTTGAAACCACTTCTTCATATACTTTATTGTTCACTTCTTGATTATTTCAGATAAGAGAGTAAATTGATCTCCATTACTACATCTCAACCAGAGGGGGAAGATTTTTCCTTGTACATTTGGCAAAGTCCCAATCACTCATTTGTGCTTTCTTGCTTTATGGAACAAATAGAGTTTTGGGCTCATTTTGTATTATCCCTTTGCCAACTCAAAGCAGAAAAGTTCTGGTTCCTTTAGTGGAGAATGGTAATAAAAGATCTGATGTTAGGTATACTTATTGTTAGTGCAGCCTTGCTACATCCAAGCCCTCTCAGTTGACTGAGCTAGGGATCTTTTGTATGTATGGGTGTATGTATGTATTCTTGTATGTATGTATGTACCATAGCAACAGCACATTAAATTACACTTTTAAAGTTGCAGAAATATCTATAATTGCATTTGCTCTAATAGTAATAAAATAAAATAACCATAAGTAACAAATGTTGACTCTTTTCATTAGTGATGTTAAACTTTAGTTAAGAAAATAGAATACATATATGTTGCCCACTTTTTAATGGGGTTAATTTTTTTCTTGCTGATTTGCTTGAGTTCTTTGTAGATTCTGTAGTTTGTCTATTTGCTCTGTTAATAATTTCCTTGGCTGTGCGGAAGCTTTTTTATTTAATTAATACCCATTTATTAAATTTGTTATTGCTCTGATTGATATTGGGGTCTTCTTCGTAAATTCTTTGCCTAGGCTTGTATTTAGAAGACTTTTCCCAACATTCTCTTCTAGAATTCTTAAAGTTTTATGTTTTATGTTTCAGTCTGTTGTACATCTTGAATTAATTATTTTGTGAAAGGTGAGAGAATGACCAATAAACACATATAAAAGTGCTCAAGGTGTCTAATTATCAGGGAAATGCAAATGAAATCCGCACTGAGATACCACCTAACTCTAGTGAAAATGGCTTTTATCAAAAAGTCCCCAAAAAACAGATTCTGGCTTGGATATGGAGAGAATAGAACATGGAACACTTATACACTGTTGGTGGGACTGCAAGCTAGTACAACCTCTATGGAAAGCAGTATGGAGATTCCCTAAAGAACTAAAAGTAGACCTACCGTTTGATCCAGCAATCCCACTGCCCAAAGGGGAAAAAGAGTCATTTTAATAAAAAGACACTTGCACTCGAATGTTTATTGTAGTAAAATTCACAATCACAAAGATGTGGAATCAACACAAGTGCCTATAAATGCATGAGTGGATTAATAAAATGTGGTATATGTACACCATGAGGTACTACTCAGCCATAGGAAAAAATGATGAATTAATACCTTTGTAACAACCTGGATGGAACTGGAGACCATTCTCCTAAGTGAAGTATTGTGAGAATGGAAAAAGAAACACCACATGTACTCACTATTAAATTGGAAATAACTTATCAGTGCTCATGCCCACATATGAAAGTAAAACTCAACAGAAATCAAGCAAGTGGTGGAGGGTAAAGAGGATGGGTGAAATAGTTCCTAATGGGTACAATGGACATTATCTGGGTGGTGGGCACACTTATACTTTGACTCAAGCTGTACAAAAGCAATCCATGTAACCAAAACATTTGTACATAATATTCTAAAATTAAAAATACAAGAAAATAGAATACATAAAAATTTACTTTTTCAGTAATATAAGTATAAAATATGTAAGTATAGGTCAGGTGAGGTGGCTCATGACTGTAATCCTAGAATTTTAGGAGGCAGAGGTAGGGGCATTGCTTGAGGCCAGGAGCTGGAGACCAGCCTGAGCAACAAAGTGAGACCCTGTCCCTAAAAAAAAATAGAAGAATAAGCTGGGCATGGTGGTGTGCATTTGTGGTCCCAGAGACCTGGGAGGTTAAAGCAGGAAGATTGCTTGAGCCCAGGAGTTTTAGGTTGCATTGAGCTATGACGAAGCTACTGTGCTCCAGCCTGTACAACAGAATAAGACTGCTTTTAAAAAAATAAAAGTATAAAAATACATAAATAATGTATTTTTAGTCAGTATAAGTTCAAGATAATAAAAAATGTGAAAATATGTTTCATCTTTCTGCCCTTGAACTGATAATGTGCCTGATCTTTTTTCTAGAAATATTGTACATTATTCTAGATATATTTCAAAATAAGTCATGGGAGAGATCAAGCATCATGATACCTTCAATTACTTCAATTCCTAGTAAAGTCTGGTTTTCTTATTTTTAAAAACTGTATTTTAAAAAAATGAAAGGAAATAAATAAACAATAACCTTCTTATCATCCACAACATGTTGCCTAAGGATATTTCAAATATAACAATATCAGTTTCTAATATTTGGTTCGCAAAGCCAAGTGTTCCCTTTTCCAGTAATTAAGGAATGGAGAAATCACTTAAAAAGAACATGAATTGTGGTTTAATTGCTCTATAACTTCATACTATATGGTGCTATTTAAGTGAAATTATAAGTGTGATATGATATTATGAACAGATTGCCTCGAACAAACTCTGCAAAAAATAGTAGCTAGAAAACAATTCTAGCTACTGAGTGAGTTCTAAAACTGAGTGAGTGTTCTGTTGAAAAATAAAGGTAAGTAACAAATATAAAATGCAATTCTTGGCATATTTTCTATTCTTAGTGTGGTAGCTCTAATCACTTATGTGCATTATAATTATAATAATATGAGGTTATGGAAACTGTGTGTCTAAAACAAGTTTTTATTTACTTTTTCAAATAATTTCACAAATTTTAACATACTTGACTTAAAAATATCTTTCTTTATCTTCCCATTATTTGCTTCTAACATCCTGGTGTTAAATTTCTTTGCTTCTTAAACGTTTGACTAGTTGTTTTCATTCAATACTGAGACTTTTCTAGAAGTTGCATAAAAAGGATATAAAAAATACTAGCTTAATTGAAGTAATGAAAATTATAATAGTAGAAATAATAGAAAAATAGAAATAGATATAAATTGACCTATTAGCCAAAGATGGACAATTTTCCAGATGAGAAGTCATAATTACATATGGCTATTTGGTAAATGAACAAGTTTAAGGAAAATGAATATTGACTTTAATGATACTTGTAATCCCCATGTCTTTTGACAGTACATTCTTCTCTCTCCCTCATTCCTCATCCCTGTATAGGACTAAATTAGTATTAAATAAATAGAAAGTATGCATATAGTAAAGATGCTAGATTTTTTTTTAATGCTTTGACAGTCTTGACCTTTATGGATGTTTTTAAGACACTAAATCAGACAGTTCTACTCTAATCCAAGCATACACTATTGAGTCTTCTTCTTTTGATTGTCAGAAAGGGACAATCCTCAATTCTTATTTACTCTTGAATTTCCAGAAGTTTCATATTTTGTTATTATGTTATCACTTATTTTCCAACACTGCCCCAACTCTACTTGTTTCTGAACCAAAATTTGACATGGCACCATCAGTTGGAAAACTCTCCAGTTTCAGATGTTAATCCATTACTTACTCATGATACTTTCTATAATGTCTCTACATATTATTAATTTTTTCATGTGTTCATCACTGGCATAAAACTTTATTAGACTTCTCTCATTATCTATCTCTAATTTTTGAAACCATCATCTCAAACCTCTTCTTCAGAGTTTATATCAAAATACTTGTCATACACTAGGGGTACATAAATGCTCTAATTTAAACACATGCTTCACATAGAAATGCAGCCTGAAATTGTCTCCGGGAGTTCGATCACTTCCTTTGCTGATGATGAAGTGCCTACTAGTGTCATAGTTCTACAAATACTACTGTGCTTTTCAGGTGAATAAACCCTCAAATTTGAATTGTTCAAACTGCTTACACTGTTGCTTAAAAGAATCTTTTATTTTATTGCCTCTAAAAAAATCTAACATAACCACTGCAAACAGTATTATCATCTTTGGAGAGGAGGGGACATTTGCTGTCTTCTTACTTTCCAACGGTCTATATCCGATTTCATCCAATTCTACCCTAAACTTTCCTTTATTATATTTTATCTGAAAATCTGTATTATGTACTTTGCACCCCTGCCTCTCAGAATGATTTTCGAATGTGTCATTTCTTAAATATGCCTTAATTGTTTATACCTCTAAGTTATTTGTTCTTTGTTACTCCTTTCTCAAATAACCTAAATTCATTTAGTCTAGACAAGTAATACTTATGTTTTACAACTCTACTGAAATATCTCTTGCTGTGAAAAATTTTGATTCTGTTTAATTATTGGTATATAAAAGGAATTGTTTCAGAGTTGCATACTAGAGGAGGAAAAAGAAAGAAAGGTAAACACAAACAAAAAATCCCCAAACCCTGATTTAGAATCCTAACTCTGCCACTCACTCATCTTTGTGAGCATGTATCAGTCATTTATTGTCCCTGAGCCCAGTTTCCTCTACTGAAATAGTAGTATTTATAACCACTTCACAGTTGAAAGGAATGATGGCGATAAGGTATTTGTAGTGAGTCACATAGCGTGGACACACTGTCAGATCCTGATAAATGTTGGCTTTTATGAATAGAAATATTACTATCATTATCATGTTATCATGGTAAACATGTTTTCTCTTAGATGGGCAAAATCTGTCTATTAGAAAATGCTTAATATTAGTTTTCTATCTGCCTTCTCTTTACCAAAACTTGGGTAGCCGAAACCAGTTCTTTCTCATTTTTGTGGATATCCAAAATATATAAACTATAAACTGACTTCTCTTTCTCATTGCTTTATTTTTTTTCTTATCCTCTTCCCTAAGATTGTTTCTCATACCCTTTAAGATATTGCTCTTTCCTTTTCTTTGCCTTGAGTAATGAATATGCATTTTATCAAATCTATTTTTACCTACTCTTCATTTTATAACTTTCCTTGTACTTTGATTCATAAACAAGCCTACTCTCATTAAAATTACCATTCTCTTCCATAACAGATCCTCAAGTTTTTATTTGAGTATTTAAAATACTAATGTAAATTGAAAAGAATCATTATGTTCTCTTATACATTTTTAAATATTTCAGAGTTAGTTTTACTTTAACATGTAATTGATTCTTCTTCTGAGTTTTGCATCAGTCACTTACTATCTTTCAAAGCTTGCAGGATCTAGTTGCCAGAAAAATATTGTCTATAATACAATTATTTGTAGATTAACTAAATCCTTGTTTATATACACCTGGTCTTGTCTTTGTAGAATAAATCATTCAGAATCTAGCTAAACCATATTACTTTGCCAGGTTGATAAACTAAGAAATAGTTAAACCAGAATTTTTATGGAATCTAGGGAATGATAGTTGCAAAAGAATACCAAAATATCTCTCTGTAATTGAAAAAAAATTATGGAATTTTTTAAAAATTCAATGTCCTTCAAAACCAGGTGAAGCCTAAACAGCAGAAATGAATTGTTTGGTATTCAGTCCACATTAAGTCCCAAATTAAATATTTTCATTCTCATTCATCCAATGGTAAAAAGTCAGTAATTGCAATGATTGTAGACTTCACAGATTTATTGTAGCACAGAGATTAGAAGATTATACTTATTTTCATCTTTTTTTTTATTTATCAGAGACTTTTGATAAGTGATTTGGCTTGTATTTTAGGTGACTTGTTTTGTTTTGTTTTTGGAGAAGCTTTAAATGCCAATATATAAATGCAGTGCAAGTATTGATACCTATTTTGTTGTAATAAGACTTAAAAGTTAAAGCTTCCATGCATAATTTAATGTTCTGTAGTGCATATTTCATACACAAAATTAGTAGAGATATAAAAAGCCATCATGATTCAATTCCTTGTGATTTGATTTAACTATTATAGCTTTCTCCCAATTGGAAAAAAATATTTTTATATGTGATTTAATCTAAAATTACTTTATGCCATTTATGTAACAGACAAATAGACTATGAATCCACACTATGTTTATCTCAGGCATTATCATTTTTCATGTGAATAAGAAATATTTTATTTGCTTTAGAAAGACATCAAAAATATTTGAAGTTGTTACTGATTTTGCAAAGTAAAATTATCAGATCAAAAAAGTTTATAACTGCTGTGTGACACAAGAAGTGTTTTCAAATATCAATTCAAAGTAACAAGAATCCAGATTCTCTATATTGAATACAAGTATTCATAGTATTACAGGAAAAGATTTCAGTGTCATCCTAGCCTCAAGTTAGCTATCAAAATTTTAAAAAGTAGACTAACTTTAATTTTAGATTTCCGTATCCTTATACATGGAACGATTTTTAGAACAGGAGAATTTAGTAGTCTTCCATTTCTAATATTTGATATTTCTAGAAATAGTCAATTTTAAAGATGGAACAAAAAGCAACTATCAGAGAATAGAAGTCAAAAGTAAAATAAAATTTACAAATAAAAATTAGAAAATAAAAATTTAGGTTCATATCATGACTGTCTCACAAATTATATTTAAAAGTCATTTAAGGTAGTGGATGGGAATCAAGAAGGTATAGAACAACACTAGATTAGACCTGCTGGTTCTCAACCGGGGGCTACTGAACCCTCTAGGGACATTTAGTAATGTCCGGGTATATTTTGAGTGTCAAAACTGAGAATGGGAGTGCTAATGAAATCTAATTGACAAAACCAAGGGTGCTGCTAAACATCCCACAATGCACAGGGCAGCCTCCACCCCCTGCCCAGCCAGCAAAAAATTATGCAGCCCAA
>VBSM01003176.1:18422768-18489975 GCA_008086735.1 Cheirogaleus medius | reverse complement strand
AAGAGCTTATGAAGGTAAAAAGTAGAACTGTGGATACTAGAGGCTAGGAAAGGTGGGGGAGGGGAGGATGGAGAAAGGGTGCTATGGGATACAAAATTACAGCTAGATAGCAAGAACAAATGTTGGTGTTCTGCAGCACTGTAGGGTGAACATGTTTAATTATAATTTATTGCATGTTTAAAAAAAGCTAGAAGAGAGGCTTTTGAATGTTCACCACCTAAGAAATGGTAAATGTTTGAGGAAATAGATAAGCTAACCATCCTGATTTGATTACTACATATTGTATACACATATTGAAATGCCACTTTGTACCTATAAATATGTAAAATGATTGCATATGAACTAAAAATGAAAGCAAAAAAGAAAATGTGTGTATATATATATACACACACACACTCCATATTTCTCTCTATATACAATAGAATATTATTCAGCCTTAAAAATATGAAATCCTGCCATATGTGACAACATGGGTGAACCTGGGGAACACTGTACTAAGTCAAATAAACTAGTCACGTTAACAACAAGTACTGCATGTTTTCCTCTATATAAGGTATCTAAAATAGTTAAATTCATAGAAACGGAAAGTAGAATGGTGGAAGAAATGAGGAGTTGCTCTTCAAGGGGTGTATAGTTTTCTTTAGGCAAGATAAATACTCCTAGGTTCTATCAAATTTCTGTACACCATTTTGCCTGTAGTTAACAATACTGTATTTTGTACTTAAAATTTGTTAAAAGAATAGGTCTCATTTTAAGTATTCTGACCACAACAAGACAAAATAAACAAAGAAAAAAAAACAACTGAGCTTCTGCTCCACTCAATGTAATAAAATCAATCAAGGGTACAATAAAGTTAAGGCAGCTAATACTATTTTCAAAATCACAATCTTCCTCTTAGAATGATATAAATTATTTAGATCAACTGTATATTTTTAAATGAAGTTGAATGTAACAAATACTCCTATCCTCCATCAATTATTTTTAGCATGATATCATTATATAATTTGTCATGGAGTATTGATGATTAAATGGTGATGGGGAGATGAGATGAGAGAAAATATGTTGAATTGTGTGTGGAGGAACATATGTGGAGAAATGAAGAGGAAGCATAAACAAATTAAATACCAACCCAATTGAAGTAAGCAATATAAAGTCCACTGTCACTCAAAAACAGAAAGAGTAAGATTCTCCTGATTTGGTTCTTCTCTATTTTATTAAGGCACTGTTACTTAACTATTTATACATAAATTTGGACCAAGAGTAAGTTATTTTTATTATGACTATGACCATTAAAGGGTAATAGCATGAATATCAAGCAGAACTATTCAATAACTGTGTTATATTTGTGTGCCAAATTCTCAATATACTCATTTGTAAAATGGTGCTAATAATAGTATGTACTTAACAGAATTTTAAGGATTAAATTATAGAAAGTACAAAAGGTGCTTGTTATAATGCTCATGTTTGTACTCATTAAATATTAATCATTATAAGGATAGACGATGAGACATTGATGGCTGCTTCTGATGATGGTGATGGTGGATATGACAGGACAGCTAGGTGAGGAATGACCAGGGGGAGAAATGAGTCACATCTGGCCAGGAAAGCATGATAGAAAAAGAGAGAGTGAGTTAGACAAATAAGTGGTTATGACAAGGTCAATATAATATCAAAATTGCAACAGGAAAGAGACAAATTCAGTAGTCTTGTAATACAGGGTGTTAGTCACCTCCCAAAATCCTTCATGGACAGGGTCTAAGGCCTAGAACCTCAGGATTCCATAACTATAGATTTTATAGAGAATCAAGGTCAAGTTAAAAGAAAAAATGCAAATTTCTTTTATCTTGACCCAAACCTCTGAAAACCTGAACATAGGAGAATTAAAACATAATTAGTTTCCGTTATTGCTGATTACGGAGTGACCAGTGAGCCAATGTATTATCATAGCCAATGATCATCAGAGCCAGGCAACAGTAATGGGCTCTAAATGTCTTATCTTCAGGCTAAAGATTCTCATCCACATTCCAGAATCAGATTGAGATGTAGGGGGCTAAAGAAAAAACAAGTACTTATATCACAAAAGAAAGCTAAAATGAATTGTTCTATAATTGCTAAAAATATTTTTCTATATGTGATTAAAAAAGGAATGAATGTGTGTGGGGCCTAGGGGTATATGGGAACTCTCTGTACTTTCAGCTCAATTTTCCCATTAACTTAAAAGTGCTTTAAAAATAAAGTCTATTTTTTAAAAAATGGATGAGTATGAAATCATAGCTATCAATCTGAGGAGTCACTTAAGAAATTGTTTTTAAAATCCAGATGAAAAATATTATCTGGCCCCTTAAAGACTGAAAAGGTGACATTTTACTGCATGTCTATTAGATGACGTGAATTTTACATACCTTATTCTTAAATGCCACAAAATGTTGAAATATTGCTATGATTATTTCTTTTTAAAGATGAGAAAACAGGATTAAATTATGAGAAAAAATCATGTTGCCAAATTTCACACCCCTGATGTATAAAAGAGTTGTAATTTGAACTCAGGTCTCAAATTACTTTTCTCTAATACTTCCCACTACACCATGTTACTTTAATTGGGTCATATCAATACATAATTTTCTTCAGAAGATGGCAGCAACAGATTTATATATAAAATAAAGTTTTTTTTTTCTTTTTTCAATATGTAAAGAATAGACAGTAGAAATGGTTATTCTTTACGTTTAATAAAGTAGAAATTAGACTAGTGTTTTTAAAGAAATTTTATATTTCACCATTTAAAAATGTAAAAGCCATTCTTAGCATAAAGGTTGTATAAACCAGATGATAGGCTGAATTTGGCACAAGGGCTGCAGTTTTCCCACTCCTGAATTAGAATATTGTGCTAACACTGAACCTCACTCAGTAACTCCCCTCATAGTTAATTTTTCAAATAGTTTATTGAGTTGAAATTCATATAAATAACAAAATTAATCATTTTAAGTGATTAAGTGAGAGTATATTCACAATGTTGTGTGAGTACCACTTCTATCTAGTTCCAAAATATTTATCATCATTCCAAAGTAAAATTGCTTACCTATTAAGTAACTTTTCCCAATTCCTTCTCCCCAGCCCCTGGCAACCATTCATCTATGTTCTGTCTCTATAAATTTTTCTATTATGGATATTTTTCATGCGATATGTGAACTTTTGTTTTTGGCTTATTTCACTTTGCATAAGGCTTTCAAAGTTCACACTCACACTCATTGTAGCATGTATCAGAACTTCGGTCTTTTTTCATGGCTGAATAATATTTCACTGTATGTGTATACCACATATTTTTTATTCGTTCTTCCCTTGATGAACATTTCAAGTATTTTTACCATTGGCTTTTATGACTAATACTGCTATGAATATAAATATACATTTACTTGTTTAAGTAATTTTGGAATATTTTAGTATATACCTTATGAGTGAAATTACGGGTCAAGTGGCAATTCTGTTTAATTTTTGAGGAACCACACAACTGTTTTTCAAAGTAACTGAACCATTTCACATTCCTACCAGCCACATACAAGGTCTCTAATTTCTCCACATCTTCATCCACACTTGTTGTTTTCCATTTTTATGATTATCATATCCTAGTGACTGTGCAGTGGTATCTCCTTGTGGTTTTGATTTGCATTTCCCAAATGACTCATCATCTTGAGCATCTTTACATATGCTTGTTGGTCATTTATATATAATCTTTAGAAAAATTGTTATTCAAGTCTTTTGTCCATTTTTTGATTGCTTGTTTACCTTTTAGTTGTTTTTGCATGTATTCTGGATACTCATCCCTTAACAGATACAGTAAGTCCCCATTTAATGTCATCAATAGGTTCATGGAAAGGTCCTTGGATAGGGTATTTGCACTGAAGTTATGAATCAGCCTCAGGTGAAAGTTTAGGATCTTTTCAGGTGTTTCCTAAGCATATGTCTTTTCCTGGACATGCACAGTGTTTTCTAAATTCCTTAGTATACAGGGATGATTTTGAATGCCTTAATTTCCCAAAAGAACTGCAGATTTTTCTCCCAGACTTTAAATGGTCTACTATATGTCTCAATGATAATCTTTTGTCCCATAAAGTACAGGTATTTATTTTGCCTTAATTTTTTTTCCCAAGCATTGCCTGCCACTTTTCCATGCTGAGTGAATTCCAAGTTAGGTGGAACAGAGATGAATGCTTTGTATTAGTTCTTCAGGTGTTCCTCCAATATGTGAGAACAGAGAGAGAGGATAATTTATGAAAAAGGTCTGCCCTGCTCCTCCAGAACCAGGGCCCAGAGTCCCACACTGGGAATTAGGGCCATTATCTTCAAGATCATTGTGGAGCCGTTTGGGGGCCTGGGCAAGTACAAAGACTACAAAACTTTACTAGCAGTTTTAAGTTTTCTTGACTCAGCATTAGCTAGGTTGATGCAAACCTTTGACTGCCTTCCAGAGTTCTGAGAAACTTGGTTTTGACAGTTTCTGATTTTTTTTGTTCATGTTTCTGTGGACAGATGAAAGTTTGGAGGAGCTGCTTACTGTACCATTTTGCTGACATCATTCATCTAGACTTAGTGTTTTGAAAATAAAAGTCTCATATATTATAAGCAGGGGAAGATTACATTTCTTTCTTTCTTTATTATCTTCAAATTTTCTTAAGGGACCTGAGAACATCATAGATAAATACAAACTTATTTACTTGATTCTTTATCCTTACCAATATTGGTGAGCATGAAGGCAATTATGATCTAGTCAATAATAATAATTAAACAATATTAAACATTCCTCAAATTTAGTATAATTCTGTTTATGAAATAACTTTCTGATTTTAGATTTTGAGAAAACCCCTATTATTTAACAGTTATAGTGCTCACTGTGTCTTTTTTATGTTCTTCAACATAGAATATGCAAAAAATAATTTTTTATTTAATTAATTACATTTTTAAAACATGATCTTTCTTGATCTCCATTTGTAACAATTACTAGGAATTATGTATTACCTCTTTCCCTTAAGAATGAGAGCCACATAAAATGAAAAAAATTAAAGAAGATATACTGAAAAATATGCATTGTTTAAATGTTAATCCAGGTAGAATTTAAGTCATGTATATGTTTATAAGTGATGTGATGTTTTCCATAGCATGTACCTGTCTCTATAGCAAAAGTTCTAACTAATCATTCCAAGTGATTTATCGGCTGCAGCTCCAAATCAATCCTTCCAAGAAGTATAATGCTAACCGGCAAGAGGTATATCAGGATTAGAGAACATAGTGCCTGTGGCTTTGTTAAGTCAGCATAAACTGAAACATGATGTTGAGGGAACGACTAGTAAACTTCTCTTTCACAGAGCTAGTATATCAGCATAAAGAAGACCAAAGTAAATATTTTTCTTAAAATGATTGCAAGATTATTTTGTAGTAAGTGATGGATATTTTATGGAGATTTCAAGTTTCTTCAGGTGGAGTGTTCAATTTTGAATTTAGTGGAAACTGTAGCTTCAAAATGTTATTTTTAGTTTTGGTTCAAAATTAGAATAAAGTTATAAGAATTAATTTGCATACAGATGACTGTCACATAAAAGTATATTACTTTAAAATAATCATTATCCTTATATTTTGACATTTTCACTTTTAATTCCATATTTTCAAGAAATTATCTGAGGAATTTTGCAATAGTCAAAGGCTGTTGGAATCACTCAGTGTCATGGGTAACCTACCACTTGCAAATGGATTGAAAGCGTGGCTTTCGTTTGGCTCAAAATTGCTTTTGATCTTCCTAAATTAATTCACAGAAAATGTTTAATAAATTTCTGGGTATATTTGCACATATACATGTGGGGTTTTAAAATCCAGTTTTGATGGTTTGGATTAAAAAATAATTTGAATTTTTATAAGATTCAGTTGAGAAGAAATCAAGGCTATTATTTCAGTCTTCATCCCAAGTAGTGTTAACCTTTTCTAATTTAAACCTTTACAAAATTGTCATAGATTAGCAGTAAGTGGGAAGTAAGTGATGGAATGTCTGTCAGAGGCAGCATTTCTGCTTCATGATGGAAGGTATAATGTTCTTTTGCATTGGAGATAACTTTTTAACAAAATAATATTTAATGGTTTTTGAGAGGGCCAAAGTGGCCTCTTTGCCTGGGCTTCTATTCTCACATGTGTGTACAGCTCAGAGCTGGGTGCAAGCCCATACTATTTGATCGTCATTGGTAGTTGTCAGATATCCAGTGTACAGAGTTAAGTTGTACTTAGGAATCGGTAGCTTCAAAAGTGGGAGGCAAGGATAACAGAATCTCATGAACCTTTGATCTTCTGGTTGTTTTCTGTGTATTAAAACAATAACTGCATCTAACTATGAGAAGGGGTTGTGACAGTTTGGAATAAAATATAAATTCTGTTGACATGTAATATGAATAATGTATATAAATAAATATGTAAATATTTATATGTACTCTATATGATACCTATGCCTATATATAAAATAATTTATTTATATGTAAAATATAGAACAACATCTCAAAGAAACACAGCCCAAGGACTAGGTAAGTTTAATAAGCTGTTCTGGGGTAGAGTTGGAGAAGAAAATGCTAGAATACAGGGCTTTGTCTTTCTAAGATGATAAGTTTAATTTGAATTTAAATAGCATTTTTTAAAAGTAGAATTTAGAAATTAGGAAAGTAGCAGTACAAAACTAAAGCATGAAGGGAAGACAGAGCATCCTGCAGAAAACAATGGCAGCACAAAGACAAAACCTAAGAGTGCTTTGGAATATTTTAAGATCAAAATCTGTGTATAATCAAAGGTTATTCTTTCTCTCAGTTCTCTGAATTTTCATCCGTTCACTAACTCTATTAGTCTCCATTTCCTCTATTTGTTGGGAATTTAAAAGTAATGTCTCTTGAAATCACTTCTAAATTCCAACACTGTCCATGATAAAAACACAGGCAAAATACAAACAAACCTTTGTCGGCAGCTGGTTTTAATCTGTGTAGGCCATCCATTGCCATATCAGTGGCAGGGTTGGAAGTATGGAGGTGATGAAGTAGAATCAGTGCATTTGAAAATATGAATCAACTAGCTCCCTAATCAAAGTCCAACAATACAAACCTCTATTTATAGTTTCATGACTGGTGGTTCCATGTGTGTTGCTGTAAACTGAATGACCCCCCAATTCATATTTTAAAGCCTTAAACCCCAATGCAACTACATTTATATATATAACATTTAGAAGATAATTAAGGCTAAATGAAATGTCTATTCATGCCCTTGCCTTTCATTTATGGATTATGTTCCTTACCCAAACTAATTTTTTTTTTATTTCATACCTTCCTTATACACTCCATTTAATGACTGAACAAAAATCTATGGGGTGTTTATTATGTTCCACACATTACACTAGAACTTTGTATGTTTTGCTCACCATCAAATTTTTCACACAAATATTTTAGGAAGTGGTTTTTAACCTCATTTTGTAAATGAGGATACTCAGGATTGGCTTATTGACTCCACTTTAAGTCCATTGTTCTTTATAATAGACTATACCTGCCCCTCACTTAATGTAAATCTTTAGTGGTGAAATAGTGGTTACTTGTTTTGTTAAGTGTTAAGGTTTCGAAAGCTCTATAGAAATGTTTAGTAGAATACCAGATTATGTTCTCAACCACTAATTCTCCATTTACATGGGTAATAACATGATACTACCAATAACTTAATGACTGATCTCTTCTGGCATATCAATGCCCCTTCCAATAATGTGATTTTATAAATTCAACACCATTTTTATGTAATAACAGAGTGCCAGGTGAAACATATACATATAGTTGATGAAGACATAATATTTTAATTTAAAGTCCCCAGGTTTTTCCATTTGTTTAGTTTAATTATGATCACATATATGCAAGCTTTTAAATTTTTAATTGGCAAAATCAATTCTGTAAACTATACCAAGAGAATGAATAAGTCAACTATATCTAGAGATAACTCCCTCCTGTGTTTTTTCTCTGTGTCCAAACTTAGGCAATGAATATCACAATATAAATTAGAGGGCCAGGATTTGCAAAATTATAACCTAGTATGGTGTCAGTATATCTATTAATTTCTGCAGTTACTTCTGGGGCACTAATCACCATGGAATGTACTTAAATAAAATTACTAGAAAATATCTACTGCATATATTGTATTTTGCTATGACACCAAAGTAGAGGCACATAAGAAATAAAGTTTACTAGAAAATTCAACAGTATCTTTGAAGGTGAAACAGCGACTCAAATAATATTACAATTACAAAAAGACTCTTTTGGGTACTTGGTATGCTTCTCTTCTTCCCTTTATGTCTTTTCAAACAAAGCCATTTACAGTGCTTCACATATGACAAGATAAACTAAAGTATGACTTTGAAATATTGTCAATTTCAATAAATCTGCACAAACAGATAAGTTAGTGTTCTATGATATTGAGAACATGAGTAGCTCATTGTGGGTATGAATATATTTCTACAAATCACAGAAGATATCAAAAAGGGTGATATATATGATCTAAAACATTCTATACACAGTAACCAGCTCATATTGTTGTTGAACATCTCTGTCTCATGCTATTTTGTAGCTGTTTTTAAGTTTAATTTAATTTAGCTCTTAGATGTTTTGAATGGAACTCTTGAGGGTAAAATAAGTGCTTTTACAATCAGGAATTCCAGATTCCTATAAGAAGAGTAATTGAAAAATATAACAGAGTTAGAAGTATGGTACAGTTGGAATTTGATCTTGTCATAGATTAATGATGACCATAAATTCTTTGTTACTCCTCCCTATGAGAGGTGCAGTTTAATTCTGAGATGGCCTTAGTGGCTGACTTCCTTGGCCAATATAAATGGAAGATGTGATCTTCTGAGGCTAGGACATAAAAAAGCCTTGCATTTGAGTCTCTAGGAATACTTGTTCTGGAGAAAGCCAGCCACCATGTAAAAAGGCTGAGATTATGTTTGAGAAGCCAAGGTATGTGGAAAGATCTTGAAGAGCAAGATCCCACAGAGAAAGAGAGAGAAAGACAGAAGGGAAGGAGACAAGGGAGAGAAAGAGAGAGAGAGAGAGAGAGAGAAAAGCAGGTCAAGGATTTATGAAGTGCCAGATAAGTGAGGGAAGAAGCCATCTTGGAAATGGCTACTCTAGCCCCAGCCAACCCAACTGATGACACAGAATCAGTGATCAAAGCATCAGCAGAGCCCTTCCCAAATTCTGGACCCATAAATCTGTTAACAAAATAAAATGACACTTTAAGCTGCCAGTAGTTTATTTTACAGCAATAGGTAACCAGAATAGACTTCTTAACCCTAAACTCTTATTTGAGTTTCATCTTGCAAAGTCTTGTAAATTTTCCAAACATATGGGAGCCAAATAAGCTTAGAGGCAAAATAATGTTTAGCGTTCAGGTTGTTCAGCACTTTACAGATGATGAAAATGCAATCAAGACAAGTGAATGACAAACAAGTTTACACATTTGGTGTAAACCAGAACTGTCTAGAACTTGAAGATTTTTGTACCTCTGAGGATTTCCTAAGAAAACTTGTGCAAATTAAAACAAACAAACAAACAAACAAAAAAGCTAAATAAAGAGAATAACTGAATTGGTAAAGTTAGATCAGCTGAGATGAAAATAAAAGGTGTTCATAGTACTTTATTTCAGAGTCATTAGATGGTGTTCATAGTACTTTATTTCAGATTCATTAGATTTATATTGAAATTTTTGGTCATTTTGCGTGAAATTACATTCAGGGTAATTAGCAGTTTGATAATTTGGTGATTAATGATGTAAGAATTATTGTTTGATATTAAGATGCAATTGTAGCATAAATGGGGAAGTAGCACATTTTCTATATGGAGGTAAGGACATGTTTTTGGAGTAAGAAATATAACTAGGTTAGGTAAAACATCAACAGAAGACAGATGAGAGTCTGCTTGGGGCTCCTCAGGCTGACAGAATCACATGTACAAAGGCAATAACCAGTCAACTAATCTGGTGTCTTCAGAAAATCGTAAGAAATTTAATAGTACTATCTCATATAATTTAAATGAGGAGAATAAAAAGGTGAAAAGAGAATGGATAGTAGTTGAGTCTTGAAAAGGATCAGGGCCTGAGTAGCTTGTAAAAGTTTTTAAGCAGAGAATATATATGGGTGGGATTACATTTGGAAAGATCACCTTGGTGGTTAGGTGGAAAAATGGAGAGGAAAATGAAAGACTGCAGAAAGGGTACTCAATTAGGTGGCCAACAGCAGACCACATTCAAGAGGTAATGAAGACCTGAAGTGATGTACTGGCAGTGGGATAAAGAAATGGAAAATATTTGACAAAGGAGTGGTAGAAATTACAAGGTGATGGCGACCAGCTAAATGATGACAGGGATGAAGGAAAAGGATGAATCTAGGATGATGCCCAGACTTCTGGTTTAGAAGCTTTGTTGGATGAATGGTTCTGCAAACACCCATAGGGAATGCAAGAATAAGAAATATTTAGAAGTAAAAGGAGTTCAGTTTCAGATATGGTGATTTTATGCATCTATGGAATTATCATGTGGCTACGTTTAACTCTCTCTCCACTGTGAACCCTCTTCTCAACTCTCATGCCCTGAAAAAATCCAATCACTTTCTCTCTTATACCAGCTCTGTTTCTCTGGATGCTTCTATCTATTTGTATTTATTAACAATTATCACAATGTGTTCTAATCAAATTTATCTATCAATGTGCACTCCTATGTTACCAGTTATTGAAGGTCAGAGAATATGTCTAACTAGCAGCAAGAACTTGATAACTAACTCAGCCTGGAGATAAAATAAAGATACAAAATAATAGCAAAATGACTCTTTTCTGATTTGTCCTACTACTTAAATGGCTCCAACTACAGTCCTCTAGCTTCAAAAATGGGTTTTTCAAAGCACCTTGAAAAGTATGATTTCCCCATTTCCATATGAATCAGGATGCAGCCAGTACATTTCTATATGTTCCCAGTATTTTTTGCCAGTCACCCTATTTTTCATCTAGTATCTTGTTCATCTTCATGGCTGCTTCATAGCTACATTTTCAAAGGTACTGGGAAAGCTCCACAGGAATACCTCATCTGTTTCTCTCTCCACAGACACTTCTTGTAGTTTTCCTCCTTGTTATCTCACAGTTACAGATTCTCCTGGGATTAAAGTTATTTGAATGTGGAGATCATAGACTCCAGCATACCCTAGCTTCAGGCTGTCCCTCTATATGAGTTTGATCCTATTTGTTTTCTCACCAAAGTACAAGTGAAGTACTAACCCAAACAAGCTTTAGAATGCATCAAAATTGTATCGTACATTCTTTTCCCTCAAGCTCAAGCCAGTCATGGAAAACTTTTTGGATCCTTTTTCTCAAGAGAGGCAAGTTTGAATTGTTATCTAGCAGGACTATACCCTAACCCACTTCTTCCCATTTGCTGAGCCTGTGTAGACATGGACAAAACTAGCAGAAGCCACTTTTTACAGAGTAGCAAAGATAAAAGGAGGCTTTGACTTGAACCCACAGACTCAGAATTTCTCCAGGATTCATTACTTCACAAGTCAACTGAACTCTTTCATTCTTATATGCACCCTAGTTAATATTCCATTTGGATTCTCTCTCTCTCTCCTCACTCCATGTATACTGATGACTTGATCTACCAGCAGTTACATTCTATTTCATTCAGCAATGCTGTCTCCATGCAGATGGCATTTTACAACAGCTTGTGGACCAGCATCATCACAATTACTTCCAGTTTACTTTAAAAAAAAAAAAAGGTTCATCATTTGTCTTAGTCTGTTTGGGCTGCTATAAAATATTATGGACTCAACAATAAATAGCTGGTTTATAAAATAGTCATAAACAACTGAAATTTATTCCTCAGTGTTCCAGTGGCTGAGAAGTCCAAGGTCAATGTGACAGCAGATTCGGTGGCTGTGGAGGGGCTGCTTCCTCAAGAACAGGTGTCTTCCCACTGTGACCTCATAGGAAGGGAGGGATGAGGGGTCTCTCTGAGGTCTGTTTTATAAAGATACTAATCTCACCCATGAAGGCTCTGCTTTCATGACTTAATCACCTCCCAAAGGCCCTACCTCTAAACACCATCACATTAGGGATTAGGTTTCAACATATGAATTTGGCAGGAGGGCAGGGGGTGGCACAAACATTCAGTCTGTGGCATCATTCTGTCTACCACTTCCAATCACTGGTCATTTCTACCTTTACTTCCTGCTCCACTGTGATGCCTACCTCTAGTAGGTCACAGATATCTTTCTAATGTTTGTCATTTTTTAGTTCCAGAATTGAATATGCAGATATATTTTAAGATTTTCCTTTTATTCATTGGTGTACTCTCAGTACTATTAAATGCTTAACATTGGCTAAATGATTGACAAATCTAAATGAATAGAGGTTCCAGTTGGCTCAACTGTTGGGCTAGTCTAGACTAGATTCTGAAAGTAGGTTCTTTTCCTTGCCATATGCCTCAAGGATGTCACCTGTCACCCTTGTTCTAGATGCTTTCTCCACATTTTATATGTCTCTGGACACAAATTTCAATTACTAAATCTTCTCTCCATGTGGCAGGAGATTCATGACCTGTTACTCAATTTGTCTGCCTTGACTAGGTTTCTACCTTCTAACCCAGTCTGAATGTCTGTTTGCATTCCTTCCAGTGGAAAATGCTTAGAAGTCCATGGTTATAATTCATCAACCTGCCAGAAGCTGTTACTTACCAGTGAAATTTCTTTTAAATATATGACATCTAGGCACATCTTTCTGCCTTTTGCATGATGCCAGGGCCTGGTTATTATGCTTCACCTTTGCTAGGTCTTGAAAGTTTTCTATGTGCCTGTCTCACCACAGAAAAGCTATCATCCCCTTAAACCTTGGTTACTTCCTCCCCATGCCAGGTCTGGTCTCAATTTATACCAAATCCTATGTCTAACAGCATGTACATCTTACTTTTTTTTTAATTTCAGCATATTATGGGGGTACAAATGTTTAGGTTACATATATTGCCTTTGCTCCACCTGAGTCAGAGCTACAAGCGTGTCCATCCTCCAGATGGTGTGCACCATACCCATTAGGTGTGTATAACCCATCCCCCATCCCCCCTCCCATCTGCCCGACACCCGATGAATGTTATTAGTATATGTACACTTAAGTGTTAATCAGTTAATACCAATTTGATGGTGAGTACATGTGGTGCTTGTTTTTCCATTCTTGTGATACTTCTCTTAGTAGAATGGGTACAGCTCTATCCAGGATAATACAAGAGGTGCTCAGCTACATCTTACTTTTTATGCTGAAAATCAGATTTTCAGATAAAGCCTTATAACTAAGCAGCAATAAGTAATCCCAGGGGAAGATTATAGACTACATTTTGCAAGGTATTGTTTGTTTTATTTTGCTTTGGATATAGTGAGTCAGATACAAATCTTATTTTAACTTTTCTGTCGCCCTAGCTTCTATATTATTAGAGAGCACATAGAGAAATACATACACACAAACACACACAAACATCATCTCCACACATTTTGCTTCAAAATGGAGACAAGAAATAAGTTTAAATTAAGCCAATGGAGCCTCACTTTGAAAAACACTTTGTCAAGCTTCAGTGTCAAAGGTGCAGTCTATTTTCCTTGGACTGGCTGACTCATAGAAGACTGGTATTACCTTATATGAGCTATGAAATCTGAACAAAACTCAAACTTATTGTTGGTAACCTTTATAAAATGTTTCTAATTTCATAAGAGAATGAAATAATGGTGGAAACACATGCTCACAAACACACACACAAGGAAGGTGAACATTAAATTTCATTTTAATACTGTTTATTGCAGTGTTCTCTACTTGGGTATTATTTTCCATAAAACAAACTTTAAGGTAATTATCCTGTTATCACGTAGGGGTTCATTTTTTAATGAAATGCGAATTTGGGTAAACCATGTAACATTAACAGTGAAACCCTAATTTATTTATCTGTAAAATTAGGTGATGATCTAGATCTCTTTGTTTATAAAGAGCATCTAAAATATTTTAATTTGATAGCATGATACAACAGCTGAGTAACCTATGCTTGCGGGAAAAAAGTGTTGTGTTTTGAATTTTATAACAAGTTATTTTTGTGCAAAGTTCACATAAAGTGTATGGATGTATTAAAAATGAAGGCTATTATGTTAGTTTTTTTCAGATGTCAAACTTTCTTTACCTCTGGATATATTTATGGCAGTAAAAGAAATCTATATTTGACTTGAAATATTGTTCTAGGTCCAACTAATCCTAACTTAAAGAATAGTTTCCAGAAATATTACCAAGATACTCACAACAAATTGTACAACATCCAGTGTCTAAACCAGCTGCAATATATGGAATGTTTACCAAACAAATAAAGAAAAATAAGTTACATGTTTATTTAATCTACTATGTTTTGGTTTGGGCTGTCATATTAGTTAGCAGTAGCTATTTAAGTATGAAAAACAACATGAATCATCCATGGGCTAGTCTGATCAATAGCAGTTACTAGTCTCAATTAATCTAAAAAGAAATATGTTTTAGGTCACAAAGATGTCTTGGGTATGCAATCAAAATATGAGCTAGTTCATAAATGTTTATTCCAGTTGCAATTGCTTGATGGATTATCACTTCAAGAACAATTCTAGAAAAGAAACTGAAAAATATCATCATAAAAAATCAAATATTTTATTTCTCAATATATGAACTTATTACTATTAAAGCTAACAGACCTAGAAGCAATTTAATTTCTTAGAAACACATTCCTCAATCTAGTGGTTCAGTATTTTCAGCAACTGTAGAACTAACTGCCCTAATATTTATTTACATATTTTAAAATGATTTCTAAAAGAAAATACCATTTCATCATATACTTGATCTAACCTAGTATTGATATGCTGAGTCTATAATATAATTCAGAACCCAGGTAAACTGGATGTTTCCATTGGAAAACAAACTCTTATCATCTTTGGAGTAAATAGAACTTGAGTAAATTAAGGAAAAATTAAGTCTTATGGACACAAAGAGATGCCTTTGAGTATTACAGATATTACTTCAAATTGAGTTTAGAACAAGATACAGAAAAAAATCAGCCATTATCTTCTATTAAATCATTTGTTAATAATATTAATCAATAACAGCAATATTAACAATGATACAATCATTTATGTATTACATCTGTGGTTTGGACTTTAAGTTAATTGAAATATAAAAGCTTTAGAGGATTATAGAGAAAAGGAAGAACTTGTTTTAAAAGGTTCACTTTGGCTGAGATGTAAGAAAACAAGTGTAGGAGGGAAAGTAATTAGAAGATTCTTGCATGATATTAGATGTGAGATTATAACAAAATGGGTAAGTGTTATACCAGAATCAAAATATGATTTGGTTATATTCAGGACATATTTGGAAATTAGAACCAAAAAGACATAATAATAGATTGATTTTACAGAATGAGATAAAAATCAAGAAATATTCCTAGGTTTATAGGAACAGCACCCATTACACAAAGTTGCCATTTACTGAGGTTAGAAGTTTTGGTTGTAGGTTAAGGGTTAAGAATAGGGACTAAAATTTCTGTTTGGTAAAGTTAACTTGGATGTATGTGTTAGACCTCCAAGAAGAGATGGTTCATACATAGCTGGATATAAATGAAGAGGGCTAGAGCTATAAATGTGAAATCAGTCACCAGCATATTGATGACATTTAAAGACATGTAGATAATGGGAATAAATGATAAGGAATAATTTTCAATGTCTGCTAAAATCATTGAGTGAAAGGCTGATAGATATTATAGTGGATGGATAAGACCTGAACCGGCTGATTAATTTAGCTTCTTAAAAGATTGATGTTGGTTTGAAATGTACAGCAATGGAAAATGAGTGGCACCATCTCAGAAATATTAATGTCTAAATATTGAGTATGTGTGTTATTACATCTCTAGGTCTAATTGAGTTTACTGAAGACATTGGGGTTAAGAGTATGTTGGTACCATAGAAATGTAATCAGCCAAATAGAGGATGTTGGAAATTCTACAGGACTAAGGGCTGGTTCCTTTAAGAAATGAATTGGGGAAAAAAATAAGGAGATCTGTTCTAGATTAAAAGAGATTTTAAAACTATATCAAAAGAACTTAATGCATGAAACTTTTTAGTATCCTAATTTAAACAAAGTAAACATGGATAGGCCAGTGCAGTGGCTCATCCCTGTAATCCTAGCACTCTGAGGGCCTGAGGTGGGAGGATCGCTTGAGGTCAGGAGTTCAAGACCAGACTGAGCAAGAGTGAGACCCTTTCTATACGAAAAATTAGCTGTAACTAGTAGCACCCACCTGTAGTCCCACTACTCAGGAGGCTGAGGCAGGAGGATCACTCGAGTCCAGGAGTTTGAGGTTGCAGTGAGCTATGACACCGCTGCACTCTAGCCTGAGTGAGGCTCTGTAAGACAGAGCAAGACTCTGTCTTAAAAAAAAGAGTAAACATTGAAAGACAATTATTAGAATGGAACAATAAAATATATTTCCACATTGACTGGATATTAGAAGAAATAATTATATTACTATTTTATGGTTATACTTCAAAAACCTCTCAGTATTAAAGAAGAAGTGATATAACACCTGGTTTTAAATGGTTCAGCTTGGGTTGGGTTGATAACAGGTATTGTAAATAAGCTATGATTGGTCAGATATTTGACATTATGCTGCTGAGTTATTAAAAATGGGGTTTATTACTGTTTATAAATGTTTGAAAATTCTAATAATAAACATGTTTATACATAAACAAAGTGTAAATATATAAAATTAAAAAAATATAAAGCCATATAAAAACTGAAGAGAACATGTAGATAGAGAAGAGGGTTGAGAAGAAAACCCTGGAGGAACTCCAACATTTAAGGACTTCATAGAAGAGGAGACAGCCAGCAAAGGAGACTGGGAAGGACTCTTCAGGGATGTTGGAGAAAAGCCAGTTAAGTGCTATGTCATGGCACCCACAAGTTGATTTTATGTGTGTGTGTGTGTGTGTGTGTGTACACATACGTAAAATAAAGGGAGTAGTCAGTAGTTTGAAATGCTGCTGACAGTTTTGATAGATGAAAAATGAGAGTTCAACATTAGATAAAGCAAGATTATTGGTAACTGGTGTCCTTTTTAAGACCAATTTCAGTATGTTATAGAAATAAAAAAAAACATGAATGTAGTGGCTTAGAAAAGAATGGGAGATAAGAAAGTAGAGGCAGCAATAATGTGTAACTTTTTAAGGGGATTTGAGAAGTGGAGAGGCAACTGGATTGTGACAACCTGTCAAGTATTTTTGTTTTCCCCACTTGAATGATATCTAGCATGTTTGTATGCCAATATAATAGAAGGAAAGTGCAGATACAGTAAAGATGAGGAAAATTACAGGAAATATTTTCTTAGATGGAGTGAAAGAATGGGGTCTTGTCTGTGAATGAAGCCACGGTCCATAATAGGGACAGGCGTATTTCTATGTTCACAGAACACAAAGAAAGGGAGCACATCTAAGTATAGATGTGGTGGTAGAAGGAGAAAATCACTTGCATCAGATCACAGCTTTTTGTTTCTAATAACAAAACTGATTGAGTTCTACACTGGACTTTTCAGGAGAAATTGTGGGATATTATTATATCAAAAATAGAAAATTTCTATGCAGTACAGTGTAATTATCTGTCAGTGTTCAATGCCTATGTGAAATCGGTGGCCACAAATCTGAAGCAAATGAGTAAGTATGGTTGTCTGATTTTCTCTAGAAATATGCAGCTGTTTGGTCAGAAATGTGGAATATGCAATTGGAAACAACCCAAGTGCCCATCATTACATGAGTGAATTAATAAAATGTGGTATATATGTACCATGGAGTTCTACTCAGCCACAAAAATCAACGGTAATATAGCACCTCTTATATTATCCTGGACAGAGCTGGAACCCATTCTACTAAGTGAAAGAATGTAAAAAAAGGGCCACATGTACTCACCAGCAAATTGGTATTAACTGACTTAACTGGCCAACACTTAAGTGCACATATAGTAATAACATTCATGGGGTGTCGGGTAGGTCAGAGGAGGGAGGAAGGGATGGGTATATTCACACCTACTGGGTGCACTGTGCACCGTCTAGGGGATAGACATGCTTGAAGCTCTGACTCAGCTGGGGCAAAAGCAATATTTGTAACCTAAACATTTTTACCCCCTTAATATGCTGAAATTAAAAAAAATCAATAAATTAAAAAAAAAGAAATGTGGAGTATGCAATGCCTACAATCTGGATCAAATAGGTTTAGCATTTTTTAAACTAACACATCAATAGAAAAGAAAGTTAAGGATGTTTGAAAGGGTGTTGTTACCATGGGACAGTGGATTAGCAGTATTGGGGAGTTTAAACAACTGCTGGCTTGGGCATAGCGGAGTCAGTGAAGGATAAGAGATAGTGACCAGAAGGTGGGACGTCAGAAAGTACTATCTGAGAGATGGTGCTGCTGTCCAGGAAGATAAATTCAACCTAATAAACAGATGAGTGGGTATGTGAATGAAATTATACTGTGGAAAAAGTTATTGGAGCTAAGGAAACCAGGAAACTGAAAGACCAATGTTTTGTATTTATCATTTACAAAGATATTGATGTAATTAAAACAGGTGACAAAAGTGGTAGTAAGAGAGAAGATATGGGGGTTTTCAAAGATGTGAGTTTTTTGAAGGAGGAAGAAGATTAAAAAAGAAATTTTAAGGTAGAAATGGGAGAGTAGCAGTGGCATCTAACATACAAAACTTCTCTAGAACCGGAGGCAGCTGGAGAAAAACAACAAAAACAGCTTATATTTGAGTGGGCTCTGCTGGGACATTATGTGCTCAGAGTACAGCCAAATCCTACTTAGAATAAGATAAGGGGGAAGCAAAAAGCAAAGTGTAGATATTTTTGAGGATATGGTGTGGGAGTTTGATGAGGGCAGAGTTTGAATTCCAGAGGGCTTGTTGAAAGAGACTGGTAAAGGGGGAAGGATGGAAGCTGTGCTCAGCTGAAGGGAAATATATGGAAAAGTATGGTGAGAACCATCTTGGATGTTTAAATCACCTGGCAAGACTGTGCTCCTGATGGCAACTGAACTGAGAATGGAAGAATGGCATGAATGGATTGGGTCAAGAATACTTCAGGAACAAAAGGAATAACTAAATGTATTTGACATAACATTTGATAAAATAATTTTAAGGAAGAAGAGAGAAAAAAAGTACTTTTGAGCTACCCTGTTTGGCAGAGTTTTTTTTTCCTTTTCAAGTTGAAAATGAGAGGAAAAATATGATTTCTATATTATTCATGGTGTTATACTATTGATGTCAGCAGAGCAATTTGTTTATCTGAGACATATGCAATTCCTCATTGCCTATAAGTTGAATTTTTCTTCCCTTTTCTTCTTCACCTTTGTTCGTTGTGTTCACATCATGGAACCTTTCTTACCTATTGCTTTTCCTTATTCATCCTATTGTCAGCACTGTTTTATCACAGCAGACATTGTAATAAACACTGATGTCTGTGTTGTTCAAAAATAAGACCAAATAAAGCATGACTCCTAAGCTGTTGCCTCAGGAGAGCTGTGTGACATTCAATGTAGAGAGGAAGAAAAGCGTCAAGATAGTAGACCAGTGAATGTGCTGAGATGATGTTTTCCAAAATTTCATTTTTTATTAATTCCATGTGAAAGGGTCTAGATACATTTGTGCTTTTGATAAAAAAAAATAATCACTCTATATATCTACACATTTACTTGTACAAAATGTAATTCCAAAAATATCTTTAGGTGACTTCTAACCACATTTACTGTACAAAAGGATAAACAGGAAATTTTGATCTGACAGTACATAGTTACTAAATATGGCTAAATATTTAATTCTAAATTTAATTTTTTTCTTTTAAAATATAGGGGGAATACCAATGTTTTTGGTTACAAGGATCACTTTTGTAATACTCAAATCAGAGTTAAAAGTGTGCCTGTCACACAGATAGTCCCTGTTAGGTAGGTTTTTGCCCACTCCCTTCCATTGCGTCTTCCCCTTCCCCCTTTCCTTTGAGTTTTACTTCCCTCTATGCACATATTCCACTTTAATAGTGAGTACATGTAGTGTTTGTTTTTCCATTCTTTAGATACTTCACTTAGACTAATGCTCTCCGGTTCCATTCAAATTATTGCAAAAGGCATTAAGTCATCCTTCTTCATGGTTGAGTAGTACTCCATGGCATACATATAACACATTTTATTGATCCACTCATGAATTGATGGGCATTTGGGTTGACTCCACATCTTTGCAATTGTGAATTGTGCTGTGATAAACATTTCAGTGTAGGTATCGTTTTGATAAAAGTACTTCTTTTCCTTTAAGTAAATACCCAGTAATGGGATTGCTGAATCAAATGATAGGTCAACTTTTAGTCTGTGAGGAATCTGCATACTGTTTTCCATGGAGGTTGTACTAATTTGCAGTCTCACCAACAGTGTATACACATTCCTTTTTCTCTTCATCCATGTCAACAAGTATTCTTTTTGGACTTTTTAATAAGCCATTCTGACTGGGGTAAGGTGATATCTCATTGTGGTTTTGATTTGCATTTCACTGATGACGAGTGAGGTAGAACATTTTTTCATATGTTTATTGGCCATTTGTTTATCTTCCTTTGATAACCTTCTATTGATTTTTTTTGCCCACTTTTTAATGGGGTTGTTTGATTTTTTTTCTTGCTGATTTGCTTGAGTTCTTTGTAAATTCTGGTTATTAGATTTTTATCACTGCAGTACCCAACCCCTGGGCTGTGGACCATTACTGGTCCATGGCCTGTTAGGAACTGGAATGCATAGCAGCAGGTGGTGAGTGTTGGGTGAGCCAGGAAAGCTTCATCTGTATTTACAGCTGCCCGCCATTGCTTGCATCACCACATAAGCTCTGCCTCCTGTCAGATCAGCAGAGGCACTAGATTCTCATGGGAGGCCAAACCTACTATAAACTGTGCTTGTGAGAGATCTAAGTTGCATGCTTCTTATGAAAATCTAATGCCTGATGATCTGAGGTGGAGCTGAGGCAGTGATGCCAGCGCTGGGGAATGGCTACAAATACAGATTATCATTAGCAGAGAGGTTTGACTGCACAATAAATGTAATGTGCTTGAATCATCCTGAAACATCCCCCAAATCCTTTGTCCATGAAACAATTATCTTCCATGAAACAGGTCCCTGGTGCCAAAAATGTTAGGGACTGCTGCTTTATTGGATGTATAACTTGTGAGTATGTTCTCCCATTCTATAGGTTGTCTATTCTGTTAATTATTTCCTTGGCTGTGTAGAGTTTTTTAATTTAATCAAGTCTCATGTATTTATTTTTGTTGGTGCTGCGATTGCCATTGGGGTTTTCATAAATTCAGTCCAAGGAATCTTTTAATACCCATCTTAATTTCATCATTGATCCAATAATCGTTCAGCAGCGGGTTGTTTTAATTTCCATGAGTTTGTGTAGAATGTGGTATTTCTCTTGGAGTTGATTTCTAGTTTTGTTCCACTTGGTCTGAGTAGATACATGGTATGATTTTCTATTTTATTGAATTTTTTGAGCCTTGTTTTGTGGCCTAAGACATGATTAATTTTGGAGAATGTTCCATGTGCTGATGAGAAAATGTATATTCATTAGTATTTGGGTAAAATATCTGTTAGGCCCATTTGTTCCAGAGTCCTGTTTAAATCTCAAGTTGTCCATGGGGTGCCCAAACAGATTCAATCTCCCTCCGTCTCAGGGCATACCCCGCTGTGATCGAGCTGCAGGGCAAGCAGCACCAGGGAAGAACAGCTAGCAGGGAGTTCACAGACTGAGCATCCCTCAGTCCACTTCAGGACACCAAGAGAAAAAGTCTGAGCCCCACTATCTGTGGAAGCCTCAGTGTGGTGGCTCAATTGTCTCTCTTGGCAGTAACAGGAAGAGGAGGGGAAGGAGAGAAATAGAGTTTGGATGGAGGAAAGCTAGGACTCTAGTCATCTCTGTTCCTCTCTTTAGGAGGCAGCCCACCCAGGATATCCAGGCACTGACTGGAGTCATGCAGACCACCCGGGACCCACTGGACCCCTGTGGCTCCTGCTGGAATGTTCTGGAAACTGTGCTATGTCCTCTAATGAAAAGGAGCACTGGGAAGAGGATACATGCCTGGAAATAATTATGCATTGTTTTTTCTTTTACACACATCAGTTTGGAAGTGTAAATTGGTATTCTGAATTAAAAGCCTTTTTAATTATTAAAAATTATAATTAAAAGTCTTTTAATAATTAAAAGATTTTGTATTATAATATCTTGAATATGAAAGAAAAATTTGGTTTAATAGCATTAATTATGACAAAGAATTAAAACACTAACTTAAAAATAAATGTCTAAATAATGTCAACTGTCAAAATTACAATCTGTAGATTATATTTTTCTTGGTAGATGTTAACCAAAATTTGTCTTTTTATACCTTTTATAATATACTTCATAACTATGGGTTTGATAGTAACCTTAATTAGAACATTTTTTTCAATTTGTTAAAAATATATAAAAATATAACTGTGAGTTCAAAAATCAGAGTATGTACTACATTTCTTTTATAATTTATACAATGCATAGCTTGAATACAATCATGATAGACACATCCTAATCACCTTCTGAAAAGGCTCAAATATATAATATGCAGTATTATTAATTTTCTTAAAGAAAATGCTCAAGATTTATTGTTACTTTTTCTTCAATCTCTATATTTTAACTAAAATTTTAATTAACTGCCTAAAATGATGCGTTGGAGTTTGAAAACAAATGGAGAATATATTAATGGTAGTCTTCCTTACACATAGGGGATACATTTCAAGACTGCAGTGGTTCCCTGAAACTAAGGATATTACCAAACCCTATGTACACTTTTTAAAAAAAATAATCTGATAACTGAGACAGCTACTAAGTGGCTAAAAGGCAGGTAGCACATACAGAATGGATATGCTGGACAAAGGGATGACTCACATCCTAGGACTCACATCCTAGGACAGAGTGGGACGGTGCAAGATTTTATCACACTGCTCGGAATAGCACACAATTTAAACTTATGAATTGTTTATTTTTGGAATTTTCCATTTAACATTTTGGAACCACGGTTAACCTTGTGTAACTGAAACCACAGAAAGTGAAACCGTGGATAAGGGGGAGACTACCTGTAATGCATAAAAGATATTTTCAAACAGTAAAAGTTTACGAATAAATGTTCTAAGAAGTTTACTTATATCATCACATGCTATGTGTCTAAGTTAGACATATATAAATAATCACTGATGTTTCTTTTTATATTATATATTTATTATAAATTTGGATTAAAATCAAATTAAATAAATGCTCAGCATTATAAGCTATCATACTTGCTATGATCTGAATGTTTGTGTCCCCAAAATTTCATATGTTAAAATAATAACCCTCAGAGATGAACCTTGAAGAAGTGATTAGATCATGCACAGGAGGCCCTATGAATAGGATTAATGCCTTATAAAAGAGGCTTGTGGGAGTTTGATTGCCCCTTCCATCATGTGAGGTTTCAGGGAGAAGCTGCCACGTGTGAAGAAAGGGCTATCCCTCAACAGACACCAAATCTGCCAGTACTTTGATCTTGGACTTCCAGTCTTCACAACTTTGAAAAATAAATTTCTGTTGCTTATAAATTATCCAGTTTATAGTATTTTGTTATAGCATCTCAAATGAATTAAGACAATACTGTTTTTATTTCCTTTCCCTTTTATTTTTGATCTACTTTATTTTCAAATAATAATATACTTTATGATGGGTTTAGCCACAGTTACCACATTTGTATTTGGTATGACTAGTTTATCATTTTAATGTTCATGAATTATGAACTTTTATATTTACAATACTGTGTATCTTAATTACATCACGAGTATGATACAGAACTTTACCCCTTAAAAATATTTTTAATGGAACCAATTCTAACTTGGCTTTTCTGGCAGGAACATCCAATATTTACTGAGATTTCAGAGTAAGCTTTTCTGGAGCAGATTATATGGTGAGGCAAACTGGAAACATTAAAAAGACAATAAATCAATTTAGGCAATATGATTAATTAGATACATAAAATGTTAAAAATAAACATCTATAGCAAAAGAAAAGTATTTTCATACAGATTAGAAAGACGAGGACAAAGCTTATGAAAATACTATTAGCTGGTTAAAAGCAAGTGAGAAGAAAATCTATTTGAAACTGGGCAGTGATCACTTGGTAGTTGTCATCTTAACAAAGAGCATCAAGAAAATAAATGAGTTAAATGTTTTTCTGAATTTCTTTCAATGGTGCTCTGGGTTTATGCATTAAGCCACTCTTCTCTTCCCCTATAATATAATTTTTAAAAATTCATAAAAATATATTGTAGATATACTCAAAAAGACATAAGCAAAAATGTTCTCCATAGAACAAAAACGTATCAGAGGAGTCAGGATGAAACTGTAGACTTAGTAGACTTTGGGGCCAAAACGCAAGGTAAAGTGAATAATTTGTATTTCATTGTGACTAAGGAATTCTAAGATATACTGAGTGGAGTGTAGAACCAAGGTGTGAAATGCACTCAGCCATGAGTGATTAGAGATTTAAAAGTCTTTAACTAATGCCCCCTCTTCAAAGAACTGCCTCTAAAGATATAAGTTATTAAGTATGAAATGTGTGATTTCCTTAAGTAACAAGTTTGACAATTGATACCACTGACATTTCACCTTAACACTTCTTGTTTTATTTTTATTGTGATGGTACATCCTCAGTCTCTCAAATGCACATTTTGACTTGTGATTATCCTTCACATTTTTTAGAATAATTTTATTGAAAACATGGGTAAGTCAAAAATGCATTTTATTTTCAAATATGAGTTCCATCATGGAACCAATGCAGTGCAGACAGCTTGAAATATCAACAAAGTGTTTGGGAAGAATGTGGCTAATGAACACATAGTAGTTCAATGATTTGAGAAGTTACATTTCGGTAACCTTAATCTTGAAAATGAGCCATGTGGGTGACCTGTGACCAAGGTGGATAATGATGAGCTGAAAGTTTTAGAGGAAGCGAATCCATCTCAACCTATGCATGAATTAGCAGCAAGGTTCAACATTACTATTATAATAATATTGGACCATTTGAAACAAATTAGCAAAGGAAAGAAGCTGGATAGATGGGGATTCACATGAATTAAATGAGCAACAGAAGAGAAATCGTCTCAAAACTTGCCTTTCTTTGCTGTCATGACATAAAGGCGAACAATTTATATACCATATTGTTACATGAGATGAAAAATGGATTCTTTTTGACAATCACAGCATTTGGCACAATGGTTGGATAAAGATGAAGTGCCAAAACACAGCCCCAAACCGAATATTCATCCAAAAGCTAATGGTGTCTCTTTGGTGGCCCAGCGCTGGTATTATCCACTACAGCTTCATGAAACCTAGTCAATCAATTACAGAAGATGTCTACTGAAACAAATTGGTTGGATGGACAAAAATGAGGAGGATGCTTGTGATTAGGCAGCCTAGATGGGTCAATAGAGACAGGCCAGTCCTCTTGCAAGACAATGCTTTACCAAAGATTGCACAGACAATGCTGTTCAAATTACAGAGTCTGGACTTAAAAACTCTGTGTCATCCACCATACTCACCAGACCATGCACCAACTCACTACCACATCTTCCAGGTTTTGGATCACTTCTTGCAAGAAAAAATACTCAAATCTCAACCAGCTGTGGAAAATGCCTTTCACGATTTCATTGCTACTTGCTCTCCAGGCTTCTTCACTACTGGCATAAACAAGCTACAGTTAAGATGGCAAAACGTTATTGATAGTTTAGGTGCATATTTTGATTAATTGTACTGCTTCTTGTTTGAGATATAGTAAACTAAACTTTTGATTCAAAATAGGAGATTTCATATTTAATGACCTAAATATAAGGGACTTAATATAGCTGAGTAACCAGAACCTGAGTCAAGTCAGAACTTGAATTTGCAATCCTGTAACAGGTAGATCATTCTTTTAGTTTTTAAATTACATTTTTAGTTGCCTTTGTTATTTTGTCTTATTTTATTTTATTTTCATTTCAAAATATTAAGGGGATACAAATATTTTAGTTTACATTGGGTCGCTTTTGTAATGCTTGAGTACTGGCTATAGGTGTGCCCATCACCAAAGTAGTGTTCATTGTACCCATTAGATAGAATTTTCCCTCTCCCCTCCTTCCCCATTCCCCCTGATTGATTTCCACTGGGTTTTACTTCCCTCTGTGCACATGTGTACTCCTCAGTTAGTTCCAATTTAATAGTGAGTACATGTGGTGTTTGTTTCTCCATTCTTGAGATACTACACTTGGGAGAATGGTCTCCAGTTCCAACCAGATGGTTGCAAAAGGTATTAATTCATCCTTATTTATGGCTGAATAGTACTCCATGGTATACATTTTATTAATCCACTGATTAATTGATGGGCACTTGGGTTGACTCCACATCTTTGCTATTGTGAATTGTACTGCAATAAACATGATGAAAAGTCTTCTTTTCCTTTGGGTAGCTACCCAATAGTGGGATTCCTGGATTAAATTGTAGGTCTACTTTTAGTTTTTTGAGAAATTTCCATACTGTTTTCCACAGGGCTGTACTCATTTGCAGTCCCACCAACAGTGTATAAGTGTTCCTTTCTCTCTGCATTCATGCCAGAATCTATTGCTATTGGCCTTTTTAATGGAAGCTATTCTAACTGGGATAAGGTGTTATCTCCTTGTGGTTTTAATTTGCATTTCCCTGATGATTAGTGACATTGATCATTTAAGAGTATTGCTTTTAAAATGACTGTCATTCTTCTACTCAAAATCTTTGCATGGTCTTTCAACCATCTATAGAACAACATTCATAGTACTTAACAAGGTCCCCTTAAGATCCTAGTTTTCTTGGTCCCTGGGTAACTCTAAGAACCTCATACCAAACTAGTCATAGTCTTTTTCAAATATTCTGTACCTCTTTTATTTAAATATGCATATCACTTTTCTCTTGAGGATTTTTACTTGATCTTCCCTCAGGTTAAAAAGCTTAGGCCCAGATATTCATATGGCTATAGTTTCATTTCACTTAATTCTGTGCTCAAATATTGCCATCTCCAAACAGGCTTTCTTTGACAACTCTATTGAAAAAAATTATTCCTATTTCCCCAAAACTCTCTCCTTACCCTGGTAATTTTTCCTTTATAGCATTTTTTTTACAGAACATCCTATTGTACATTTAACATCTTTTGTTTCTTCTACTAGAACCTAAATTCTACAAACTCAAGCACTGTTTCTGTTTCATTCACTATTCAGTAGTGGATTCCAAAAGGGCACCGACCAAACAAACAAAAACACTGTCAACTTCTCTTTAAAAAAAAATGTAGAAGGAATTTTCTACAATTTAACATCTGACGCAAGTGTAATATCTGGATCCTAATTAAATAATGAAATTGTTTTTTACATTCACTCAACTTTACTTGGCAGTGCTATATATTTTAAGTTTCTCTAAGTTGAAATTTTCACACATTTAAAAACCATCTTAGTTCATGAGGAGATTCAAGTTATTTGTGGCGACAGCCAGCCTCTCTAATTCTATTCACTCTATTACCAGACCATGAGTTGAGCATACATTGTCTTTTACCAGAATCAATATCTTATCTATTCAGCTCCCCGAAATGAGCTTTCATTATCCAGGTAGTTTTAGATAGATGACTTGCAACTTTTATTACCTTTAATATAGCCTGCTAGGATATATTGAGAATTTTGTATAGCAGGTATAGGCATAAATCAGATTAGGTCACCTTGAGATTAAAAAATCAATGGGGAAAAAAATAACAGTTGAGTACTTCTGAGTTTAGCCCTCATAATCAAAGTAACATAGTATATAACTGGTAACAAAAACAAATACATGGTAAATTCCCTAAAGCACAGTCCTGGGGAGCCAAGCTGTGTACTACAGTATGAGAACACTTAACTGGGTTTAATTCATTTGCAAAGAGACCCTCTGTAGTACCTCTGCATCCTTGAAGTTTCTATAGGATCTTGATTCTCAGTTCTACCCCTGATGGACAAAGTTACAGAGTTACATAGGTATTTATAATTGTCTAAATTTAATTTTTTCATTAAAATAATAAATCCTTAGTATAAAATAACATTAATAATCATTTTAATGAGTATTTTCAAAATATACTCCTAAGAGGCTTTGAGGTTGCCAGAGTCCTTGCTTTCCTAGCTCCTATTTCTCTCCACATCAAAGGTTACCTGTGGACATGAGAAGAGACTGAGGAGAGGGTAATACTAAGTAACTGGAATCCTCCAAAGGGAAAAAAATGTTTGTTTCTAACCATATTGTTTCCTAGTAATATTTTGTTTGAAAAAAGGATTTCCTACAAAGTAAGTTTGAAAGTCATTATCTTTTATCATTGGTAATGTATTTTCACACAATAAAATCAAAATCAATAATCACCTTTCTAATAATCAGGAAAATTAAAAGTCAAAAATCAAGCATAATGAAAAGCACCTATAGGACCCAAACAGGGAACAGATAATTTTTATTAAGCATCAGACTTAAAGTAGAGGATAGTAATGGAGTTTCCTGCAAATTGGAAAGAGCCAGGTTAAATGAAGTAGCAGCTACTCAGCTCCAGATGATTTTTCCCATGAGAAATGTGGGCTAATTGTTGTAAAATTTCTTGATCTTCTCAGCAAGGAATAAAAATCTATATTTAAATAAGAATTATGTGATTTTTAGCTATTGCCAATTAATTAAACATTTGAAAACCCTAACAAAATCAAACAGATCTTCTAGTCAAGTTTAACACATAGGTTGCCCATATTTAACACTTGATATAAAATAACCAGAAGAAATTTTAGCCATTAAAGTGATGAAATAATTACTTCCTCACAAAGCTATAATGTTTTCATATAATAGAATTTCTATTCAATAAACGGTGCTGAGAAAATTGTATAGCCACATATAGAAGACTGAAACAGGATCGGCACCTCTCACTTCTCACAGAAATCAACTCCTAGTGGATAACAGATTTAAACTTAAGGTGTGGAACTATAATAATTCTAGAAGAAAATGTTGGAAAAACTCTTATACACATTGGCCTAGGCAAAGAATTTATGAATAAGACCTCAAAGGCAATCGCAGCAACAACAAAAATAAATAAATAGGACCTGGTCAAATTAAAAAACTTCTGCACAGCCAAGGAAACTATCATGAGAGCAAACAGACAACCTACAGAATGGGAGAAAATATTCGCATGCTACACATCCAATAAAGTGCTGATAACAAGAATCTATACAGAACTCAGTAAAATCAGCAAGGAAAAAATCAAACAATCCCATTACAAAATGGGCAAAGGACATGAACAGAAACTTTTCAAAAGAAGACAGACTAATGGCCAGCAAACATGAAAAAATGCTAAACATCTCTAATCATCAGGGAAATGCAAATCAAAACTACAAAGAGTAATCACTTAACTCCAGTGAGAATAGCTTTTATCAAAAAGTCCCAAAACAATAAATGCTGGCATGGATTCAGAGAGATAGGAACCCTCATATACTGCTGGCGAGACTGCAAACTAGTACAACCTCTGCGGAGTAAGTAATATGGAGATACCTCAAAGAGCTACAAGTAGAACTACCATTTGATTCAGCAATCCCATTACTGGGAATCTACCCAAATGAAAAAATAAATAAATTCTGTAAAAGAGACATCTGCACTAGAATGTGTATAGCAACACAATTCACAATTACAAAGATGTGGAAACAACCCAAGTGCCCAACATTACATGAGTGGATTAATAAAATGTGATATATGTATATCATGGAGTTATACTCAGCTACAAAAAACAATGGTGATCTAGCACCTCTTGTATTATCCTGGATAGAGCTGGAGCCCATTCTACTAAGTGACGTATCACAAGAATGGAAAAACAAGTACCATATGTACTCACCATTGAATTGGCATTAATTGATCAACACTTATGTGCACACATAGTAGTAGCATTCATTGGGTGTCGGGCAGGTGGAAGAGAGGAGGAGAGGATGGGTATATTCACATTAATGGGTGAGGTTTGCACTGTCTGGGGGATGGACACGCTTGAAACTCTGACTCAAGTCAGGCAAAGGCAATATATGTAACATAAACAATTGTACCCTCTAATATGCTGAAATAAAATATGTTTAATTATGTAAACATATGTTTAAATAATATGTTAAAGGAACCAATATTCTTTCACAGTTTTGGACAAGGGCTATAGTCATGCTCTTGCTCTTATCACATTATGATCTTCTGTGGCCTTGTGCATCTCTTGTAATTTTACTGGGCATCACACTGATCATTATATTGATTTCATTATGCTAATTCTATCTGGTGTCCAGCAAGTAGTCTGGATACCCTAGTAAGTTACATGCATCCCCAAAGTGGTAAATAAACTCCAAAAAGGTTGCAAGCCTGCCACATCAAATAGGACTTCCTAAAACAAAGGACCAAATTATTGTTCCTCACAAATCCTACCATTAAGATAGAGTCATTGAACTTAGTAGGATTTTTTACACTTATAACTACTGTTCTAGTGCAGTGGAAACTTCCCTGGGCATCAGCCACCTGACTCTTTTAAATTTGGTGGTGTTAGAATTATCCAAACTGGATTATGACGTTGCATGTCTTTCAGGGTCATGCCATCTACAGAATAGGACTATGTGCTCTCTGAGCCCAGTAGAAACAGAATACTGCATGTGGAACATCTATTGAATACGTGACCAGAGGTCTCCACTAATGACATCAAACTTATGCAATACAATTCATTGTATGATTGAAAAAGTGCATGTAGATTTGAAACTTAGCAAGTCTAGAGGGAATAATAATTTACATGAAGAAATGTACATTTTTTCACTTACTCCCTAGAAATAATGCTTCTTTCTTGGTCCATACCTATAGCTTCATGGAGAGTTTCCTAAGTGAGGGAGGTAAACTTGATGTGTTGCTGTAAGCCAAACTGACCTTTCACCTTACCACACTCTAACTCAGAGATGGCCCTAAAGACAATGGTAAGGAGAAATTCTCCCAAGGGGAATAGCTATGAGTAACATGTAGGTAGATATAGTATGCATTTATAAACACAGACTTTGGAGGCACAAATGGCTGAGTTGGTTGTTCAGGGACTTGCAAAAAGCAAGATTGTAACATCAAAGATGAACAAGATTTAAATTCAGTGAAGTAACAACAAGGGCAAAAAGCATGAGAATTCATGTCCTACATTAATATCCACCTAAGAGCATTCAACCTGGAGGAGAGAGGTAAGAGGTAAGAGGATCCAAAGGATATTAGCCAGAATTTTCTCTCAGCCATCCCAATGCTTAGGCAATGAGCACATGAAGGGAAAAGCCCAAAAGCAAGGTTTTCCTTTGTCAGATCTGACTACTACCACTGTTGAAAGTCCACTCTGTCAACATCAGAGACAAGCATGGAACACTCAATAGAGCAGAGTCAATTAATGTGACTGGTCAATTGCTTGGTACTTTATTGGTTACATCAAACTTGTCCAGACTGTGGGGGACAGTAGTCCATTTGTTTTGAATTGGCATCTGTCCTAGATTTGTGTTTGCCTTTCCTGCCCCAGTGTCTTTGCCAGTAGCATGATCCAAGAGCTTATATAATGCCAAATTTATATCATGGCATTCCATATAAAATTTTCTTAAATCAAAGTACCCACTTTCTGATAGTGAATACAGGAGTGCTCTTATTATTATTTAAAATATACATGCACACATTATATACTTATTTGTATACATAACATATATTTTATATGTATAATATAGATGAATAATATGCTTTAATAATCAAGATAGATAAAAGTACATATATGAGTATGTGCACATGATTTTTATTCATTCATTTCAAAAACATGTATCAATGCCCTTAAAACATAGTCTGTGCTGAGCCCTGGAAATACAAAGATTAATAAACATAGCCTGTGCATTTGAGGACTCTCCAGTATAATAGAGAAAAAAGTATTCATTCTAAAATGAAACACAACATAACCATACTATTGCACTTTTATGTAGTAATTATTTGTGGTTATAAAATAATGAGCTAATACTCTCATGGATAGGTCAGAGAAAGAAAACTTGGGAGGAAAATGTAGTTTTGCTAGTATTGATTCTCCAAGTGGAAATAGTATTCAAGAAAAATGAATAACATGCAGAGATAAGAGGTGTTGGAAGTCATGGTAGGTTCAAAAAATAATATGGTTTGTTGTTGCAAGAATCAGAGTAGGACTTGGGGAAGATAAAGCATGAAAGGTAATTTAGAGTCAGACTTTAATAGCCCGTAAAGGCAATGTCACCAAGTTTGGATTTTATCCCATAGACGATGTGGTGCCACTGAAAGCTTTTAAGCTGGGAAGTTACAGAATCCAATCTATATTTTAGAAACATCAGTCCCCCAGAAGTGTTGATAATGCATTAAAGGGATATGACATTATGTTTGGGTGGTCACTTGAGAGGATATTGACACTGACTTTTTGAAAGAAAGGTTGCTTTTAAGAGATTTGGGATTCTATAAAAATTGGTACAGAAAACACCTGCAATAAAATATGCTCTGTGTCCTTACATGTACTCGTTTTTCAGATATTTTAATAATTCTCAAGTGAATATAACCTCCTTGAAATTAGAGATTGCATTTTAGTAATCTTTTTATTCTGTGCATAATAGATGCATTGGCAATTAAATGGGCATTTATAATAAGTTTGATAAAGAAATGTACAAGGTGCTGCAAGAATACTTATTACAGTAAAGAAATGATACCATGGGAGATAATTTTTCTTCTATTCAAAAGGCAATCAGGTGAAAAAGGACAAAAGATAATTCAAGATAGAGGAAAGTTATGGAGGTGTGCAAAAGTATGATAAATTTGGAAGAATTTAAAGACTTCAGCATGTCTGAAAAATGAGCATATTTTGTGTTGAAAGAAAGAAAGAACACAGGAGTGGTACCTTATGCCATAATAAAGCATTTGCATTTTATCCTAAGAGCAATAAAAAACATTAAACAGAAGATGCCATCATCCATTTCAGGTTTTTTTTTAAAGATTATTCTAGCAGAATATGGTGAATTTATTAATGGGACCATAATGGAGAGAAAGAGAGAACAAGAGAGAGAGAGAGATCATTTACAATGTTATAATAGTAACTTTGACCAAGACAATGGAGAATCTAAAATACAGAAGAAATGCAGAGTGAGTGCAAAAGGAGAGAAAGAGATGAGTTTATTGAGAAAAGAGAGCTAATGTATCACAATGAAGACTGGACATTTATGGAGGCATAAAAAAACTTTAAGAGAATTCCCAGGCTGCTGGCCTGTGTAAATGGATAATGGTAGTCCCACCATATTTAAACAAACAAACAGAACAACCTAATATATTTTCCGTGTGTGTGTGGTGTCGGGGCAGGAGGGTGGGGGGGTGGAAGATGAATGGAAAGCCAGCTGTTAAAGATATTGAATTTAATTTTATATACATTAAGTCTTCACTTAACACCATGGATAGGTTCTTAGAAACTGGGACTTTAAGTGAAATAATGTTATAACAAAACCAATTTTATCATTGTCAAATTAGTATAAACAAAAATTAAGTTCTATGGCATATTTCTGGTTACAAAGCATCAACATCTTCCAAATAAAGATCAAAACACTCATTATTTGCTTTAATTTAAAAAAATCCAAATTTCTTATGGAATTAAATTTTTGTTGTTATTGTGAAGCTGAGCTAAAACATTGTTTTAAAAAAGCAAGAGCAGAAAAGAATGAAAGGCAAGGAAAGAGAGTTTGTGTTCAGATGAGCTTTATAAACAGTTGGAAACTAGATAAGACTGAGAGATAGAGAAAGAATTATCTTTAATCAAAGGGTTCCCTTTCAGTTTTATTCCAAGTCCCATGATGAATGTTATGGCAGTTTCTCTATTTCCAAAATCTAGTTTACAGGTTCACCTATCACAGTGTGCTTTATTTCCACTATGTACTACTTAAATAACTCTTGTATTTGTTCTCTCATAGGAAACATTGATCATTTTTCTTTGTCTTTCAAGATACTTTAGCTATTAGAATTACTTTTTGTGTGAGTTAAAAGCCCAATTCATAACTTCCCTTTACTTTCAATACTGATTAAACTGAATATACTATCTTCCCTTTTCAATTATTGGAACTTTTTTTGCCTCATTGAACTTTCCTTTAGAAAAGCCAGTTTCTTTGGCTTCATAACAACAAATGACTTTAATTCAAGCTGATCCAATGTCTTTCTTTTGTGTATATTTAACCTATGATTGTATTAAAAGCAATTTTCCAGATATATTTTTATTAAATAAATACCCAGAAAATGTATTGAATACTTTGTACATATTGGCTGATTTTAGTAACCTAGGATTGGTCCTCAACTCATTTCAGCTCTCTAGAATACTTTAAACCTTCCACTTAAACAGATCTTTTTGGTTTATTTTTTCATCCTAAAATTTTAATTTATCTTTATTTTCTAAATGATTACTTTTATTTCTTAATTTTTTCAATTAATTTTTATTTTTAATTATTATGAGTACATAAGGGTTATTTATATTTATAAGGTACATATGATATTTCAATAAAGACATACAATGTATAATAATCAAACAATGGTAATTGAGGTATACATCACCTCAAGCATTTATCATTTATTTGCGTTAGGAACATTCCAATTCCACTCTTTCAGTTATTTTAAAGTATACCCTAACTTATTGCAACAACAGTCACTTTGTTGTGCTATCAAATGTGGTTCATTCTATCTAACTATCTTAACTATATTTTTGCACCCATTAATCATCCCCACTTTATCCACCTTCTCCCCGCTATCCTTCCCAGCCTCTGCTAACCATCATTCTACTCTCTGTCTCCATGAGATCAATTATTTTAATATTTAGCTCCCACATATGAGTGAGAACATTGGCAATTTGTCTATTGGTGCATGGCTTATATCATTTGACATAATGCTCTCCAGTTCCATCCATGTTGTTCAAAATGACAGAATTTCACTCTTTTTTATGGTTGAATAATATTCCATTGTGTGTATGTACCACATTTTCTTTATCCACTGGTAGACAATGAGGTTCATTCCAAATCTCAGCTATTGTGAATAGTGCCACAATATACATGGGAGTGCAGATATCTTTTTGATATACTGATTTCCTTTTTTTGGATATATACCTAGCAGTGGGATTACTGCATCACATGCTAGTTCTGTTTTTACTTTTTTGAGAAATCTCCCTACTGTTCTCCATAGTGGTTGCACTAAGTCACATTCTCACCAACAGTGTATGAGGGTTCTCCTTTCTCCACATCCTTGTCAACATTCATTGTAGCCTGTCTTCTTGATAAAAGCCATTTTAACTGGGGTGAGATGATCTCTCATTGTAGTTTTGATTGGCATGTCTCTGATGACTAACGATGTTGAGCGTTTTTAAATATATCTCTTAGCTATTTTTCTTCTTTTGAAAAATGTCTATTCAGATCTTTTGCCCATTTCTTAATCAGATTTGATTTTTTTCCCTATTGAGCAGTTTGAGCTCTTATATAGTCCAGTTATTAATCCCATGTCAGATGGGTAGTTTGCAAATATTTTCTCCCATTTTATGGGTTTTCTCATCATTTGGTTGATTGTTTCCTTTTCTGTGCAGGAGATTTTTAGTTTGATGTGATTTGCCCAATTTTGTTTTAGTTGCCTGTACTTTTGAAGTATATTCAAGAAATCTTGTAGAAGAATTAAATTAGACCCTTATCTCACACCATACACAAAAGTCAAGACAAAATTGATTGCAGAATTTAATGTAAGGCCTAAAATTATAAGACTACTAGAAAAAAATCATAGGAAAAAACCTCCATGACATTGCTCTGGGCACTGATTTTTGTATATGACCCCTGAAACATAGTGAACAAAAGCGAAAATAGACCAATAAGATGGCATCAAACCAAAAGACTTCTGTACAGCAAAGGAAGCAATCAAAAGAATGAAAATACAACCTACATAAGGGGAGAAAGTATTTGCAAACTATACATTTGACAAGGGGTTAATATATAAGATATATCAGTATCTAAAATAACTCAATAGCAAGGAAAACAAATAAACTAATTTTAAAAATGGGCAAAGTTCAAGAGTATACATTTATCAAATTAAACAAGCAAATGGCTAATAGGTATAGGAAAAAATGCTCAATATCACTAATCATCAGGGTAGTGCAAATTAAATTCACAAGGAGATATCATTCCACCTGTTAACATAGCTATTATCAGAAAGACAAAAGATTACGTGTTGGTCAGGATGTAGAGAAAATGTAACACTTGCACACTGTTGATTGAAATGCCAGTAAGTTCTACCCATTATGGAAAATACTATGGAGTTTCCTCAAAAATTAATAATAGAATAGATTGATCAGTCAATCCAAATTAAAGAGAACTACAGCCATAGTAAAATAAAATATAAAGCAGATTCCTGAAGCTCCTAATTCCAGGCCTTAACTCCTGGATGGCATTTCTAGACTCAACCTGGGCTCCAGGGAACCCAATCCTTCTCTGAAAAGAAGGACCCAGTCCTGGCAGGATTCACCACCTGCTGACTAAGGAGCCCTCAGTTCTTGAATAAACATAGTGCTAGCCAGGCAGTAGGTGACCCAGGCCTTGGGCAAGACTATGCTGACTTTAGGTGTGACCTAGTACAGCCCCAGATATGGTGGCCATGGGGGAATGTTCGCATCACTTCTCCCACAACCCTAGGCAGCCCAGCATGGACAAGGAGACTCCTCCTGTTTGGGGGGAAGTGAAGGAAGAGAGTGAGAGGCTTTGCTGGTAATCCAGGCAATTCTCTCATATCTTAATCAAGTCCAGCAAGACAGCACACCAGGAGTATGCAAGAGTCTCAATGTTACTGGGCTTGGGGAGCCCTCTAGTGCTAATATGGTGCAGTGACTAATGACTTAAATCATAGCACTCAATCCCTTTGAGTACCTGGAAAGCCTTCTCAAGAAGGATGGGTATAAACAAGCTTAGAATACAAAGATTAGAGTAAATACCTAACTCTTCAATGCTCAGACATCAATGAACAGTGCTGGGCAAGGCTAGGTTAGGTGACCCTTCAGGGTCCACAGAAGTGGGTTATGGAACTGTCCCAGCAAGGATCAAAGGTCAGCTCCTAGGCTGCTGGTGATGGCCACTGGGAAGGGGGCTGAAGCAGCTCCACCAAACTGGAAACTCTGCTCATGGGGAAGGGGCTGTCTGCAATTCACAGACTGTTTATCAGGAGTGACTTTTGACCCCCTCGCTCTTCCCCTGCCCTGAAAAACTCCTTCCAGTGTCTGGTTGTAAACAGGTGCCCAAATTCACTGAGCTCCTCAGCAATGGTGTCGCAGGCCAGAAACTTTCCTGCATGGATGTACCCCAATCCAAAGGTGTGGTTTTCCTGCAAGGGGATGGGTGCTCCACCAGTTTTCTGTGGCTCAGACTCACAGTGCACTCTTCTGTCTGCTCTGCCTATGTGGGTCCCTCTGCCTCTTGAGTTTAGCTCTCAGTTTTCCCCTCTGTGCTCTCAAGCAACCCAGTCAAGTCCCAGGGGTATGGAATTTGTCCCACATGCCTGTCTCACTGGCAGATATCTCCAGGGAATGTTGGCAAGCAGGGAACTCCCAGACCAAGCACCTGTAGGTCTACTGCAGGTCCTCAAGGGGAAAGGTGTGGGCCCCTCTCTTTGTGTAAACCTCAGACTCTAGGGTGCACCAGCAGAGTGCAGAGGGCTGCTTTCAAAAGTCTCAGTTCAGTGGCCCCTCTCAGCTGTAGTGGATGAGGGAGGAGTGGGGGAGAAAAAGAGTCTGAATGGAAGAGAGCCAGAACTCCAGTTCTCCTGGTCTCTCTCCCTGCAAGGAAGCCTGCACAGAAAGTCCAAGTTCTGAGATCACACAAGATTTCTGGGGCCCACTGCAATCTGGGCAGGAATTGGGAACTGTTTGGGAACAGGTGATGTGGAAACCGAAGGACTGGAGCTCCCTAGGGCAGAGAAAGGGACAGTATGGGCAGAGAAGCAGTATGACATGCACACTCTAGGCTTACGCCTATGGCCATGGCGGCTAACCCCCAAAGGGGCTGGAAGCCCAATGCTTTATTTTCAAGAGGCTCCCAGTTCAGTAGTTGCAGCTGTGCTTTGGGCTCCTTAGGGAGGAAATGCTCCCAAGCAGCTCTAAAGCCCGCCTCCTGCCAGACTTGTATGGGAAGAAAAAACGAAACCCTCACCTACTGCCTTCACTGGGCTCCAAGTTTCTCCAGGGTTGATCGCTGTAAATATCTCTTTTCTTAGTGTTTCACTTCACAATTTCTTTCTGTAGAGTCTCTGGCAGGCTCTAGCACCTTTCCTCCCAAACTACACCTGAGCTCTTCCAATTCTCTCTCCTCTATCTGAAGCCCTTCCTTCCCTCTGGGATGATATGGCAACAGATGTCTCTAGTCAGCCATCTTTTCACTGTCTCTGGCCTTGATCCTTTACCATTTTCATTATTTTATTAGCAAAATATACAAAGTTCTGCTATGGATTTTTAATACAAGATTTTAAAATTTACAGTTGTTTTAGAATTTTTGAATTTAAAGTATTCTTTATTTCCTGATTATTTATAACCATGTTTTTATGAATTCCTCAATTTGACACATCCTTTGGAAAATCTACACTACTGAACTTTCCCCCCTTTATATGTCATTCAATGTTTCTCAATTTCAATTTTCTAATACTTGTAGCAGACATTCTCTAACATAATGCAACATATCTACTCACTTTTCTGCCTGACTTTTCTTTATGTTGTAAGTATTGTCCATATTATGTTTCTTGTTCTAAATTTCCAACAGAATTCATTCTTTCTGTTCCATGTAGGTTTAACACTAGATAGCAAACACAACTCAATGTAACAATTATAGTTTAAATGGTAGTTTCAAATATCATTTCTATGTTCTATTGCCCAAGGTTTATTTTCTATTCAGATATAAGTAAACATTTCAGCTTTCTTAACAATAGTAGTTTACACCCTTCAATACTAAACTAAAATATTCATGGTTATTTAAATGTTTATTTTCATTGCTCTTTAAAGACATGTGGTAAACTTTTTTTGAACATATAGCAAAATATGTTTTCATATATATAACATATATACATATGTATTTATTTTATATATGTATAGAATATGTATGTTATATATGTATAGAATATATATTATATATATTCTAGTCCAGAATGTTTATAGCATGTCTTATTACAAAGAAATATCAATCAATTATAAAACAGAATATGTAAATCTTTTCAAAATATAAAAAGGTTCTCAAGTTGATTTTAAAATTATGATTTAAACTACCCTAAAATTTTCATGTACTCTGATTGTGAAAAAATGCCAGTTATGACTAAATAAAAAATATTTCAACACACGCACTGTTGTCCTTAAAATTAGAAATTCATGAAGATCTTTCTTTAATTCTATTGTTTATTATTGGAGAATTCATGGGATTCAAAGACCTGTGGCTTAAAAATCCATTCTCTTACAAATTCCATTCTCTTACAAATTCCATTATTACCACATGTTACTCAGTTACACTTTTTGTTCCTTGTTTTGTTATGATAACTTAATAATAGCCTTAATTTTAGGAAAAATTTGTGTCAGTGAGGATTTTCATTATAAATAATTTTCCGTATGGGAAATTATGAGATCCTGAATTTATCATATCTTTTCTGCTTATACAGGCATTACAAATATCTAAACAGAATGTTTTCATTAATCAGGGTAAGTAAATAGAGTACATTATATACTAAAGGAAAGAATGCGTATATACCACTCTTGATTCAATAATTAATTACCTTTCTGGCCAAACCATGAAGTAGCACTGGCTCCAGTTTTATTTTCTATATAAAACTTATTTGATATCTTGCCTGTGGCCTATGTCTCAGGAATAGTTATAAAATTCTCCAATCCTTAATCAAGAAGGGACCTGCTAATGTTTTTAAGAAAAATGTCATAGGAATAAAAATCTTCTTAAACATATCTTTAATATTAAATATATCTTAAAACCAGAGACCATAATAAATAAAACAAATAAACATATATATTCTGGAGAAAACAGGAAAGTGGAATAATCCTTTGCTAGAAACTGTAGTAATTGTCTTTCGACAAGAGGTCTCACTGTACATTCTTTAGAGAAGCATAAGTATAATTTAGACCAAACAATGGCAAAATTAATTGGCTGTTTAAAGGAAGAAAATTCCTAAGGCAAGTAATGAAACTGCCAATCTCCATTTTCCACAGCTGAACAACAGGGCACATTGCTGTTTAAGAGGTGAATCATTCCAACTTTATTAACACTGATATTTCCATTCTAGGCCTAACACTCACACATCAGTACCCATTTTTAAAAAATCCAAATCATCACATCATATGTCAAATTTGGAGTTCAAAATTAGAAGGAAAAAAACAGCACTTTGTTTCTAATGGGAAAAGTGGAGAGATGATTTCGGTAATGATCTCACTTTCATGAGTTCAGAGGAATCTTCAGCAAGGCTGGCCATGCTCAGTATGAGACTTGCTCACATCTTGCATCCTATAATGTTGTTCAAATTAGTCTGTTCATGTTATTTCATTATAACATTCTAATTTCAGTGCCACAGATGTTATCCTATATTATAGTGCCATGCATTAATCTTTTTTTTCATTTGAAAGTAGTTTCTATGTAAAGTTGTGAGAGAGTGTGTGTGTGATGTTTCTTCATTCTCAAAATGAAGTACAAGAAGTCAGATTTCTCTCTGTGGTAGAAATATACATAGATATCTGAAACTGCTGCTAACAGAATATTTTTCACTGGCATTTTAAGCGATAAGGTGGGAGACCAGAATATGAACTTGATGGGATTCAGAAAACAGTACCCCAAAATGAAGGCCTCAGAAGCAAAAGTTTTTCGCTGACCTTCTCCTGGCCTCTGCCTCCCCATTCCATTCTTCCCTGAGGGTAACCATAGAAACTAAATTGGTGGGTCACACCAAGGTGGGTCACAAAATCTAGAACCCCTTTTCCTGAAAGCTGGCCATAAAACCTAAAATTATTCTGTATATAAACTGTCCATAAAGAAATTATCCAACCTACCTTGTTTGAGCGTAGGTCATAAGAGAGGGTCCTATCCCACACCCAGAAGGAAGAAATACGTGCTCAAAGAGGTCAAAAATAATCTAGATAGATCTTGCTGTATTTCCTTACTCAGTCTATTAGCATTAGGTCATGTTCTTTCTACCCAGTCATATTTCTACACAGCTGCCCATGCTTTGAACCTAAACATAAAAATAGACAATGTCCCTTGTGTCTTTGAGTCTTCATCCTGAGGCTCCTGTGTATACATGTTAAATAAATCTGTATATTTTTAAATAAAAGAATCTCTGCCAGGCCTCTCATAAAGAAAACACTCTTTTTGAATCTCTGGGCAAATTGCTTTTTCTTTGGAGTAAAACGAGATGCAAAGAGAATCTGAGGGGTTTTGGAGATTGATTTTCATCCTGTGCAGCTTCTACCACTGGCATGTAGATTTGAGTTACCCACCTTGAAGGAGAAACTGAAAACAAATGGTTACACAGAATTGTACATTACAGTTACATGACTTTTCATATATATTAACAAGGTCTTTAATATCTGATAAACACTCTGTTTATAGTTTTTCATATTTATTAAAAATGGTGTGTAATTCCTGATAAACACTATATTTTATAATCTTGAAAAGAATGACTATTTTGCCACAGGTCCATTATCAGTGGTTGGATAAGACCAGGCATCCTTAAACTACGGCCCGCAGGCCACATGCGGGTGTTTTTGCCTGTTTATTTTTTTACTTCAAAATAAGATATGTATATTTATTGTGCACAAGATGATGTTTTGATATATGTATATATTGTGGAATGGCTAAATAAAGCTAATTAACATATGTGGTCTGTCTGGAAAGTATTCAGCTATGTAATATGAAAAATAGAGACCTTTACTGAAGAAGATACAAGATACAGGAAACATTGTACATAAGACAATGACACCTCAGTTCCCTTTAAAGTAGACACCTTGGTGCCTCACACGGTTCTCCCAGTATCTCTTCCACTGTTCAAAACACTGCAAAATTCTTTGTTGGAATCCCCATCAGTTACCTCATCGTGTTTTCCAGAATCTCGTTGACAGTCTGAAATCTCTTCCCTTTCAAAGGTGATTTTAGTTTTAGGAAAAGCCAGAAGTCACAGGGCACCAAATCTGGGCTGTAGGGGGACTGAGTAATCTGGGTGATTTGATGTTTCATCAAAAAACTCGGCATGCCACATTGTCGTGATGAAGATGTCAATCACCAGTGTCCACAGCTGTGGCAGTTTTCATTGCATTGCATCTCTCAACCAATGAAGAACACTGAGTAGTCCTCTTTATTAATTGTTTCGCCTGGAGGGGCATACTTGTGATGGACAATACCTTCCCAATCAAAAAACAGTGAAAGTGGTCTGGATCTTGCTATGTCTATGTCTTTGCTGTGCTTTCTTTAGGTGTGGAGAACCAGGCACCTCCACTGGGACAACTGGGCCTTCTTTTCTGTATCATAGCCATAGGCCCATGATTCATCTCCAGTTATAATTTTCTTGAGGAAATCTGGTTCATTGGTAGTAGTCTGAAGCAAGTCAGTAGCAAATACAACACGATGCTCTTTTTGCTCTGGTAGCAGAAGCCATGGAATGCATTTTGCCACAACATGTTTCATGCCAAGATCCCGCATCAAAATCTCAGACACAGTAGTTTTTAGAATCCCAAGATCAGCTTCTAGTTCTCATACTTTGTTGATTGTAGCCATACATGTTCAACATTCTCAGGTGTTCTGCCTGTTACAGGCCTTCCAGAATGTGGATCACTTCCAACAGATTCTTGACCATCTTTGAAGTGTTTGTGCCACACTTTCATTTGTCCTGTACTCATTGCATTGTCGCCAAAAGCCTTCTGAATCATCTGAATAGTTTCTGCGGAATAGTTCAGACTCAATGCAAAATTTGGTGCAGATTCGTTGCTCTACATGCTCATTTTGAATGCGATGGTCACACAGTACACATGATTACTCAATGGCGTCTCGTGTCGAACTGACTAGTTCAGTGAGACTGTCATTGTTCACACATGCGCATTCCAGTCCACTCGCCTTGGCTGCCAGGTTACTTCAATGTCATGCAAACCCTTCTCGTTATATTAACAATGGCTGGATACTTTCCGGCCAGATCTTGTACTCATCATTTTGTGTGTGTGTGTGTGTGTGTGTGTGTGTGTGGTGAGAACATTTAAAATCTATTCTCTTAGCAATTATCAAGAATACAAGACATTGTTATTAATAATAGTTACCATGTTGTACAACAGACTTCTTGAACGTATTCCTCTTACATAACTGAAATTTTGTGTTCTTTAACAAGCATCTTCCTCACCCTCCTCCCTCTAGTCCCTGGAAACCTTCATCCTACTTTCTGCTTCATGAATTTAACTTTTTTAGATTTCTTCTATAAGTGAGATCATGTGACATTTATCATTCTGTGCCTGGTTTATTTCACTTAACATAATGTCCTTTAGGTTCATTCATGTTGTCATGAATGACAGGATTTCCTTCTGTTTTAAGGCTGAACACTATTCCATGGTGTGGAATACTACCTGTGTGTGTGTGTATACATACCACATTTTCTTTATCCATTCATCCAATAGTGGACATTTTGGTTGATTCCATCTATCTCGGCCATTGTGAATAACGCTGCAATAAGCATAAGAGTGCAAATACCTCTTCCATGTACTGATTTTATTTTATTTATTTTGGGATATACATACCCAGTAGTGGGACAAGAAACCATCTCTATTGTTATTAATATAATATTAATAACATTGCATTAATGTTATTAATATAACATTAATATTAACCAGGCCCCTTCTACTACAGTTAAAATTATTTCTAATGCACAATGTATTTTCAGAATATTGGGATATGGTATCTAAGATCACTAATTTTACATATTTACTACCATAAAGATACACAAAACTTGCCATCTCTATCTATCCATCCATCTATCTTCAGGGTTTTAATATAACTCTCATATAAGAACATGATCAGAAAAAATGATCCAGAGATACTTGAATGCTTTTAATAATGAGCCCATGACCCAATTTATCATATCTTATTTCCATGAAGAAAATATTCTTCAACCTTACTATATTTTAATGCTAAATAGATATTATATAATATGATATAACAGAAGTTTTAAATTTTTAAAATATTCTTTATGAATATATTTCTTATATAAAGTGATCCAACGATAGGGAGGTTCCTTCTCATTTTAATACTGAGTGGATTAAAAATAATGGTTCATGTTTTTGTTATTTTATGTAGTTATTTCAGAGATACTATATTTGAAATTTGATGTAAAAATGAATCATTTGTTATTTAATTATTTTAGCTTTAGTTTTCTGAATTAAACAAGTGATTGATGGCTTTCCCCTCCCAGAGAAGACTTTGGGATTGAGAAAAAAAATTATTCCCCCAAAGCAACTTTATCAGTTTTATCTGTAGAATAGCATTGCTTTGAAATTGAAAGATACTTTTCAGATATTGAATTGCTTTTGAGCTCCCTTTTTCCGTGGAGTAAAAGATGTTGGGCCAAGTTACTGTGACAATGTCCCAAAATGGAAAAAGGAAAAGAAAAAGAAAAAACAAAAAACTCAATTTCTTTTGTGACAAACCCTGCAAATTTGCAGAATAAGCTCCAATAAGAAAGAACACTGTATAGAAATCAAAAGGTTTCCTTATTTAGAAGCAATAGGTCAATTATCCATCAATTATCTAATAGAGTAATTATCATTAGAAAATACAAGAGCAGGCTGTGTATACAGTGTTATATAAGGAGAATCTGAACACCTCCATGGTATCAAATAGCTGTAAGAATAGGTTTCCAAGTACCAATTTATCTTTGGAATAGAATGATAAATTCTACCATCCAAATTCCAATAGCCTCCAGGGAAAGTTGATAAATTCATTCTGCAATATTCATTTTTTTAAATTTACTTTAATCTGAGATATCTCAACTGCATAGGAAATCACAGATTTTTACCAATACATGATATAGGTAAATAAATTTTAACATTTGGCAGCTCATTATTTGATACAAATTATAGTCCAGGCAATTTGTTAGCAAATAAACTTATAGTGTTTAAAGATAGAAAGAAAAATAACCACAACCTTTATCTTCAAAGGGCTTTAATTATTGTAGTGGAGACTTCTGCACATAGCTAACTACAGTATAAGATTAAAGGTAGCAAAGTTATGGGTAAGTATGGATACAATATCCTAGGAAACTGAAAATGTGGAATCATATGAGAAGAGAGGGTAGAAGATTTTAGGTTCAAGTCTACTGAGAAAATCATATAACACCAGTGAGTAGAAGAGGGTTCAGTAGAGGTTATAAAAAAGATGGTAACTCATTGCTCACTTGACAGCTTTGCCCTTACACATGTCAAGTATTGTCCGAATAGTAGGAGGAAATATAAGGCAAGGCAAATTGGATGAGAGAAGTTCTAGAAATGAAGGAGAAGGTGCTATTTGTTTGGGTTGTTCCAATAAAACCTCTCTGATAAAATGACAAGTGAGAGGAAACTTACAGAAGGAAAAGCATGATCTCTGTAATGGATACCTAGGGGTTGGAAGGTAGGTTGAATCTTCTAAGCTGAGTAAAAAGCAAGTACATAGGCTCAGAGTCTGGAGAGTAAGTACTGAGTTAAGGAATGGGGAGGAGGTCTCTGTGGCCGAGCAGAGGGAGTAAAGGCCTAGGCCATGGGTCTTAAAAAATACTTCTTAAGGTTAAGAGGTAGCAGATGACTTGTGCTGAAAATTAAGATACATTCCACAGACTTCCCATAGTACCTGAACTAGAACAACACCAGGCCAGAGTGGAAAACTATTTTGATTAACTTGGCTAATAATCTTTCAAATAATAGTGATTAGAAAGATGGCTATTTTTACCATACATTTTATCTCTTGGTTATTTCCCTTTTCCTTCTATCAAATATATTTCCCCATAACCATAAACATTTGGTGCATGGATCTTTTAATAAATGATAGAGGACTTTAGTTCTTTAAGTGAAGTCTAAGACTTGAAAATTATTTTACCAGGTGGACTGAGGCTCCAAGTCTGGCCATATTCTGACTTAAGTGGTAATAGGCAATTAATTGCTGTGAGTAGAAATGACAGTAGAGCATTCCATTGAGGAACAATGGGACTGACTGTCTTCTTTCCTTTTCAATTTTCTACTTTGTCATTGTACCCTTGTCATTGTCACAGTACCCTAACCCAACACTTTTCTTCTGTCATAAGAAAGAGATCAAAAGAGATTCAATATCTGAAAAGGCAATATCTTTCAGTTTCAAGGCATTGTTACAATATAGATAACATTGATAAAATTGTTTTTGTGACAAAAACTTTTTTCTTAACCAAAAAGTCTTCCCTGGGAGGAGAGAAAGCTAAAAATCTCTTGTTTGCTTCTGGGGGTAAGAAACCCTAAAATAATAAAATAGCAAAAGATTTATTTGTTTTATCACAAACTTCAAAGGAATTTTTTTTTAAAATTTCACTGGGCTTGCTGAATTTATAGACACTTGCAACTTGCCCTGGAAAACGTAGAAATAGCAACACAGATAATTAGAAAATTTGTAATATTACTATTTTATAGTAAGACAAGGAAGAAATTATTAAGAGCAAATACAAATTTAAAATAAGAAGTTTAAATCTTTCTGTTGAAAATAAGTGAAAGGGCTTCCCCCTCCCTTTTTTGGATCATTGACTTTAGAAAACTTGTAATATTAAGTTCTTTTTATCTCTTTGACATGTATATAAATCTTTAACAAAGCAAATTAGCCTCTTAAGGGCTTTAATACCCAGAAATGTTTTCCTCAAGGACCTCAGCACCACCTTTTTGAAATGTAATCACCAAGGAGGATAATACCCCTAGGTCTTAGTTTTTGTGAGGCAGTAGGAACCTAACAAAGGCAGGCATCTCTATCCAATATGCAAAACTACCTTTTGTTATGAAGGGGTGAGAAGCTTATTTTCCCTCAGGATAAACATAATTAACAAACACAGCAGCTCACCCCAATTAGCAAGTGAATGTAAAATAAACTATGTGTGACAAATAGTCCTCTTACTTTTTAAAAAATTATTTTATTTTTTTATTTCAAAATGTTTCAAAGGGTGTGAAATGCTTTTGATTACATGGATCACTTCTGTAATGCTTGAGTCACAAATATAAGTGTGCCCATCACCCACATAGTGTTCACTGTACTCATTAGGTAGACTTCTACCGATCCCCTCCTCCACCCAACCCCTGTTTAATTTCCAGAGTTTTACTTCCTTCTCTGCACATTGGAGCTCATCAGTTAGTTCCAGTTTAATAGTGAGTACATGTGGTATTTGTTTTTCCATTCTTTAGATACTTCACTTAATACGATGGTCTCCAGTTCCATCCAAATTGTTGCAAAAGGCATGAATTCGTTTGTTCATGGCTGAATAATACTCCATGTTATACATTTACCACATTTTGTTAATTCACTTGTGAATGGATGTGTGCCTACATTGATACAAGTTCTTTGCAATTATGAACTTTGTTGCAATAAATATTTGAATGAAGGTGTCTTTTTGATAAGATGACTTCTTTCCCTTTGGGTAGTTACCAAGTGGTGTGATTGCTGGATCAAATGATAGGTCTACTTTCAGTTATTTGAGGAATCTCCATAGTGTTTTCTATAAAGATTGTACTAATTTTCAGTCCCACTCAGTGTACAAGCATTCCTTTCTCTCTGCATCCATACCAGCATCTATTCTTTTTAGACTTTTTAATAAAAGCCAGTCTAACAGGGATAAGGTGATATCTCATTGTGGTTTTAGTATGCATTTCTGTCACGATTAATGACATTGAGCATTTTTTCATGTTTATTGGCCATTTGTCTATCTTTTTTTGAAAAGCTTCTATTCATGTTTTTTGCCCACTTTTTAATGGGACTGTTTGTATTTTTTCTTGCTCATTTCTTTGAGTTCTTTGTAGATTCTTGATATTAGCCCTTTATCAGATGTATAGTTTTTGAATATTTTCTCCCATTCTGTAGGTAATCGATTTGCTCTGTTGATTGTTTCCATAGCTATGCAGAAGCTCTTTAGTTTAATCAAGCCCCATTTATTTATTTTTATTGTTGCCATAATTGCCTTTGCAGTCACAGTCATAAATTGTTTGCCTAGGCCAATATCTAGAAGAGTTTTCCCTACATTTTCTTCTAGAATTCTGATGGTTTTATGCCTTACATTAAAGTCTATTATCCATCTTGAATGAATTTTTGTGAGTGGTTAGAGACATAGATCTTGTTTCATTTTTCTGCATGTTGCTATGCAATTTTCCCAGCACAAATTATTGAATAGGGCTGCTTTCTCCAGTGTATATTGTTGTCTGCTTTGTCAAAGAACAGTTGGCTGTATGTAGATGGTCTTTTATCTGGGTTCTCTGTTCTTTTCCATTGGTCTATGACTCTATTTTTGTGCCAATAATGCTGTTTTGGTTACTATAACCTTGTAGTATAGTCTGAAGTCTGGTAATGTGATGCTCCAGATATGTTATTTTTGCTTAAGATTGCTTTGGCTATTCTGGCTCCTTTCTGGTTCCAAACAAAGCGTATAATTACTTTTTCTGTATCTGTGAAATATCACATTGGAATTTTGATGGGGATTGCATTAAATCTGTATATCACTTTAGGTAGTATGGACATTTTAACAATGTTGATTCTACCAATCCATGAGCAAGATATTTTTTCCATTTTTTTTGTGTGCCCTGCAGTTTATTTCTTCAGTGTTTCATAGTTCTCCTTGTAGAGTTCTTTCACCTCCTTATTTAGTATATGCCTAGGTATTTTATTTTGTTTGTCACTATTATAAATTGCATTGAGTCTTTTATTTGATTCTCGGTTTGACTGTTAGTGGTGTATACAAATGCTACTGATTTATGTGCATTGATTTTGTAACCTGAGACTTTGCTGAATTTATGTATCAATTCCAGGAGCCTCTTGGTGGGGTCTATGGGGTTTTCTAGGTATAAGATCATATTGTCAGTGAAGGCAATAGTTTGATCTGCTCCTTTGTGATTTGGATACCCTTTATTTCTTTTTCTTGCCTGATTGCTCTGGCTAGGACTTCCAGTACTGTGTTGAATAGAAGTGATGACAGTGGGCACCTTTGTCATGTTCTAGTTATTAGGGGAAAGCTTTTGACTTTTTCCCATTTAGTAGTATGTAGAACAGAAGCAAAAACAAAGACCATCATCTTCTGCATCATCTCAATAGATGCAGAAAAAGCATTCAACAAAATCCAGCACCCTATGATAAATCCCTCATAGGTATAGAAGAAACATATCTCAAAATTATAAAAGCTGTATATGGCAAACCCATAGCCAACATCATACTGGTTCTCTTACTTGAGGACTTCTTATTGTTTATCATGAGAGCATGTATGTAATGTGTTGAATCTGATTGCTTTTTTTCTGTCTGTGAAAGTTCTTAGCAGACTTCAATGTGTGTTACATTCGATTTCAATGTTTATTCAGCAATAATAATAATGTTTTCTTTCTCTTCTACCTTTGTGATAAGTTTTCAGTTAGTTTTTTTAAATCATACTTCCATAACTCAAGTAATGTATTTATTATATATCTTCTTACTAGAATCTAAAGTCCATGATGGCAGGGTTTTTTTTTCTTTTTTCTTTCTTTATTCCTGGTATTTAGAATATTGTCTGGTATACAAAGATACTAAATAATTATTGTGAATAAAAAATAAATAAGCAAATTAGAACTTATTATATGACTTTTTTACCAACTATTTGTTCCATAAGATGTCAATCCTGTTTTTGGTGTCCATAGGCTCTAGGCTCATGTGGTATGCTAGTATCCAAGATATATAAAGACTCAATCTTCTTTAATTTGAACATGCTTAATATTGGGGCATTTACTGAGGCATCTTTAAATCTCATTCAGAGCAGTAAGAATGTAGAATAAATCAGAAGTTCACATATTTACCAACTTGTCTGTGCCATTTCCATGGTGTAAGGGAATGAATCATTAAATGCTGATACTAGAACTTTTTATGTTCTGGTGTCAAAATTGCAATACATGTAGAGATTTCCCCAGATTATTTCTCAGTTTATTTAACACCACAGGGGCCTCAGTTAGGAGTTTTCTACTTTCAGAATGGCAATAAAAATATTGTTTCCCTGTGCAAGATGACATTATATGACTTTTGTGAAAGAAGCATACATATCTATGTTCAGGAGTACTGGAGATTTGAAATATACTAAGATCCCAGTTTGTCTGAAGGGTAAAGAATTTGTAAAAGTAGTTATCCACTAATCTCTGCACCCAGGGATATTGGTCTACTAGAGAGGAAAGTTGCAGAATTTAAATTAGATAGAATAGATTCATTCTAGAGGACATTATAGTGAGCAATCCAGATTTAGTAAAAGAATAGATATGAATACTTAATAGTTTACTCTGCAGAATGACTTTTGCATATTTTATGTCAAAGAAATAATGCTTAGATTCTCTAAAAATAAGCTCCCAACAGATTTCCCCATAAGCTCCATGGCTCTAAGAAGTATTTATTATTGCTTCTCTGGTGCAGATTAAGAATGTGGGGAAGAAAAGTAGGAAAATGAGACCAGTTTTAATATACTGATGATGGCTTTAGTTTTAGGATATTCTTTTGCAAATGAGACTACTTAAAGCCTTCAGTGAGCCTTCAGGCAATTCAGCAGCTCTTTTCTCCTCCTGCTGATTCTAGAACCATTTAAACCACAAACCCTATTGGACTTCCTGACATCCCCTTCCAGGAATCCACATTCAAATCTGATTGTACCTCAGAGGTGATGGATGCCTCAGGCCTAAATATCACTTGGACAAACATTAGACAGCCCCAGGGAAGCCATGCAATGTCATTTGCATAGTTATGTCTGCACAGCAAAAGATTTTCTCATTCCGGAAATAAAAAAAAAAATTATGATAGGAAAAGGACTCTAAATATCACAAAAAACTTCACCTTACTCTTTTTGTTCCTGACAACTATTTCACCAACATATTAAACATATAATTCCTCACTATAATTAAACCGACATCTTTGCAAAAACTTAAACAATAGAATTATCAGTTTATGTGTAAGAAAAAAGTCATCCTATTAGAATTGTTTTATATGTTAAAAATATGCTTATATTTCCCAGATCATTTTTGGTGATGGCACTTCTTGCAGCTAGAGTGCAATTTCGTTTAGTATGGGTTTTGTTTTGTTTTTTGCATAATATCTGTAACAGAAGAATGTATGCTTAACAATCCATTGACTAACAGGAAAGCTTTAGAAGAAATGGGAATAAAAAATCTGTTAATACTGACTGTCAGCAAGAGACTAATTTTGCCATTAATGAAAAGAAAGTTATTATCTCAACTACAGACATGTCATTAACATGAAAAAAACTACCTTTTTAAATTCTATTCATATTGTTGTGAATTAAATTGTGCTTCCACAAAATTTACATGTTGAAGCCCTAAACATTAATGTGACTGTTTTAGAGGCAGAACTTTTAAAAAGGTAATTAAGGTTAAATGAGGTCATAAATGTAGGTCCCTAATCTAGTAGATTTTATGTTCACATAAGAAGAGGAAGATTTGGTGGCTCAGGCCTATAATCCCATTGCTTTGGGAGACAAGGAGATGGGAGGATCACTTGAGGCCAGGAGTTCCAGCTTGGTCAACATAGTGAGACCCTGTCTTTACAAAAAAACAAAAAACAAAAACAAAACCATTATATGGTGGCCCACCTGTAATACTAGCTACTTGAAAGGCTGAAGTGGGAGGATCCCTGGAACCTAGGAGTTCAAGTTTACAGTGAACTATGTTTGTGCCAGTGCACTCCAGCCTGGGCAACAGAGTGAGACCTATATCAAAAACAAAAGCAAGCAAACAACAACAACAAAAAAGAGAGATAGGAAGACACATCAAGATTACATACCCACAAAAGAAAGGCCCTGTGAGGAAAAAAAGAGAAATTGCCCATTGGCAAGCCAGGAAGGCCTTCCCAGAAACCAAACCTAGTAGCACCTTAATCTTGGACTTCTAGCCTCCAGAACTAAGAGAAAATAAATATCTGTTTTTTAAGCTGTTCAGTGTTTGGCGTTCATTTATGGCAGCCAGAGCAGACTAATACAAATGCTAATGCCAATTTCTTTTTTTTTAATTATTATTTCAAAATATTAAGAGGGTACAAATTTTTTTGTTACATGGATAGCTTTTATAATGCTTAAGTCAGGGTTATTAGCCTACACATCACTCAAATAGTCTTCATTGTTAACTATGGAATTTCCAAGGTAGAAAAAGTGACTCAACTAAGGCTGTTATTGCACCTTACTATTTTTGAAGTGATATATGATGGTATATTATAAGATGGGGACATATCAAAACTAGGCTCTATGTATAGGAACAAATCAGGTTGGGTAAAATACAATGATTGAATATTGCATTTAATTAAATAATTGTCAACCACAATAATCGAATGACTCCAAATATACTTTATTTTTATATTGTTATAAAATTATGTTTAAAGGTTAATGTTTCGTTGTGGGCTTTGATCCATTAACAAATCTCTGTCAGCTAGACTTCTGTAAGCAGACTTAATATTTCTTTCATACTCTAAATTAGAAATAGCCAATATATGACAGGACACATAATAGAAATGGTCAATTTGGTCATATGAAACTCCTTGGGGGCTGCAGCTCAAAATACTTTTATATTGATTTCTAAGTAAATAATATAATAACTTGGTGGGGGGGGCTCTTTCATCATCTTTTTTTTTTTTTTTTCCGATCACTTATTTTATATTTCTCTCCTGCTAGTTTCCATTAACTTGCTATTGTTCCTCTCAAGCCAACTCATTTTAAAAATTTAGCTGCTACCCTGTACAATCACCTTCTACCTCTACACTGAATGCACTAGTTTACTCCTAGATGATTGCTCATTTTCTTTCAGGTATTTATGGTGCTTTTCTCTCAATTGGTTCTGCCATTAAACCGTCTTATCTCCTCAATATATCATTTCTCCAATAGCTTCACTAGAACTTACTGTGAATTTCAACTTCTGTCCAAGTTCTCTTCTTCTTTTGTGTTTCAATTTATTGACTAAATAGACTTTATTTACCCTTTCTGCTTTTTTATTTTTCTATCCTTCTGCTTAATACCCCAATATCTGTTTTATTTATTTATTCTCTTTGACAGTATCTATTAAAATTCTCATTCAAGGACTATGACTATTCAAATCCAATCAATAGCATCATTTTGCTTCTCATCTTAATGGTTCTTACCATTGACTAATGAAGGAAGAGAAGATAAGCATAAAATGACAGTTTTATAATTAATGACTGAAACTAAAATAAAAATAGCAAAGCATATGACATCAAAACATCTAGTCAAGGAAAGCCACAAGTTCTCTTAAGCCTCTCTCAAGAATATTATTCTCAATTAGTCTGAAACTAAGAGCTCTTTTTCTTGTTGGTAACTGCCAATTTTGTGATTAAAGTTGGTTCTGAATTGTGGCTGGTGAGTCCAATACGTATGGATGTTAAAAGGTGATTCTGTTGAAGTCTCAGAATTGAAGAGAATGGTGGATAAAACTTTTACTGTTTTAGACAATGTATATATCATCATAAATGAAATGTTATTGAAGTATGAATATTAAAGGAAATAATAAAAAGAAATTGAATATCATGCTATTGAACATTGGAGAGAAGTGTTCCATGTTACTAAGTGGCAAGGAAAAAAAAACCAAAACTGGCCAAATTGTGTTCTGTGGATGGAAAATCAAAATTGTAAATGATGCACTTGAATATTTAGCTGAGGAAGTTTCCAAGCAATGTGTGGACCATATGGCCTGGTATCTCCTTGATTCTTACAGTAAAACATAAGAGGAAACAATGAATGAAGGAAAAAAACTCTTACACAAAAAATAAAACAAAACAACTCCTCTCCCCCACCCCATCCCCTCAAAAAACACAAACTAGAACTTTATAGATTGGGAAATTCTCAGCCTATCCAGATAACGTGCTCTAGAAACAGATCAAGGTGTGGCCAAAATAATCTTATGCTAAATAGATAAGCTGTGTGTTTCATGGATTCAATCAACCATCTCAGCAGAGGCAGGAAATAGAGATGTGTTATCCAGACAGAAACTGTGAGAAATGCTATTATGCAATGATATGGACCCCCTTGACATCCACAGAAGACCAACAAAGTCCTTGGTAATGTAATATCTGTAGAAACCATTCCAGCATGGACAGAAGTGGAGGGACAGAGACAAGACAAAATAAAGGAAGCCTGTCAGTCTTCTGCAATTCTATAGGCAGAAAACGAACTGATAGAATTACCCAGTTATGCACACACACTACCCTTTAAGACAGAGAATGGTTCTTGGGTTACAGCCATGGGTGTAGGAACAGAGGCCAGATAGCCAAGTCCACAGACAGAAGCTGACAGGGACCAGAGGTAGGGCCTGTAAGGTCTCCACAGGCCCAGAGGGCAGATGAAGCCATAGAGAATTCTACTCAGACCTCAACCTTTACTGGAACTTGCCTTGCGGACTTCTGACCTTCTTTTAAATCAGTGAACCCTTTATTCCTTCCTTCGAGCCTTCAGAGAGAGCTTAACCATGTAAAACTTCCATTTCGGACTTCTGGCCTTCAAAACTATGAGAGTCTATTTCTATCATTTTAAGCCACTCAGTTAGTGGCAATTTGTTAAGGTGTTGCTAGTAAACTAATATAGCTCATTGAAACAGTTAATTAAATAATTCTGTAATATATCATTGGTAACATAAACTTTTTCTGATACTAAGCAAATAGTGCTTGTATATCAAGGTGTATGTATACTTCCAACACTGTTGTTCAGAATACCAGATTATAAATGAAGTAAGCTATGCCTAGAAGTCATAACCTGTTTCAAAGCAAAAGTAATAAATGCAATGTTTACATTTAAAATAATCATAATTGGCCAGGCGCAGTGGCTCACGCCTGTAATCCTAGCACTCTGGGAGGCCGAGGCAAGCGGATCGCTCAAGGTCAGGAGTTCAAAACCATCCTGAGCAAGAGCGAGACCCCGTCTCTACTATAAATAGAAAGAAATTAATTGGTCAACTAAAAACATATATATAAAAAATTAGCCGGGCATGGTGGCGAATTCCTGTAGTCCCAGCTACTCGGGAGGCTGAGGCAGGAGGATCGCTTGAGCCCAGGAGTTTGAGGTTGCTGTGAGCTAGGCTGAAGCCACGGCACTCTAGCCCGGACAACAGAGTGAGACTCTGTCTCAAAAAAATAAAATAAAATAAAAATAAATAAATAAAATAATCATAATTTTCAATCATATTGTTAAAAAGCAGTAGTACCTGCTATTATGAATTTAGCATGTCTCAGTCACTAAAATTTCTTTTTTTTCTCCTCTTTCTCTTTTTCCTTTTCCATCAATTCCTCCAACTTAGTACTCCTAACATATCAGTAAGTTACCAATTTTCCTTAAAAGTAATTAAAATATTTAAAATTCCCTTTTTACACAAAATTGAAAAAAATATTATTGTTCTGAACCAAAGAGAGCCTTGATTTCAGTTCACTACTACTTACAATTCCATATTATTCTTAAAAGTACATATATTTGGGGGAAAATTTATCCTATGTGAATATAGGACATAAAATTTCCAAACCCATTAAGATATTTAACTTCCCATAGTAAAAATAATTATAGTTGTTTTAAATAAATTTGCATGATATACTTAGGAGACCCTAATAGCTTTAATGATATGTTTACTTAACATTTGAAAATGTGTTATAATTTTAGTCATCCAGAACAATTGTCTTAATCTATAAGTTACAAACATATTCACTGAAAAAATGCATCGATTAATTACTTACTATGCACTTTTTAATCCTTATGAAAAATTCATAGGATAAAAGCTTCACTGCAAGTAATTAGAGCACATTATGTGTAATCACTTGCCAAATTCCATGTTTTAAATCAATCATTTTTTGTGTTCGTATGCTTGAAGTAATTTCAGAAGTAAATAATCACAGAGCACCACAAATGAGAGAAAATAGTAAAACAAATACAGCAAAGTATTTTAAGAAAACAATAGAATGAAGCAGAATCTCTTCTGTGAGCTACCCAGCATATTAACACTAGCTGGTGGGACTGGGTAAATAACATTTTTTAACAATTACATTATAGATGAAAGTCCTGGAAAATATTAGCTTTCTTTTTTTGTTTGTTTGTTTGTTTTAGAGGAAGCAACATATTCATTGCCTTCTTTCAAAAAAAGTTTGATCTGTTTTGTCACTAGATACTTGCCACGAATTCATGTCATTTCACTTTGATTATAACTTCGCTTTTTCCTGCTACACTTGTATATGCTACTAGATATATTTATTTTCAATATGTATCTTTTGATGTATGACTTTGTAATATTTCTTTAGACATTAGTAGTTAATAATACTAGATAGGTTATAACTATAGACGAGCAGTCAGTATCTGTATCTTGTATATTCTGTGTGTTATTTCAATTTACCTTGAATGTTCTATACACAGTCAGAATTCAATAAAAATTTATTTTTAGTGTAGATGCGAGGAGAATGTAGATCATAAGTCAATTATAAACACAGATAGGTTGTATTTAAAGCTTAATTGAGGTATAAAGCATAGCAATAATATCTTGTACAACACAAATGCTAAATCTTCCTTTGGGAAAATGATAACCACTGGAGATTAGAATATTAGGTTTTACCTAAGCATATTAGGGCTGTAAAGAAACACTCTATGTGGGACACCTAAGGGTACTACAGCCTTACTGATAGGGTATGTTTAGGAAAATCTGCCTTCCTGCAAATTTCCCAGTGAAGAAGTATTTGTTCATCTGCTCGTTGAAAACATTAGAATCCTCTGATAATTTGTAACCACCATGGAACTACTCTTACCAATATTGTGTTTTATCCTCTTGAAAAAAAAAAAAATACCAGGCCTAAAACTTAATATGCCTCAAGGTTGGTATTGTCCCGTGATGCCTAAAATAAGCGATACAAATTTTATCTGAATTTACCATCATAAATCCATTTTTTTCTGAATTCCCAGAGATTTAATTTAGCTAAATATGAGTCACCATTCATAAATCATAAAAAATACAGAAATATGGTGGGTTTGGCTCGAATAAAGTTTTAAACTTTCCTTAATAGTAATCTTGCACATTTTTGTTAGAATTTTGTTTTTCTTTTCTTGAAGTACTACTGTAGATTGATCTCAATTTTGACCTTAATTCTTAAATCTACCCTATATTCATGATATTTGCATAATCAGAAGTCAAGAGAAAAAATTAAATCATCAAATACTTTAGTTATTTATAATTAAGAATACTTAGGAAAGCCCATTGTTAGTATTTCTTGTCAATATATGACCAGAAAATTTATTGTATACAGTATACAAAGATAAAAAAGAAGAAAAGGGATTAAAGAAGATGCAATCATTTTTCATAAGTGATATGCACAAAACACATAGAAAAGCAAAATAAAATTTAGGTAATTCAGTAATTTGGCTGGGTCAGTATACAAAAGCCACTTATATTTATAAGACAGCATTAATTAAAATTATAATTTAAAGTAAGATAATATTCACAATAGCAACAAAAAGTATAGTATAATTCTACCAGTTATTTATTACTATAGAATAAATTAATTCTGCATAAAAGCACGACACTGAACTAATAGCAAATCAAACTCAAAAATGCATAAAAATATACATCATGACAAAGAGGGATTTATTCCAGAAATACAAGGTTGGCTCAACTTTTAAATATCAATTATGGAGCCAGGTGTGGTGGCTCACGCCTGTAATCCTAGCACTCTGGGAGGCCAAGGTGGGGGTATCATTTGAGCTCAGCAGTTTGAGACCAACCTGAGCAAGAGCGAGACCCCGTCTCTACCAAAAATAGAAAAACTTAGCCTAACATGGTGGAACATGCTTGTAGTCCCAGCTACTCGGGAGGCTGAGGCAGAAGGATTGCTTGAGCCCAGGAGTTTGAGGATGCTGTGAGCTAGGCTGACGCCACGGTACTCTAGCCCAGGCAACAGAGTGAGACTCTGTCTCAAAAAAAAAAAAAAATCAATTATGTATTCCACCACATCAACAGAATAAATAAATAAAATTACATAGTTGTATTAATTGGTGCAGAAAAAACATTTGACAAAATCCAACACCCGTTGATAATAAAAACTTTCTGCAAACTTGGAATAGAGGAAACTTTCTCATCTTGATTTCAAAAAATCTACAAAAACCCTTCAACTCTTATCACACTTCCTTGTGAGAAGCTGATCATCCCTTTAGAGGGATGATTTCCCTCTAAAGATGGAAATAGCCAGGATGCTCTTTATCACCATATCTATGGAATATCACATGGCTTAGCTAGTGAAGTAAGACAATAAAAATAAATAAAAGTTATAAAGGTAGGGAAGGAGAAAATAAAACTCTGTTTGTACAAGATACATGTTTGTCTATAAAGAAAATACTCCCAAATCAACATATGTATGGGTACAGTAAACATAGACCTGTAATTATATCTTTACATGCTAATTTGATGTTATTTACCATACCCAACGTGTATGATCTTGAGGAACTTATAATTAGAAGGAGTGTTAATTTTATTTTCAATTTTAAACATATCATTCTGCTCCCTAATAATTTTAAATTTCTGACAGCATTTTGGATTTCTGTTTTCTAGTTTCTATTCTACATTTTTTTCCTAATTCTATAAACATCATTTTTATAGGAGAAATCTTTACCTTTTGCAAAACCCAGGGCTTTATCCAACCAATCAAAATTTTATTAGTCATTATTAGGAAACACAACTATTAGGTCAGGGAGTTTGTTTTTGTTTTAAACTCTTTTGTTTGTAAGAATAACATCTAGTATGTTTCAATAGTTTATCATGTGCCCAGCACAGTATCTGAATTATCTCTAATATATATAAAAATACTAAACCCTAGAGAAAAGATGTTAATTCCCTATGAGTTCTTTCACTTTTTATTCACACACACACACGTGTGTGTACATATATACACGTGTGTGGATATGTATTGCACACACTGTGTGACAAACACCCATTTAAATACTTTGTTATATCAGTGATCATAACATATAATAGTCCCAGCCCTAGGAAACTTACATTACAGTGAAGGGAAATAGGAAATGGACAACAAATAACATGTATAACACAAATGTTAATTATATAGCATGTCAGAATTTAGCAAAATCATTCACTAGAAAAAGTAGAGCAGGCTAAGGGGATTTGAGAATATCAACAAGAGTGGATATGGGTGCAGTGATTTCAGTAAATAGAAAAACTTAAAATTCAAAATCAGAATAAACACACATTCAAATATTAAGTAAATTGAAGATTATCTTTAAAATATAATTTCCTATAGCTTTTTAAGTTTTTATTTTTAATCATTATGGGCACATAGTAGTTGTATGTATTTACAGGGTACATGTGATGTTTTGATACAAGCATATAGTGCATAATAATCAAATCAGGGTAATTGGGGAATTCATCATCTCAAGAATTTATCATTTCTTTGTGTTAGGAACATTACAATTCCACCCTTTTAGTTATGTTAAAGTATACCATAACTGGTTGATTATAGTCACTTTATTGTGCTATCAAATATTGTTCATTCTATCTAACAATCTAACTATATTTTTACACTCATTAACCATCCTCACTCCATCCCCTGCTCCCTGCTACCCTTCCCAGCTTCTGGTAATCATCATTGGAATTTTATTCAACCATTAAAAAGAATGAAATCCTATCATTGTCAACAACATTGTTGGAAATGAAGAACATTATGTTAAGTGAAATAAGCCAAGCATAGGAAGACAACTCTTTCATGTCCTTACTCGTATGAGGGAGCTAAATATTAAAACAATTCGTCTCACAGAGACAAGGATTAGAATGATGGTTGCCATATAGTTTTTAACATAGCATCTCAACCACATCTTCCTCTATCAATACATAATTGCTTTTATCTAATAGATTCATGTTTATAGGCTCTACATTCGGTAAAAGATAGTATTTAGCCATCTATGAATTAGAATTAGTGTAGAAGATACACTTCTCAATGTAAATAAACAATGATTAACTAACCTTTCCACATATACTACCATTTCTGAGAATGTGCATGCAGGAAAAAAATATGTGCAAGGTGTTTTATTATTTACAGATTTGTTAGGTTATGATGATGGAAGGACATAACACAATGACCCCAGAAAAATGAAAAGCAGAATTCTTTATTATTAATACTCACAGCTCTGCAGGAGAGAAGGCTTTCAGGAAGGGATGTACAGTAGTTGCACACACCCAGCAAAAAGGTAACAGCAAGCTGGGACAGTGGAAGGTGACATATATAGCAAGTCGGGTAGGTTCGCTAGGTTTGGAGGGCTTGTAATGAATTGGGTAATTTGAATGATTCCATGGGTCTGATGAAGAAGGGGCCATCCCTAGAGGTGTGGCATCTAGGCTTCTGGTGGTTGAGTACCAATGTGGTAAACCAGGAATGTTAGGGCCCAATAAGGTAAATGGTTAGAGTATAGGTTTAGCAAACCACCTGAAAAGGAGAATTGAGAGTTTCTTTAGCAATGATCTCAAAACTGGATCCAAACAGTGCTTGCAAAATATTATATTATAATAAGTTTTTGCAAGGAAAGTACATTTGAATTAAGGAGGCATGCATGAAACACAAAGAACACATAAAATGCTTCTTGAATTGATAGTCACTTACATTTCCCCACTGTTATTGTTTTATAATATGTTGACTGTATTTTTGACATATTTCTAAATTATTCCCTATGTCTTACTCTTCTATCTCATGATTAATTTCCTATAGAAACCAGCTAATTCTTTCTAATACATGTCTGATCTCTTCCATGCTGCCAAACCCATTTTTCCCAGTGTTTACACTGTTGGTCAAACACCTGGCCAATTGATGCACTCATTTGAGAAACTTTGATAAAATACAGATTTCTGTGATGAAGCATGCTTAGAGTGAGGTAAGGAAATTCTTGATGAATTTTAGCCTTTTTATCCATGAAAATATCATTTTCTCCTGATTAAAAAGACACAGTTTATTGGCTAGGGTTCCGATGAAAGCCAGTGTATACCTTTTGGCTAGTTTCAAGAGAAATGGACTTATTTTAGGGTATTAAATGGCTTACAGAATTATTTGAGAACCTATATAAACCTAAAGGAATTTCACAGAACAACTCCCAAAACTATATCTGAGATGTGACCACCAGGGAGATGTTTTCTCTTTTAAAATTAGGAAGCTACTTTCTACAGTGCTAAGCTTTTATAAATTCTGTTTCCACACTGTTGCCATTGCAGTAATTAGGTAGCCACTACAACCAGGGAATTGCCACATGAGAACTCCAGTTCTACTGCTGCTGGTTCCAAAACTGGGCCATGTCAGCTCCGATCACATAATCACATTGGGTTGCCTCAAGGCTACTGATCAGTCTCAATAGCTCAAAGTGATAGAAATGAAGCAGTGTATTACTTATTTTTAGAAATGTTACTAGCTTCTAGAAGAATTCCCTCCTCCTCAGTCACTTCATTGAATTCTATACATAATTCTATATTATCATGCATTACATTTCCCTATCGTTATTTGTTTGTTTCAGTTGCTAATTTCTGCTTTCTTTTTAGGACAGCATTCTACAAACCTTTTGGTCTGAGGTTTCCTTTACACTCTTAGAATTAGCAAGTATTTCAAAAACATTTTATTTGCCTAGTAATATCTATTGGTATTTACCAAATTTATAATTAAAACATGAGAGTTCACAAGCACTCATTACATTAGCCATCAAAGTAATAATACCATCAAACATGATGCAGCTGCCAGAAAACTCAACTCATGAAAGAATGAGAGTGGTGAAGGGCATACATATCTTAGTAGTATTATAAAAATAGCTTTGAACACATTGACCCCACAAAAAGGTCCCTAGAATCCCCAGAGGTCCCAAACTCATTCTGAAAACCATTGTCTTAGGGCAATAGTAGTTAGAAACATTTTAACTCTCCTTGAACTCTCTTCAGCTTAGACCATGAAATGTTATGTAAATGAGATTCATAACTGTTCGAGTTTGGGGAATCAGGTTTGGACGTTAATGTGAAAGCAATAAATTTAAGATTTTATTTTCAGTACAAATAAACTACTTACATGATTATATTTATATCTATTCATATGCTAGATGGAACCATATGACATGATCACTTTTAAATAAAAAATAATGAACATTAGAAAAATGGTTCATACTAAATAGGACACGGACAATAGTCAGCTTTAATTACATGAAATTGTGAATGTATAACATTGGTATACTTTAACTTACAGTACACTTGACTTTCAAACAAAGTTGGGTACAACTTGTATCACATGTTGCATCCAAATCTATTTCTACTGTGATAAAAATCTATGCAACATGTTTATTTCTAAATGAAGGTTTAGTCTTATTTTCATACAAGTATTATAAATAAATTTCTGTTTATTTTGGAGTTTGCAAAACTAACAAACACCTCTAGTCAGATATGGGAGTAGTTCTGCCAATATTCAGTCCTGGAAATCATGGACAGTGAGTTCTAATCCCAATTTTGTTACTGACTCTTTCTGTGGCATGGAGCATGTCATTTTGCTTTTCTGTTTCAGTTCTGTCATCTGTGAAGCAGAGATAATATTGTTAAGTTGAGCGCGTTGTCCCAGCCTATATCCTCTGAATGATTCACAAAAGAAACTCTGCATATGAATTTGAAAGTATGCCAATAAAATTAGAACAAGTTGTCTACCTCAAACGTATGCAAAAAAGAACCAATAGAAAAATTTTGAAAATGTACCATGTACATTTAAAATTGGAACAAATATCATTCTAGACAATCCATCTCCTCATTTGTAAAAATTTCAGATATAATTGTTTTTCTCTTATTGTAGAAAAAAGGCAAATATCAAAGTATAAGTTGTCTCTTTTCCTTTGAAAGATTATATTATATATTACAATCATTAACTATATCTGCTAATCAAATTTGGTGGTAGCTGTTTTACTGGGAAACTATATTCAAACAATGACAGAGAAAATAAAGAAATATAAATAGAATATTTTATTCTTTATCCTATTAAGTAACTAACAGCCTCACACCATTTCAATATTGCTATTTTCTTATTTCAGCATATTATGGGGGCACACATGTTTAGGTTACATATATTGCCCGAGTCAGAGCTTCAAGTGTGTCCATCCCCCAGACAGTGCACATCGCACCCATTAGTTGTGAAGATATCCATCCACTCCTCCCCCCTTCCACCTGCCCGAAACCCAGTGAATATTACTACTATATATGCACATAAGTGTTTATCAGTTAATATCAATTTGATAGTGAGTGCATGTGGTGTTTGTTTTTCCATTCTTGTGATACTTCACTTAGTAGAACGGGCTCCAGCTCTATCCAGGATAATACAAGAGGTACTAGATCACCATTGTTTTTTTGTGGCTCTCATTCTTTCATGAGTATACAGTAGAGTTTTCTAGTGGCTGCATCATGTTTGATGGCATTATTATTTTGATGGCTAATGTAATGAGTGCTACTCCATATACTGCATTTTATTAATCCACTCATATATTGATGGGCACTTGAGTTTTTTCCACATCTTTGCAATTGTGAATTGTGCTGCTATAAACATTCTAGTGCAGATGTCTTTTTTATAGAATGTCTTTTTTTCCTCTGGGTAGATGCCCAGTAATGGGATTGCTGGATCAAATGGTGGTTCTACTTGTAGCTCTTTGAGGTATTTCCATATTACTTTCCACAGAGGTTGTACTAGTTTGCAGTGCCATATTTTTGTTTTGTTTTTTTTAAATAAAAACACAACAAAGTTCCTGAATTTTCCAGAGGTAACAATGTCAATTTTACTTAGAAATAATAGAGAAAAATAACTTAAATACATTAGTCTAAAACTACTTCCAGTTTTCTTTTGGCAATTTTTGACATTGCCATCATTGGTACTCTTAGCCTTGTTTTGGCTGCTCCAAGGATCATGAATGGTATTTTCCAGGTACATTTTGTTAGAGGAAGGAAGCATAATGAGTGTGATCATAGAATACGGAATCAAAATGACTTGGGTTTTAATTCATTATTTTTTTCAATTTCAAGCTATATAGTTCTTTTATTTCGAAAATTACTTATTACAATGAACATATATTTGTATTAAATATTAAATAATGCACTTGAATATATATGGATAAAAATTCCTTTAGAAAATTAAAAGAAGTCTATTATGTTAAAGCATATTCTTTGAATGGATTGAACTCTGGTTAATGTTATAAATCTTAGCGTTGCATGATATCAAAGACAGATAAATTCTATTAAAGTTTTAAACAAAATAGGCAAAAATTAATAGTGGTAATTACTTTGGGGGATAGAACTGAGTATTGTAAATATTGTTTCTTTAGCTTATTCTGCATTTTCCAAACATTCTATGATGAGTATGTCTAACGACAATGTTTTCTGTTTATCTTATTGGTAAGTTTTATTATCTTCTTCTTTTAGTTTCTTTATTATAAAACAAAAATAAAATATTGATACTTGTCTTTGTACCCTTGTAAGAAATGACACCTTCTCTGGCTGCATTTAAAATTTTATCTTTCTCATAGTTAAAAGAAATTTGTTTATACTGTAGCTTGATGTGGTTTTTTTCTGTTTTCTCCTTGGGGTTCATTGAGTTTCTTTGAATAAAATCACATATAATGATTCTGTGATATCTCCCTCTGGATTAGGAATATAAAACTCAGAATCTTTCATTTCAAAAATATATCAGTTCCCATCCCCCTGTTTCTTCCCGGTAAGGTATTTATTTATTTATTTATTTATTTATTTTTTGAAATTTTTTTTTTCATGGAAGGACTAATTAAGTACTGCAAGAGAGTACTACAATGCTGTAGATCATCACAGTCATACAAATAACTGGTTGAAAGAACAATAACTCTGACACAGTTACTACTTTTCACTCAGAAAATCAGGTTTTCACAGCATGGCTGAATTTATGTTTCATAAAAATAGGTTTTAACTGAAGAAACACTAGCTTCCTTGAAGGTAATGAATATACTTAAAATGGACCAGTAATATTTATTCTATAGAATATTTTCATTTCTGGAAATTTATCATCTGGAGGGTAAGGATGAAATGTGAGTCCCACTCTCAGTTGAGAGCAAAAATGGTCACAGTTTGGAGGAAAGAAGAATAAGATGAAAAGTAAAAAGTAGGTGGGCAGCAGAGGGTTAAGACTATGAGGTTGTCTACATCTCCCAAGCTGCGTTGCTTCCGAAAAATTATTTGACCCCTCGAAGTCTCAGATACTTCAAATATAAATTGCAGACAACAATGTTTCAGAATATTGTCATAGGAATTAAATAAGAACTGATTACTAATGTGTAACATAGTACATAATGTAAAAAGTACAGAAAATTGTAGTTACAGTAATTATACTTAATCCAAGGATCAGAAAACCACAGTCCACCTCAATAATGCACAAAGTAGTGAAATTATTTTATTAGGTAGTAACTTTTCAAAAACGTATACCTGCATGTTAACTTTTGTAATGCAGAAGGTTATAACAAGAAACACAAGGAAACAGTTAGCTATGGATTAGGTGTTCAGTAGGTCGAATTAAGAACCTTAATCTTTGGAATCTTCTGTGTTATTTATACACTGCTACTTAGACTCTAAAGAATAAAATTATAGAGTAAGGACATTTTGTATGACTCTCAATTATACAGATTTCTCCTTTCCATGGTTGCTTGCATAATTTAAATGCCTTTACATGTCCTGCCAGTTAATTACTTTTATTTAGGATCATGGAACCAAATGAAAAGAACAATTGAGAAAAATGAAGTAAGGTGCTTGAAGCAAAGCTTTGCATAATAAAAAAAAAGCTTTATTATACCTAAAGATTTTCTGGTCATATGGGGCAAAGTCTGTTGTTGTTAATGGAAGAAATTCAGATCTGAGCATATTCAAAGTAACATGAGATTATTAAAACAACAAAATTTCAATAAAATTTTTCTCATAAAGAAATATTTAGTCTTCTTAAATAGTTTCATTATTTAAATTTTATGAATATTAAATAAGAATTTACAAGTCATATTAAGATAATCTAGACAATAGAAAAATAATAGAGTTGCCGACAGACCAAGGAGGAAGAGGAAAACCAGGTTCTCTGAAGCATAGTTAGGACAATACACATGACCTTGCAATGGGGTTCTGTGGGACCAAGATGTAAGCAGACTGCTCTCCTAATTGTTTTTCTTGCCCACACTGCTTGCCTAGGGGGTGCCACACTCTGGTCACAGGCCCAAGGCACTATTTTGAGAGTGTAACATTGGGCTGCAACTTACCCTCGGGCCAAGTTTGGGTTCATATGGCTACAGTTGTCACCCAGTTGAGGAGGGACAGGGGAGCCCAAGCTATCCTACGCACATCGAGGACAATACCCATCACCCTGCTCTAGGCTGCTGTGAGATTAAGACTCAAGCAGACTGCACACTCCACAGTTTCTTGTCCATGCCACTCATCTGAGAAGGGCTAGTCCCTCTTTGATCATAGGCCTGCAGGTGGTTCCATTTGAGAGTTATATGCTGGGCTGAACCCTGCCCTCGGGCTAAGTTCAAGATGACACAGCTGTAGCTACCACCTTGCCAGGGAGGAACAGGGGAGCCCAAGATCTCCTAAGCACACTTAGGACAATACCTACTGCCCTGCTATTCCCAGCTGTGGACCTAGGTACTACACCACCAAAATCATTGCAGCTACCAGTAACACCAACATGGACCACA